>CM014082.1:37604145-37771645 GCA_004119915.2 Collichthys lucidus
ACATAAACAACTAAATATTGTGAATTCACTATAGAAAACATTATAAAATTAGCAGTTGCAGTAGAGCATCTGGAGGGACTTGGCCTGTTTGGACCACAGTATGAAGTGTGGACTAGTTCAGCTGGAAAGGTTCCAGTTTCACCTCCTGGGTATTGCTGAGGTGCCTCTGAGCAAGGCTAGACCCCCTGAGGCTTCAGACCAAATGTGGCGTTGCAGCAAATCACTGCAGGGTTGTGGAGCAGTGACTTTATTTGTTGCTGAACAGACCAGAAAATATGAAACAACCAGAAAATAACTTATCTCACTCACTCGCCAGCTTTCAATGCTAACGCTCCCTCACTCTCATTCACTGTCTATGTCGCTCAACCCCTGCTCGCTCAAAGCTGATCAGACGTAGAAGCACGTAGACTGAAGAATAAACCAAACTAGAGCACAACAGATTGTTGTCGAAGTGTTATAGTGTAGTTCATAAACTTTGACCAGTCTGACACGGGACCGACACACAGGAGGTGGAACGGCAGCAGAACGGTAGTGCCGAGGTCCTTTGCCCGGGGTCAACTCACACCGGACGCTTTTCAGCCGCAGAACGGCAGCGGAGCGAGCCAGCCGTTTTCACGCAAGATCACGAGATCACGAGAGAATCCTGGACGTAAGCGAGACCCCGCGACAAACAGTGTATAAAGAAAACAACAACAACAAACAGCTGACTTTGCTTCTCTGACGTGGAGGAGATTATAAAAAGCATCTGTTGTGTCATAAATGATTGTGTGTTGTTCCACTTCAACAATCAGTCTCTCATCGTCCATGTTGAGACCCTTTGATCGATCTTTGATCACCTGGTGCCACCGGTCATGACGTAACGTTGATGTGAGGTTGTAAAAAGCAACATGAACTGCGTATTGTGTTTTATTTTGAAAGGGGGCGGAAGTTTATTATGTTGATTCTGTGTCGGGTTTCCTGTCTGGTGCGCAGTGCTCTGTTGAAATTTACGAGGTTCAGCCGCGGCTTGTGGTAAAAATAGAAATGCAACGGAAAGCTCGCGCCGTGGCGCGGAGAGACGCTTCTGGGACGCTTCTGAGCCGCGCCCGGTGTGAGTGCTCTCATTGACTAGACTGGCTTCTATTTGCTACAGTGACCGTGGCGGTACCATGCCGGTGTGAGTTGGCCTTGATCGTCAACCACAGCAGGACATCGGGTTGCGTTTCTTGTTACTTCTTTGCCAGAATCGTTTCTTTTATTTGGTGGCCTGCACCAACTCCCTGAAGACAAAATCTAGCAGCTAGTGCACTATATCTGCAGCCCCAAAGTACCTACAGTACCAATCGACCCTGTAACCCTGTTTTTATCTGCTGCCTCCTCGCCGTCACCTCCTCCTCCCTCCGTTCAGGCAGGTCAGTGGAGTGTGTTGCAGCCTGCGAGTCTTATTTATGTTTTATCACTGAGTTTTTGTGACTTTACAGTGCAGAGAGAGAGGGGGGAGAAAGTAAGAGATCATCTGTTCCTATGGTAACTGATTGTAGTTATTATGTGTCTCTATAGAAACAGGCCTGAGTGAGTGAGCTCAAACCACTACACTACTACTGAGTACAACGTCTATTCAAGATTCATTAACCCATATTTTACTTCTACAGCCCATGACAAGTAGTCTTTGAACTCAACGATCCATATAAATATTTTCTCCCTGTCTGCATGAGGTGGCACAATAAATGAATAATTTCTACTAATGCTACTTTAGGAAGACGTTCAATAAATGCAATAATGTGTTTTTTGTTACTTGTCAAGACGATGTAAAAAGGTGGTTTAAGGTAAGAACTGTCACAGTTCAAGCAGGGTAACCAGGAACACGAGGAACAGGAGCTTACCGAATGTAGGTAGTAGGCCGAGTTCAAAATCTGGAAAGGCAGTCCAGACAAGCAAATCCAAAGTCCATGAAACAGGCGAGGTCCAAGAAACCAAAGTCTAAAAAAAAACAAAACACAAGGAACGGTTAGAACCCGTCAACATGGGACGAAGATGAACTGACACTGAAACCAACAAAACCAAGAGACGAAATACCCAAGTGAAGGCAGGATGACAAGACACAGGTGAAACTAAATAAGGCTGGAACAAAACTGTCAGGAAACGCAACAAGAATTACAAAATAAAACAGGAAACACTAATCAAGAAAACAAAAACCATGACAAGAACGGTCCCAAAGATGCAAGAAATCAAGGAATCAAAGCAGCAAGTTCAGGATTTCTTCTCTTTCCTGGACATAGTATAAAAGCACCAAACATCCGAGTTATATCGAAGTGAAAATACATTTATTACATAAACTGAGGTTTCATTTATTTGGTCTAAGTCTGAGCAGACAAATTTAGATTGTTACTTTAGGATTCATTTTGTTCCATCTGTGACGAGATGATCATAATTACTAAAGACAAATAACAGGCGCCACATGTGACGTGGGTGCGTTGGAGTAGTTTTAGTCGTCTTTCTTCTTTTAGGGCTGTTTGTTGTGGCACTAGTCAGAGTTAAATAGCAGCATGAGCAGTATGCAGTATGAGGATGAACCTCCATTACTTGGCTTTCAAAGCTTATTTCACAATATTAAAGAAAAGAGCCACTCTGACACGGCTGGAAATGTACCTTTCATTTCTGGCTCCATTTTGTTGTTTTGGTTTGTTTGTTTCCTTGAGGCGAAAAGTACATTACAGCCTTTCATCAGAAAATAACTCTGAACATCACAGAGCGACGACGAACATTTAACAACACAGGATCAGCTCAAGGCTTCACTTTAAAACAAGAATCTTATTTTAATAAGACAGTTCTTTGATTAATGTTAAAGCATGCAATTACTTTTAACACATTTTTAGCTTTTTATGCTTTTTGTGAGAATTTTATGTGAAAACAAGGTCGACGCTGAAATTGCTTTTTAATTTTAGAGGCTGCAGATTGTTCTGAATGTGTAGACTTGAAGGTCAGGCAGGTAAAAGGCAGAGACACTGTCAGAAGAAAAATCTAAACGAAGTGAAAATGCTGTAATTACCTCATTAACCCGAGATAGAGAGACTCAGAGATGTATAGTAACGAAGTGGAACTACTTAAGTACTACAATGCAGTATCTGTACTTTTTTGGAGTATTATTTTTCCCCCAACTTCCACTTTTACTGCACTACATATTTTTGATGAATTTAATACTTTTACTCGGATACATTTTTCATGTGCTGAGTCGTAACTCGTTACTATTGTAGCGTCCAGCCGGACACGTGATGAATGACGAGGCGATATTGAACAAACTGCATTTATTGCTGAACGGTTTGGTTCCAGGACTCGGTGACTGTCGGCCGGAACCACGCCAAAAAACCAACTGAACAGTCCCGGTCTCACATCAACCTCGCTCGTGCGCCGTACGTCACACACCTGACTCACCCAGGTGCGCTCTCTCACCTGCTGCCCCGCCCCCTCGCTCTGCATTCATTCAGACGCATTCACAGACCATGGGAAATCACAGAACTCTACCATAAACATTGTAACACTGTAACATTAGAAGTTCTGCCTTAATAAATATTTGAGATAATATAAACAACAGTACTTGTACTTTTACTTTCAGTACTTGAGTAGCAAGTTTTTACATACTTCTACTCGCAATACTTAAGTACAAAACATTTTGAATACTTTAGTACTTTTACTTAAGTATGGTGTTTAAAGAACACTTCAACTTCTACTCAAGTCAGTTTTTTGATATAGCACTTGTACTTCTACTCCACTCCTTTACTCCAGTACTTTGTACATCTCTGCAGAGACTACAGACCTTGATTTTTTTTTTACAGCGCATCATTGTCGGATCTTTTGTTGGTGATACCTGCGCAGCACACTGTTCACTGTTGGTTTCATCCCAGTTGCCTCCTACATTCCCACTCTGAGCAACATTAGCCGTCTCCACAGGTTGCCTATAAATCATTGCCATGCAGGCCAACAGGCAGTAATAGAGACAGATAGTCTCTCTTAGACTGCATTAATGAACTGTTGTTCCTGGAACCGGGACAGCCGATGGACGGATCGATACTGAATTGTTTTCTGCTCTGCAATCATGGGCAGACCCGGCATCCGTTCACTATCAGTTCAGGCAGGAAAATTAATAAGAAGGCAATTTATGAAAATCAACAATTAACTTAAATAATGATTTTATAGATTCTCAACCATGAATGTTTCCGCCTCCAGTGAGTAGACCAGAGGTGGACTGGCTCCAGGGTCTGCTCCTGTCTGTAGTCGGTTCTACGGTTTTGTTTCAACTAATAATCAATCAGAATATTAAACAGGGTTCCCACACCCTTTTCATGAACAAATTCAAGCACTTTTCAAGCACCTTCAAGCACCAGTTTTTTCATTTTTCCAGCACCAGCAGTGGTGCCACTGTATGGCATAATAATATGGGTCTAATTAGCATTATTTCATATGGTGGTAGATTGACTGTTTTGATTTTTAACTAATTGTGAAATTTCAAGCATTTTCAAGCACTTCACAAAAAATTCAAGCGTTTTCACAACCTTGAAAACACTGAATTGAAATTTAAGCATTTTCAAGGAATTCAAGCACCCGTGGAAACCCTGATTAAAGTTCACCCTGAAGATTTGGGGTTAAAAACACTGGTTATAAAGCATCAGGGTGCAGGATTTAGTGACATCTGGAGGCGAGGTCGCAAACTGCAACTAACTTAATACCACTCGCCTCAACCTCCCCTGCCAAGCGTGCTGGAGAATCAACTCCAAACTAAAATATTAAAGGCTGAAAGCCAGGGTTTGGTTTGTGAGGCTACTTTAAAAACATGAAGCCTGAAAACCTCCTCTTCGTTACCGGTGGTCCAAACACTAACAGTCCACCGGGGCTGTAGCTCACAGTCCGGGCAGCCCGGCTAACAGACGGGCAGCTTTTTGTTGTTGGATAAAGCTGATTACAACGAACACCAGGAGGAGTCTGGTCTGGTTTGGAAAACCACATCGCAAAATGCGATGAGAGTCTTTGACTTATTTAATCTACCACCATGTAACATGGACACAAATGTGAGGATGGAGATGGAGTTTTGGAGTCTGATGGAGGAAGAAGAAAAGTGATGGAGAGGAAAAGACATGAAGAAAGGAGTGTTCTTCTCTCCTTCTTTGTCCTCCTTCCTCCTCTTCTTCTCTACCTCATTTTCTCTCCTCCGTCTTGCTCCATTTTCTCTTCGTCCACCCTTCTTTCCTCCCTTCTCATCTCTCCTTACAAATCATGCCTTCTTCCATCCTCTCCTCCGCCTCTAGTCCATTTTCCTCAAACTTCTTCGAGCCTTACTCTCCTCTTTTCATCCTGTCATCCATTCTATTCTTCCTCCTTCATTGTCCTCGTTTTCTTTTTTTCTTTCTCCCCCACTCCTCTAATTTTTCCCCATCCCCCTCTTTCGCCCTCCCTCAAACCCCTCCTCCTCTCCATCACGCTGTTTCCTTCCTTGCTTGTTCTCCAGATGATGAACGACTGGTTGTTCCACTCATCCATCTACTGGGCAGCTTCATCTATCTATCCACCGCCTGCCCACACACACACACACACACACACACACAACAAAGGAACACACAAACATAAACACTGAAACACACAATAGCATGAAACCCTCACACACTCACACTCAAGGTGTCCACAGAGAGAAAGATGAAGTGTAATTTGAATGGGTTCGCACACACACACACACACACACACACACACACACACACACACACACACACACACACACACACACACTCCCTCTGGGTGTGTCACTGCAGCTTCTGATTAAAGAGCCTCTATAGAAAATCGATACCTCCTTCATTACAGCCTTACCTCTCTCTATCTCTCTCCTCTCTCTACACCTCCATCCTCTCTCCATCCAGGCGTCATCCCTCCTCCTCCTCCTCTACACCCCTTCATCCGTCTCTCAATTTCAATTAGGCTTTATTGTAAAAAGCAACGAGGTGTCTCATAAATGACGTAAATTGACGAATCACGGCGAATAAACTGTGACGCGGCACAGTCGGATCGATAACAATATCAGCTCAGTCGTGCAGTTCAGCTGATTTAATACTTAGTAAACAGAAGATAGTTCAAGTAAAGAGGTGCACATTAAATTAAAATAAAAACCTTCAGTGTTCGACAATATGAAAATATGTATCGTGTGGCTCATATTTCTCACAGCAAAGAAGGAAGTCAGTTGAAATCTCACCTGATCCATCAAACCATGAGAAGAACAAACGTCTGAGCCAAGAACCTGGACAACAGCCTCGCTAACATTATCAACGAGACGCAAACAAGCTCTTTGTATTTTGAATTTTTGATCTTTCTCCAGTCGAGAAAAGTTATTTCTACATCCGTGGTGTCATGACACCGTTATATTTATGGTGTTACCAAGAAGTAAACAAGAAAGCAGGAAAACCTCATTGGCGTGTGCGCCAGGCGAGCTTTCTCATTGGCCCATCTTCAGGTATGATGTGCAGGTTTGACCCAAGCGCCACCGTCCAATAAAGCAAATGCAGAAACAGTCTCCATGTTCAAATGTCCGGCTTCACAGCAGAAACATGTTCAGAGGCTGGTACAGAAAACAGGTTTGGTTTCAACAGCTAATTTTACCCGGTTCATGACAACAATGAGTTTTTATACAACTCAAATTATTTTAATTCATTCAGCCCCCCTCAGCTCCACCCGAGGCAGCAGCAGAGCCAGGACGACCACAGAAAGTTTTAATTCCTCACTTTTGAATTTAAAGTTGAATCTTAATAAAAGGCAGTATCCTTCAGTCGCGGCCCTTTCCTGCTGGGTTCGTATACATTTGCAGTCTGTGCTAAGATAACCTGGATGACACCGACGTGACGTTATCAGGGTTATTTTCCCTTTAGGGCACATTTTACTGTCTGCGTCTTGTAAATCAGAGAGATTGTACTCCACAGATGACATGAATTCATTCTGAAGTGTTCAGATTCAAGACTTCGGCTGGCGTCGTTGCCAAAGCAACAGGTCATGGATGCTGTTATATTTGGAGCCAGTCAGCAGTGAAAAAGGTGATTTCTCAGAAGTTGAAATATGTGGAACCAAAATGTCCACACTAACACCCTGAGATATTTTTACATCATCCAACCGAAAACAACAGCCGCTCCACCCACGCCTCATTAAATTAGCCTCATGTTAAATGATTTTCTTTATATTTTATCTGATAAAATCGATTTGGCACTTTGTTATCCCTCCACCTCTCTCTCTCTGTTTCACTACCTGCAGGTATGGATTACGGGATCAACGCTTTAAAGAGGAAATGCTAAGAAGTGATGAGAGGGCACACACACAAACACAGGTTTGGACGTAGGTTTGAATCTGTTTAATTTGTCAGATTAAGCCCTGAGCTGCTTGAGTCTGTCCACCCCAGGCTGTGCTAGAATAACAAGCACTCCCACACGCCTCACAGTAATGTTTCCCGCACGTCTTTCATCATATTTAAAGGATAAAATGTGTTTTAGCTGGTGGAAAAATTCAGCAGCATGTTTGCTTTCAGCTTCAGCAGAGGAGACCTGTTGTTCTGTTTTTGCAGCTGAAGCTGAAAGTTCATTTGAAGCTCGTCTTCAATCGGACACAGGCCTGTAAGATCTGCAGCTCAAAAACAAATCTCCCATCAGATCAGCTGATTTGTTTAATTTCATAGTTGACTCTGTGACTCACAGTTTATAACCTGGTTAGTACTTTAAGCACAGAGCTTGCTGTGGTCTGTAAATCCACTAAACTTCAATTCTCTGAAATAGTTGGTGCTGTAAAGCTTTACGTACTTCTCCCGACCTGGAGCCCAAAGTTACAGAGTGTGAGAACCGACGTGAGACACCGTTCACCAGGGGCCTCATGTACAAAGCTTGCATACGCACAAAGAAGTGCCGTACGTCCTTTTTCACGCTCACGTTCAGATGTATCAAACGTGAAATGATCGTGGAAATGTGCGTGCCCCACGACAACTTCATAGCTGTCGTACGCACGTTTCTACAGCTGTTGTTCCTTTGGCGACACTTTGAGGTGACGCTGGGAAACTGTTAACAATGTGAAAACAAGTAGTCATCAGAGTGATGTGCACATCAGAGACACACTTATGAACAATTAACACACCCACGTGTTTGCAGTTATATGGGTGAATATAAAGGCATGCGCAATGTGATGAAGAAAATTATATTAACAATGGCAGCGTTAGCGTTGTTAGTGGACCGTGCAAACGTGAGTGATTTAAGGAACGCGAGGATTTACTTGCAAACCATGATAATTGGCTTATAAGACGATTTCGGTTACCAAGGCCAGTGTTACTGGAGTTGTGCGCAGAGTTGCGGTTCGCAAATGGGGCCAGAACCGGCGCTGCCCACGGCATTTACAGCCACACACACACGCTCCCACTCACGTCTTTTTTATGGTCATATTTATCCCTGTTGACAGGGAACCAAACCACTTCATTTACTAGAATCTTTAGCTCAGACTCTGTGAAATTCAATTTTCTTTCCTTTGTTCATCACATTATCTCATCAGACAAAGAGGTGAATCCAGTGCCGGTCCTGGCGCCCTGGGCGTGCTTGGAAACGTGCTTGGATCCATGCGTACGCACACTTTGATACATCAGAATATTTCTGTGCATACGACAGTTTCCGGGTTTTGGCGTGCGCCAAGTTTCAGTAGGAAATCCACGCAAGTATTCGTACATGAGGCCGCTGATTATTTCATTGTAGAAAAGTTACACAATAGATGAAAAAAACTTTCTCATACACTAACATTCATTTTGGGTTTGTGCAAATATTAAGTTTTTCCTTTATGAAGTTGTGTATCCGAGTCCTAAAGAGTGACCGGTGTGTCTGAAGCACACACATCGTATGCGGATGGAGTAGTCATCCAATCCAGACAGTGAATATGATGAAATATTGATAGTGTTTTTTTTCTGACACTATGATGCCTGTCAACACAGCAGAGATAGATTTGGTGGTTTGACCCCGTTCATATACAGCCAGTAGTTTGTGTTGCACTCTGTGATTTTAGGGGATCTGTTGTTTTAACAGCACTTGAATACTAATGAAAGGCTCTGATTGCAACCCCCGTTCAATGTAACTTAATTTACACACACTCTGCGTACACACATGCTGCACCCATGTTTATTGGATTTAATTGACGCATACTCATAAACAAACACACACTCCCTGAAGCATATGTTCTGTGCCAACTTGATCTTGAACAAACCCCCTCGGCCGTACACACTCAAGGATGAGGAGTGAATCGTCATTGGCAGCCGATCCCCTCTCGTCCCTCCTAACCAATTCATTTGCAGTCTGCTCCAATCAAACCGCGACTGCGATGGGACGTGCGAGGCTCCACTCATCCGCTGCTTCACATTCACATCGGCAGGGCCGCGGCGCGCGTCTCATTCTAATTATTTTCTAATTTCGCTTTGTTTTTCATCTGGACTCAGGCAGATAAGATGATAAGATGTTTACCCATAAGAACATGGGTAAACAAGGTAATGTATGCTTGGTATACTTTATTGATAGAACATAAGCAACATAGAACATAGAAATGATCTTCAGACCAAGTTCAAGTATAATAAACCACCTCTTTGCTGTGCCGTTAAACTAACCCTGCAAACTTAAAGAGTGGTTGTTAATTGTAAGAACTACCCTCTCAGTAGAGACTCTAAGAGGGAATCTAGTGAGTGTTTCGCTGCTATTAATTATATATTAGTATGATGTGTGAGTATAATGTGCCAATAATGGATCAATTCTGATAAACCGCTGATTCTCTGAGACCCAAAACAGAGTTTACAAAGTACAGAGAAGTTTCGTCCAACACTGTTTTCAAACTGTAGCGCAGTAAAAGCTCCTCATGCATACTGAAAACTGGTTGGAGATGATAGGAGCAACCTTGCTCCAGGGCCATAATTAAATTGAATAATAATTATTGCCTAAATGATTAAATAATTAAACAAAAAAATAAAATCTTATGAATGTAAAAAAGGTTATTTCATAAGTTTTTGATTAAAGTTTTAATTTAATAAATGGGGAAAATATTATTATGAAACTGACTTTTTGAAATAAAACTGCAACAAATCCAGTAAAACAATGTTATCATGAGAATGATGTAAGAAAAAGAAAACAAAAAGTGATGAAATAATATTTGAGTTATTGAATTATTTCGTAATTTATTGCTTCATTTACACTCTCATTTAACAAACACACACACACACACACACACACACACACACACACACACAAACACTGTACTTCACATGGTTTTGGCAGTCGTCATTACACAGCGTCATTTGCATATTGCATTTTTCCTGCAGCTTCTTTGTCATTAGTCTCACCACCCCGACCCACAGCATCAACCCCAGGATGGATTTTGTGCTAATTAGACCCAAACAAACAAATAACAACAGACAAACGGAGCTGAAAGGCTGATGGGAGCTCACAACCAAGTGACGGCTCATATTTTAAGAAATTCTTATTATAGCAGTGAGTTTTATGCAAACAGTCTCACAGACGAAAGACAAAATGAATCACACAATCATACATGTAAATACAATATGTATTCACATGCATTAAATAATAATGGACAAGGAGAACTGTATTCTTGCTTCAAAAACAGATATTTTGAATTTAGAGCTTTGACAAATTCTTGCACTAAATGGTTTACTGCTTCCACCGGGTTGGGAGCGAGTTGCTGCCCCAAGTGGAGGAGCTCTTGGGATCTCGTCCACATGTGATGGGAAGAGAGAGCGTGAGATGGACCGGTGGATTATTATTACGTTGTACTCGAGCAGAGCCGGAAAGCAAAGCTCTTGATTTTCTGGTCTATCTATGTTCCAACCCTCACCTATGGTCATGAGTTGTGACTGAAAGATTGTGGGTACAAGCGGCTGAAATGAGTTTCTTCCATAGGGTGGCTGGGCTCAGCCTTAGAGACACAAGGCAGGAGAACCCAGGGGGGACCCAGATCTTGCTAGAGGGACTAAATAGCCCATCTGGCCTGGGAATGCTTCGGGATCCCCAGGAGGAGCTGGAATACGTTATTGGGGAGAGTGACATCCGTCTGCTGCCACCATGACCTTACCCACAAGCTGAGTTCAATGGATGGATGAACCAGTTCATGCAAACCAACTGTTTGGATGATTTTGTAATGATGGGACTGCCTTGCTCCAGGAGCTGCTGCACTGGTGGAATATACTGTGAATGTAAATAGTTATGAAGTGATCCTGGAGGTATTTTTCTCATTTCACTGCTGCTCTGCAGTTTGCACTATACTGACACTGCCACTTTCCTACCGTGCTGTGAATGGCTCTGGGCCATCTAACATTCAGAAAATGGCCAAAAAACCATACACTCCAAACTGTCCACTATGTTCTGTTACTCCTTCACTATGAGGGCGGTTGTTATGGCTCCACAAGGTGGAACAAACTCCCCTTTGACATCAGGACAGCAGGAACTTACACATCTTCCACCAAAGACTAAACATGTTATGTATTTCTAAACATTTCTTTCTAAATGAAGCAGTTAACGCATATTTGATGAAAGTCTGATGTACCTGCTTGGATCCACATGGTTGCTTTGAATAAAACCGTTCCAAGATATCCTCAAAGTTCCTCAACATAGAAAAAAAACAGCCAAATTTCCATAAAGGTTTTAGGTCTTGTTTGCCAGCTTGCAGTCTTCTTCTTTCCTGTGTTTCTTGGCACCTGTAAACCAATGGCATATTCTCAGAAATCAGCTCTCAACCTTTTTGGTAAAATGGACCCCAAAGCCAATGATCTACATTGAGAACTTTTCAGACATCTAAACAGTAAAACAGCAGTTTTCCACTTACTCCTAGTCATATCCATGCAGATAGTTTCAGTTTCATTTCCCGGAGAACAAGGATAAAGAAGTACGTAACGCTTTACGGCACTAAGTCACACACCACTAACTATTTCGCTGATTTTGGTGAAACTGGATCATATTTTATGGACAGTGAAGTAAACTGCTGCCAACTGTAGCTGCTGTTAGCTCAATTTGTTAGCCAGGCTGTCCGGACTGTGAGCACAGGGTGTTGGTGTTTACACCATAGGCGATTTGGAGCACAGAGAATTGGAGGTTTTCAGGGGCGAGGCGTGGGGGAACGCTGAGTCGGTGCCACTTAGAACCGGAGGTGGGCAGGCAGGTAATGAAACAGAGCTCTGCCTTTATGGACATAATGATAGAGGTGAAGAGGACGTTGACAGGGGAAGTTAAGAATAGAAAAGGAAAGAGTGACCAAGCACTGGCGCGAGCTTCGTGAAAGACAGACGCCGAGCTGGGCTGACTGCTGTCGGACTAGTCAGTGATATCAGCTGCTGCTGGGGACCGGGGTGATGTTTGGCTGTTTGCAACTAGTTTGTGAGCAATCAGAACAAATACTCGAGTACAGCTGAACATATTTAGCACAGTGGGATTACAATCTGAAAAAATGGAGGCGGCAAAACAGAAAAACACAAATTTCTATGCGATGTCGCTTTAACTGTCAGTGTCTGTCAACATATCGGCTACCTATTTCTGCCTCTGCCCTCTCTCTTTATCTCTCCCTCTTCACCTTTCTGATTGTCTGTGTGTTTCTCTGTCTTTCTCCCTGCAGGAAGCAGGAAAAAGAAAACACAAAGATAGGCGGGATATAACAACTCCGGCTCCCGCCAGCAGCGGCAGACTGGCATTTCAGCTGATTGGCACTGCGGGCGGTTAACGCTGCAGCACATACAGGATGTTAATGGGAACCACAGCCTGGGGATACACTCACATTCTGGACTTTGTGTGTGTCTGACTGTGTGTGTGTGTGTGTGTGTGTGTGTGTGTGTGTGTTTTATTTTCCATGCAGGCGTTTTTGAGAATCATTAAAATGTGTGTCTGCATGTGTTTTTGCATGTTTATCTATATTACCACAGGATATAATTGTACATCTGCTGACACGCCGCCTCTGTGTGTGTGTGACTGTTTGATTAATTCCCGAATCAGTCTCTGCACTCTCTCCGTCAAGCTCAATTATCTGTCAATTAATCATGTACAGGCGCCTTGCAGAATTAGTCTTGTGGCCTCAAGGTCGCAGGTTTGAATCCCGTGAGGAGAAAGTTAAAGAGAAACGTCCTTCTTGAGGTGACGGTGGACACTTGTGGTGTAAGGCAACAAAGTACCGTCACTTTATTTAGTTTACTTACTGGTACTATACTTATAGTTTGGATATTTTTTGTTTGACACTACTTCATAATTGGAAATATGAGCTGAATGCTAACCACCAAGTATTCTACAGCTAAAGCTGACTGGATGTCAGATACTTAAGAAACCAGAGTATTGGGGGGGAAAGGACATTTTGCGAAGACGGTGGCACTAAAGGAAAGGTTAAGGTATCATTAAAGTTAAAGCTTCCTTCATTTTCTGTCTTTCCTGACAGACAAACACAGCCCTGATGCTCAGTCAAGTAAGAAACACGGTGGAGATGCATTTACTTTCCTCCACTTCCTCTCACTTCGACTTTTTTCCATTCAAACTCACTTATACATAAGTAATTATACAGCATCTCTTTATCATGCACACATCAGTCTCTGTTCTGTCCTAAACATCCGGTCTGTCACTCTCAAAATAAAATAATTTGCAAGACAAATACAATCGGAATCTACCACCAATAATCAACAAAGGAACAAATAAAAACATTCTGCATTGTGTACACACCGGAGCGTTCAGATGGAAATACAAACAGAAAACTATGAATGAAAACAAAATTAGGACTAATGAAAGACTTTGATAGAATAAATATTGTTACTTTCAGGAGCAACAGTTCAACACGTCTCAGCCACTCTCTCTCTCCCGTGCGTTCATGTAATGGGAGGATAAATGTTAAACATCAAACATATCTGGACAGACTGCAGCTTGTGATGTGCAACACTGTGACGGTGACTGCCCTTTAATTGGGTGTGAAGGGGACAATTCATTTATTAAAACCAGCAGATACAAGTGATCAAAGTCCAGCAAACAACTGAGCTGTGATTGGCTCCAACAGAGAAAACAAGACATTTACTGTAGAATGTTTCGAATTGCTCGAAAGATGTTCTGAAAAAGATCGAGTCTTCCTCTCCGTTTTCCTTCTTTGATCTGTCTGAATGTTTCATGAGTCGGTAACTAAAACAGCAAGAGTTCAGTCAAATCAAGATGGTTGAAATAGGAAACAACTTAAATCTTCTCAAATAAAATGTAGCTCACAAAGAGTTCATCCTCAAAACAGCCTCCAAAAGAAAACCTGGTCTCAGACGTGTCTTGGTCTTGGAGTGCCAAGAGGACCCGAGGACGCGCTGAGGACCCGAGGACACGCTGAGGACCCGAGGACACGCTGAGGACCCGAGGACGTGCTGAGGACCCGAGGACACGCTGAGGACCCGAGGACACGCTGAGGACCCGAGGACGCGCTGAGGACCCGAGGACACGCTGAGGACCCGAGGACACGCTGAGGATCCGAGGACGCACTAAGGACCCGACAAAGCTCATCGTCGAGTGTTGTTGTTGTTTGGATGAGCGGTTTTCGAGAAAGCAGCTATACGAGGCTTTTTCAAAAGGGGCAGCACTAAAACATCTGACACATGCAAAAAAGCGCACACACACACACACACACACACACAGAGGATGTGTTTAAACAGCATTAAGTCCATACAGTCCCGGAGCTTAAGCTTAAATAAAGGCTTGACTAAATACTTTAATGAGACAATTGGATGCAAAGTCATGACACTCTCTCCTTGTCTACACACACACACACACACACACACACACACACACACACACACACACACACACACACACACACACACACATATTTGCTTATACAAATATTTACAAATCCTGTTTATACGAATTTAAATTCAGGTAAATACGTACAGTATCTGCACACACACATACTGAAGTCTCTTTTAAAGGAGATAAGAGACAAAATGAGGCAAGCAGGAGGCAGAGGAGGAGAAAAGGAAACAGAAAAATAAAAGAGAGGGTGAGGACAAGAAGAAGAAGAATGAAAAGAAGAAGCAGAAGGAGGAGGAGGAGGTGGTGAGTGAGGGGAGGAAGAAAGAAGCGTTCAAACTGACGTTTGAGTGGCATTCGGTTGACATCTCCATGGTGACAGGTAACCATGGAGACAAGTGACAATTCAAAGAGGGAGTATAAAGGCATCTACCCTGACAACATAAAACTATGAGTATAACAACACAACAGAAAATCGTTACCTATACAATAGATCTATATGCTGCACTCTTTATCATTATTATTATGTTTGTGCGCATACTGTCTGCTGAGAGAGATCCTGCATGTCAGCATTGTTCTGTCCATCCCTCCCTCTGCAAACCAACATCTGCCTGCAGCACCACACACACCATCATCTCCACCCCCTTGTGTATTTTGTTATTATTGTTTGTTTGTATACTGGAGTATTGTAACAAAAATAATTTCCCTCTGGGATTATTAAAGTATCTCTGATTCTGATTCTGATCATTTCAAGAAACCCAGCAGCTCCCACCATGAGCGAGCACTTGGCGACAGTAGCAAGAAAAATTCTTTAAATTTCGGTTTACGGCACGGCGTGTATTTGTTTTGTCTTCATCTCGATGACATTTCCAGAAGTTCTTTTTGACTTTTAAGTTTATGAAATCGTTGAGCGAGCCCCAGTAACAAAGACTTCAAAACATGAAGTTGTTGTTGTTTCTTGGAGGAGATTGGTTTCAGAGGGAGTCGGGTGCTTGACAGGAAATGTTATGCAGCATCGATATGAAAACATTACACCCAGGAGCAGAGACATCAGAAGAAAACTTTTCCTCCAGGTGAACCTGGATTTTCATTTTACCGTGTCGAAATTGTTTTTCCTGCTTTTAGCAGACGGAGACTCTGACTGTGCAGACATCCAGCCAGCTACAACCTGCTCTGTGCTTCCTACACGACGTATCGGAGCCGCTCTATAAAACTGTCAGCAGTAAAGACGCTTGTCTCGTGTCTTTGTGTGCGAACGTTCCTTTTACTGTTGTCACACAATCATAAAAGCAGACACTAATGTGCGTCTCTGTGAGCGGATAGTTAATGCATTTTCTCTGCATGGAATGAGCACGTATTGTTTTTTTCATGAGTTTTATGTTTGGCTCCAGTTATGTCCAATCACTTTCACCCATATAAAACTACAGCTGCTCTCGTATCTGTGGTTGTGTGTGTGTGTGTGTGTGTGTGTGTGTGTGTGTGTGTGTGTGTGTGTGTGTGTGTGTGTGTGTGTGTGTGTGTGTGTGTGTGTATTCCGTGCAGTAGTTAACATAACGGTGTTTATAGGAGCAGAAGCATATTATCGTGTTCACAATAAGGATTTTACTACAGCAAGACTTGTGTGTGTGTGAGAGAGTGTGTGTGTGTGTATATGTGTTTTAATACCTCAGCACTTAATTATAATGGACCTGTGTGCGTATTAGCATTTTTATGTGCGAGTGTGTGTCTGTTTAAACAAAGATAGATGGTGTCAAATTCTTTTCCACATCGTAAACAACACACATTTATCTTGCACACACACAGACGCACACACACACGCCTATATGTGAAATGTTTTGAAATCATGGGATGGAGTTAGATCTATCTTTTTATTATGACTACTTTCAGTTGGGAGTATTTATGTTGCATTGTTGTATTTTTATTTCGATTTTTTTAGTAGCTTTAGCATGAGTTAAAGTTGCCCAGAAAAAAAAGCCTGTTCACGCTCGTTGATAGTGTATGAGCGGCCCGTAGTCGTTCAAGTTAAACCAAATTAAATGGCCAGAAAAATCCAAACCTTGAGCGATTCCCCCAAACTACATTCATTCGTCTGTTCGTCTGTGAGATAATCTGGCAGGAAAACACACTGGGGCGCCATAAAAACCATGAAACCAGTTGGTAATAATTTAGATTTTGGAGCAGACACAAACCAAATGGAGACAGACCAGACTGCCCTGGCTGTTTGTTTGCAGGAGATGGAGAGAAATTTATACTATTTACACGTGTTAAACGCAGATTTAAAACTAATTTCAGGAGCTTTAAACAGACAAAATTCAAGTTTTTCTGTGTATATTCACTTAGAAAACAAATTGCCTTCATTTAAATAATTCATACAATTTATTATTTATCACAGATGTGAGTCTAAAGTAGATATTTTCTACATCGAGCTCCTCTTTTGATTGATAATGCATTAAAAGTTAATGGTTCAAAAGTAACTAATGCCGTAGTAAAGTAACATGAGCAGCAGCTAGCCCCTCCCCCCTCTCCTCCTTTAGGCAGGCTTGAGGTTGCCAAGCAACCAGGACCAACTGTAACCAGCAGAGCAGTTACTGCACCTGTTAGAATGTCAGTTGGAAATGCTGACAGAGAGAGAGAGAAAATGCTGAGACCACCCCTCGAACAGGAAGGATTTCTGGCCAAACCGTATTTCCAATCATTGAACTAAAATCACTGGGAGCATCCTGAGCCCTTCCTGAACGTCTACATAGTTATTTTGTGTTGATAAAGTGAAGAAATGTGACCTTTAGAGCGATTCAAAGAAATGTTACTTCTGCTTTCCTCCAGAAATGTTCCCGCCTTTTTAACATGGCAGTCTATGGGGCTGTGGATGGGTGTTGGTGGCGCATCTTTGTGTGTTACGCCAAAACTATAAGGCTGACAGCTTTAGCAGACGGATGTGAGTGAGAAGACAAATTTTCCTACGTTTCTATGTATAAATCATGTCTGTAGTGGGGCATTTGAGGCCACGGTAGTCGAATACTTTTTATTTTTTCACTGTTTTTCACAGCACTCGTCACTGAGAAGAATACTTTTACTTGAGTAATGTAACAGTACTTCTCCTTGCACCACTGTTTGTTCTGTGGTGCACAGTTTGAAGAGGTGTCCTACGTCAGCGCTGAGCTCAGCTGAAGATGATGCAGTAAAAGCTGATTCTTCAGACACACACCTTCCAGACGACACGCTCTTTTAGTTTGAATTATGTCAGAAGGAAACGCGTCCATCACGTTATAACAAAAGAAATGAACAGAACGGAGGAAGTTTAGAGCCAGAGGGCGCTTTCACTTTTGACATGATGAAATGACGGAACAGACGACCGCTGTTTCACGAGAGAGAAAGAAAGAGAGAGAGACAACAACAACTCAGACCGTCGGAATAAAGCTGGAAGCACAAACACATCATGAGTGAAATATAATCCACACGCAGCAAGGAGGAAACTATATAAATAAACACGCTGTTTGTTTTGACCACATGGAGAGCCGAGAGAACGAACGACCGAGCAAACAGCAAACATAAAGATGTATCTGTCACACACCAACAGATACACACTGTGTGTGTGTGTGTGTGTGTGTGTGTGTGTGTGTGTGTGTTGGGTTACATAGCTGTGAATTTAAGTGCAGATCACATAAACCTCCATATAAGGGGCCTCCATGCACACACACACACGCACACAAAGATACTGCTTCACCCTGACACACACTCTATAGCCACACAAACACACACACACACGGGTCTCTCCATCACTGTGTCTCTGCACTGAACACACACACACACACACACACACACACACACCCAACAGGAACAATACCAGAGGTGTCAGAATGATTGACCATCCCATAAGCTTCTATGATATGAGCTGCTGTGTCCCACAATGCACTGCAGCGAATCTTTGAGCCACCACTTAAAAAGTTTTCTGGAAATGTCACCGAGCTCCGGCCCCGAGCAGCAAACAGCCGTCTGGGTAACACAGGTCATTACGTGGAGCTACATTAAGCTTCATCATCATTTCTCGTGTTAATTATTTAAATCACACTCTCAGATCCTCGATAAACACAAACATGAGGTTTTGTCGAGTGTTTTTAAAAAGTGCTTCATCTTGATTGATGGCTCAGCCAACGCCAGACATTACACCAGACATGTATGAAACTGTGTCGTCTGCATCCATCTTCATGTGTTACCTGTCAGGCTGTAATGCTCATGGCACAGAGGTGTGGAAGAAGAACTGAGAGACGCCTCTGTCCTGGGGGAGGCAGCGGAGGAAAGACCGAACCGTGAGGACACGATCCTGTAAGCAGCATTCCCACACCTTTTTCCTGAACAAATTCAAGCACTTTTCAAGCACCTTCAAGCACCAGTTTTTCCATTTTTCCAGCACCTTTAAATAGGTAGCCTACTAGTTGTGTTTGCCATGATGATCATGGGAAGCGCAGCGGTGCCACTGTATGGCATAATAATATGGGTCTAATTAGCATTATTTCATATGGTGGTAGATTGACTGTTTTGATTTTTAACTAATTGTGAATTGGCTTGTATTCTCAGCTTGTGAGCGGTGTATTGTGTAACTACCATAGCGCAATAACAGTGACCAACAGGTGTGGATAGTAGTCTACTGTTATTTCTCTGCAGAACACCAAGCGAGTATGATAACTGAGTTCTGCATGTAAAGGCATCGGATCAAGCGCGTAGCCGCTTAGGAAACATTTTTGTTTTCTCTTGGTTTATTGAGATAGACATCACACAAATTTCAAGCGTTTTCACAACCTTGAAAACACTGAATTGAAATTCAAGCATTTTCAAGGAATTCAAGCACCCGTGGGAACCCTGCTTTCTTTGCAAAGAAAATAAAAACCTTGTCAGCCGGGAGAAGTCTCTATTTCATTCTTCACCAGCAGCAGAGAAATTTCCACAACGATCCTTCATGAAAACGAGCAGCACTGAAAAATGACAACAAGCATGTCTGAGATCAGCAAGCTGTCGCTCCGGGGATTATTTCTTCGACTGTTCTCCTCGCAGTCTTCACCTCATCCATCATCTGCAGGATGATTTCATCACTCGCAGCTGATGAGGACGAACAAAATGATAGAAAACAGATAAATACTGACATGAACCTAAACACACACATCATAGACTCAGGTTCCCGTGGATCGTGGCTACATATGGTTGCGGATGTTGCTGTGGTCGGCCGCTACAAATATTCATATTTCTGTTCGAATCATCAGTCATTTTTTTTGTTATTGCTGTTGTGCATCTTTATCTCGGCTCAGACGTCGTTCCACCATGAGCCGGGTTCTGCTCGAGGTTTCTGCCTCTTCCTTGGCCCTCATTAAGAATATGGTCTAGACCTGCTCCATTTGGAAAGTGTCATAACTTCTGTTATGATTTGGATCTTCATAAATTCAGTTCCAATTAAAGTGGCCTTTTTTTTTCCAGGCCCCTCAATATGTGAATGTCACTGAGCTGAGATGTTCATCTGCCAGTTGTGGAGGTAACTAATTACAACCACTCACATTATTGTAATTAAGTAATTTAAAGTAAAGTAATGAGGACAATTTAAAGTACAGTAATTAGGACAACATACAAATTAAGAAAGACACCTCGTCATCGTCATTTTCAACTCAGTTTGCACTTCCTCTGCTCAGTGCTACAACCTTTACATATTTTCTACAGCAAAGTTAATTTTATGTCATTTTTATCTGTTTTAAAGCAGCAGACATGTTGAACCATACTTGGACTCCTCACCTCCTGCTTCAGTTGGGCTCCCATTTTAACCAATTGTTGAGGCAGAGCTAGTTTACGGCGTCTGTTCCATTTTTTCAATGCACAGTCAGTGAATTTAACAAGAAAACACCTAGCAGGCTAGAGTTGTCACAATACTAAAATGAGTAACCACGATACTATAACAGACAAAGTATCGCGGTTCCGGGTATTATCGCAATACTGCAGCCTTTTTTAAATTATTTTTTATTTTATAAACTGCAATGTATTTGTACAAGTTAGTTTGAAACAGCGACGTCCGCGGCAGACTCGCTGCTCGGGCCCGGTGCTTCTGCCACGGTGAGTGTGTTGTCTCGTGTCTGGGCGAGACAGAACTTTAGCTTGTTGTTTGTTTTGAAGCGAGTTTCTATCGAAGCGGAGCTGTCTTCGCGGAGTTCATGCTTGCCGGCAGAAACACACAAACAGCCAATCAGCTAACAGACGGGCGGACCCAGCGTGCGGAAACAGCCTATCATATCCCTGGACGTCACCAGTAACAGGCAAACAGCCAATCATTCAGCAGCTGTGTAGTTCGGTTGCGGTTCCATGTTGGTTTGTTTACAAAGGAGTAGCATGCAGTGAGAAGCCGGGAGGAGAGCAGAGGCGGCCGCTATGTAGCGGAGACTGGCACCGGTAATATAGTAATCCACGGTAGTACCGTCGTGTAAAACTTCTAGTATAGTAGCGACGGTTATGATTTGGCACCGCGGGGTACCGTGTATACCGTGGGTATTGGCACAGTTGGGAATAATTTAGGCATTGCAGATTTAGAGAAATACAAACCTGTGTGTTTGCAGGGCGTTGTGATTATAGGTTTTGTTATGTAGGTTCAAAGCTACTTTGATGGTTGCTTCATCATTCTTTCACTCTGGACACAGCGTCACCGATAAAGCCAGGCCGCTATCAGTCAGGCTAATGAATCAACAGTCACCGGCTGCAGAGGAAGAAAAATGTTTCGGGTGGTGAACTGGACAGTTTTCCGCTGCGTGATAGGAAATCACGTATTTTTCTAAAGGTCGTCCATCTGCAAGATTGACATTTACATTTGTTGTTTCTGTGTTTTAGATTCTGAGTGAATATTATTGACAATATTCAAAACTTTCCCCTGGATTATTTGTTGAAATTTCTCGTGTCAGTAAAAGACAGCGAAGAAGAAGAAGACGACGGCTGCAGCCAGCGAGCATGAACGCAGGACTTCAGCAACAACAGAAATAATCCGCTTTGTAAATGTTTTATGAGGAAACACATTCAGCGTGTTTATTAGACCTCGAGGGTTACACAGTGTGTTTTGGTGAGTAACACTGAATTATTTGATTATTTGTGAAAGCTCCGCAGGGAAACTTTGGACTGAGAAAGCCGAAGCAGACAGGTCAGAAGTGAAACAAACACAAATAAAAGAAAAAGACATGACAGTACTTTCTGGAAGTCAGTGAACTTCACAGTCTGACTAACACAGAGCGCAGGAAAAGGATCTGAAGGCTCCACGGCTTTTATTAGAAATCAAGTCCAGCTATTTTTCTTTTGTATCAAACATACAGAGCTCCTCTTCAAGAAACTGTTTGTTTTTTTAATTGTTGCCACCTGCTAACGCTGCCTGCCTCTCTGCAGAAATAAAGCCTTCGGTTTGTGGTCACAATCAATCCCAACGCACACAGCCTGTTTACTTCATCGAGACGGCGGCGACAAGAAAAACAAAGAGCGGCTGGATTCGTTTGAGCGAGGAAGAGTAACGCTCGGGAAAGAGGACGAAGGACAGAGCGCAGTGAAGCGAGGCCGTGTCGAGTCATATGAATAACGCACACGCTTGTTCATTTCCATAGTTGCACAATGAAACACACTTTAAACCGCGTCTGTCCTGCTACAGTGAAGGGGTCAGGCCACCGTCAAAACTGCTCAAAATGTTTGAAACTAAGCGTTAAAGGGTCAGAAACAAAAGAAACTTTGTGTTTCCTGATCTGACGCCTCCATGATCAGGCTGTGGTTCATCTCTATAAACAGATATCTGCATGAGTGCAGAATCTGCAGGCTGGGGATCAAGAGTTTTGCTTCAGCAGCAGTTCTGATGTCCGTTCATACTCTGAGTAGTATTGATCAATCATGTCTGAGTGGACTTTGGTTGTGGCAGTCCGTGTGGAGAGCAAAAGAGAATGAACAAACACATTGGACGAAATACAATCATCTAAATTTTTGAGCTTTTTGTTGGCTTCTGTTCATAGAGATTGATCTTTCTCGCCATTCTTGCGTATCAAGTTTCTAATCTGACTAGCAGAGTATCCTCCGTCACTCACTGAGCGTGGCCGCCAAAGGCCAAATCATCATCGGACGATAGCCGATGGGTTCCAAGTTTGGGGTTTAGTTTGCACTAATGAGGGTATGACAAGGTCTTGCTTCTGTTTGTACAGAGGAATCCTATAGCCGAACTGTTCCTAAGTACCAGTATTTATTTAGCATCAGGAAATCAAAATATTACATGTACATGGACCTCTTTTGTTCAGCAAATCGTAGTCTGCAAGCAGTTAGCTGCATCCGACTTCCAAAAAGAGAGCGCCTAACTTAAAATTCACACAAAGTTATATAATATGTGTGTCTGTCTCATTGGTCCAAAAACTGTTGGGGGGCGGCACTGGTTTAAACTTGGCTCTCCCTTGTTGGTGCACAGGCTGGTCCAATCGTCTTCAGCCAGGAAAACCTAAACTCCCCCTTCGATGTTCAGTTGTACCTAGTCAGCGATCTGAGACATCTAACTTACAGTACGCCCCACATGACTAACTGCATACTGAACTTTTAGGGGGTTTGACTTTTTGACCCTGACGATATCTTGTCCCTGTGTTTTCAACCGGCTGATTATCAGAGTAGCCCTCTGTTCTACAGATCCTGTTTCAATCAACTGACAGAGGTGGCCTCCTGCTCTATGGATCTATAGAAACCAGGGTGATGAGTTGGCAACACAACTTACAGGTCACACAATACGAATATAAAACATCTTATTGTAACACTTCGAGAGGGCAGAAAATGTGTGAATATGAAACAAACAGTGTTTGAACACACAACCGTGACCGAAAATGACGGGAGAGACAGAGAGATGGCGAGTGATGCACAAAATAGGTCCAACGGTTTCAACTTGAAACAGGGACATCTCTGTGAATGTGAAAGATTTGGAGGACGTGGATTCAAAGAGACACAGAGTCATGGACGTTAAAACCCAAAATGTATTCAACCACTCCACATACTGAACATACAGGGACTGAAGCAGATTTGTGGATCTTCTGTGAGGGTCTTTGTTGTACTGAAGCTGAGTTTCCTTTGGAGTCCATGTTAAAGGCTGAGAAGTCCATGAATGCTCCTCTGCTCATGTGTTTGACTTATTGTCAGACTGGATGTGAATGACTGTTTAGACATTAAACTTCTTTGCAGTCATCATTTCGTCCTCATCTCTCCGTCCTCTCGTCTAATTCACTCCTGCAGATCCATTTATTTACAGACATAAACTCTGTCTTTGTTTATTTCCATTGTCAGTCACTGTTTTCTTCCTCGCATGCTGTATTTCAGTAGATTTTCTTCTCTGTGCAGTTCAGGTTGAACACTGCAGCAGTCCAGATTGTTTCTACCTCTGTGTGTGTGTGTGTATTTAATAATTCATCTTCTTATTTCAGCCTGGTGTAAATGGACTCCACTGAGAACCTGCTATGAACTAATGTCTCAAACACAACCAGGAACCAATGTCGCTTTTTTCACTGCCAGTAGCCACAGTACTGCAGTATTAAACTTTCAGCATCAAGTCTATTACTTATTGAACCAGTATTTATCTAAGAAAACATCTATTAGGCATCGGCGTCTGTACACAGAACAAATCTGGCTTCACATGCATGCCCGGAGCTGACAGTACAACCGACAGTCCGTCTGGTTGGAAAGGTGGTTCAGTGACTTGCTCAACTTCTGTATGAAGTGAACATGATGAACTGACAGTATTTTATTTTATAGAAATATAAATGATTACAATTCGTAAACTGCAGAAAGCAAGGAGATATACTCCATGGAAGAGACCTTGAGAGGCAGCAGACAAGGATGCCTTCAGGGTTGATAGGTTACGAGTTGACAGCAATACATAAACTGACATAAAAATAACATCAACAGCAATATATGACCAGCCTAACATACAGATGAGCACAGAGCCCGACAGAGCCTGACATCCACCGTCCACCCGACAACATCTTTTTTCCTTCAGTCGACGTGGAAGCGGATCGTCGAGACAAGGATCAGAAATGGTTTTCTGGCACGTTGCCGTTTTATTTTAAAGATATTGTGCAAAAATCTCTGAGAAACAAGTTCACAAAATAAACCTCAAATATGTTAATGAGACACATTTAGAACCAGAAATAAAAATTCCATGTTCACACAGTCATCAGTGAACTGTATTTAAAATGGATTCACGTGGATTGTGAGCAAAAGTGGTCAAAACTTGTCACGGGTACTGATACTGGCAAGGAGAACCCAAAAGCACGACACTGATGCAGACAAGTTCGAGGGAAGATCAGTTTAGTCCAGAAACAGGCAGGGTCAAAACCAGGAGATAAAAAAACAGGCAAACAAATCCGACAGGGGGCAGGCAGGAATCCAAAACAGGCAAAAACAGGATCAGAACAGGTAGTCAGGAAACAGGGATTGCTGGAGAGCTTGGCGAAACAAAACAAGACACTCTGGCAGGGGTGAAATGAAAATGGACTAGTATATATACACACTGAGGGGCTGATGAGAAAATGGGCTGCAGGTGTGGAGATGGGCGGGGAAAACCAGGTGAGGGGAATGAGCTGATCAGGGAAGATGGGACCTGAAATGACAGGAGAGTAGTTAAAGAGACAAGGGATAGAATAAAGAAAGACAGGGTGTGACTATGTTACAAAACTTTAACGCGACAAAACATCTTTTCATTGGTGCATAAAACTCGAATATGCTGACCGCAGACAGACGAGGATATGCGCATCAGCGATATGTTTCTGTATCAGATACAAATTATCGTCTATTCTTGATTTTCAGTGATATCTTGAAGCTTGAATTTAAAAAAAAAAAGATAACTTCAAATGTGCCGAATCAAAATTACATTTAACTAAAATTACGACCTTTACTGAAAACGACATTAAAGTTATTTTAAATTAAAGTTTTGACGGGTCGTAACTTAAAATCTGGAATTCACGATGTAATTAGATTTTCTTTCCGCTCCGTTAGACGTTGACAGCTGCAGAGATGGACGTGGGGAATATTTCAAATTAAAGTTTTGACTGGTCATGAATGCATTAATTGCAATCCATGAATTATGGAAATAAATTATAAAACGCACTGATGATTTATGCGATATATTAAAAAGGATCTCTGCACAGTGAAAATGTTTTTGCACAAATCTTTAACTATAATTCAAATTAATAATATAATGTTCAGTCAGAATCATGCAGATGTAGAAGTGGCTGTGATGCCATCACCACTGTCTTAAGTACATTGGCTAAATGAGCCTGCAGGCTTATTGGCTCACTGACCTCGTGTGACACGTTCACATACATTAACTTCTGACTGAATACTTCTTTTCTGAAGTTGAACTGGGACGACAGGTCTGAGCTGCCCCGGGCTGTAACCAGCTAACTGCAAGAGATGAGTCGGTGGGACGTCAACATCAAGAAGAACGAGCTCGCTGTCACCTCGGAGACGGAAATCCTGTCGCAGCACTGGGGGAAATCTCGATAGCTGCAGTTTAGCATCGTACCAGCTCCAGCAGGACAAAACACATCCCCGGCTCCTGGCGGCCTTTTGAAAGTTGAATACACGTTTTGATAAAGCATGCTTCCGTCTCCCAGCTCTCCAACCTCGACCCTACTCAAGCGTCTACAAGCAAAGGCTGCAGAGACACAAAAGAAAAACACCACATCAAATATTAAGCGACCGAGCTGTTTACTGCTCAGAGAGACCGCAAGATGTTTCGAGTGGGAACTGTGCCCTCGCTGTCTGCTTCAACTTTGGTCGCACGCTGCCGCCATTAGGCGAGATCTGAAGGCCATGAATTATTCAGGTTTGTGCAACGAGGACTTCTGAACGAGAACAAGACTTGAGAAGTTTTGAGAAATCAGATGCAGGGTTCATTGTCCTATTTTTAGGCGTCACCTGTCCTGCAGAATCTGCCCCAACAATGAGTCTTTTATATTATATATGGTATTTTAGAGTTTCCTGAAAACAGGGTTCCTACACCTTTTTCATGAACAAAATTCAAGCACTTTTCAAGCACCTTCAAGCACCAGTTTTTCCATTTTTCCAGCACCTTTAAATAGGTAGCCTACTAGTTGTGTTTGCCATGATGGTCATGGGAAGTGCAGTGGTGCCACTGTATGGCATAATAATATGGGTCTAATTAGCATTATTTCATATGGTGGTAGATTGACTGTTTTGATTTTTAACTAATTGTGAATTGGCTTGTATTCTCAGCTTGTAAACGGTGTATTGTGTAACTACCATAGCGCAATAACAGTGACCAACAGGTGTGGATAGTAGTCTACTGTTATTTCTCTGCAGAACACCAAGCGAGTATGATAACTGAGTTCTGCATGTAAAGGCATCGGATCAAGCGCGTAGCCGCTTAGGAAACACTGAATTGAAAACACTGAATTGAAATTCAAGCATTTTCAAGGAATTCAAGCACCCGTGGGAACCCTGTCTTTTATATTATATATGGTATTTTAGAGTTTCCTCAAAAAACAACAAGAAGTTGGCGACGACTCATCCTCTACTCAAATACTAATTTTTCTCTTCTGACGCCGCCGGAGCGGAGTGATTCCTGTTCTCCTGGGCTGCTACAGTCTTCGGGTCTCACTGATTTCTGCACAAAAGCACAATTTTAGAACTTTATTCAGATGTTACACACAATACATTTGCTGGTTTGTCCTCCTGCTGCTTCTACAGAGTTTCCTGATGGACACGTCGCTTTAACGACTTGCCAAAGTAGCTAAATACTAATTAACTGCCTGCTAACTTTGTCTGCAAGACCAGCGAGGAATAACGTTACACTGCCGAGGTGATTTACAGACTTTCACTGTCGTGCAGCCGTGCAGCAACCCAAACCGACTCAGGCCCGGGATGCCGGCTGCCAGATCTGGAAAGAAAACCGCCTCCATAGGCGACTGTGTTCTCTGCCAGACCGGCTATAGCTGAACTCTTTTTTTCTTTCCGTCTCTCTCTCTCACTTAGTATCATTTGCTTTTATCTCTGTCCCTCTTTCACCCCTCAATCATTTCTGAAAATCTTTAACCCATTTCCTCCCTCACCCTCTTTTTTCCCTCCGCCTCATCTCTTCCACTCTGATACTATAATTAAGCCTGAGGGGCGACACTTTTTAATTATTTCTCCCCCTTTTTCCCGGATGAGTGTTCTCCATCACGACCTGCCCGGCACATTTTTATGACATTTTCTGTTAAATAACCGGCAGGATGAGGGAACTTCCACTGCAATCTCAAATTCAATGAAATTTCCCCCAAACCAATTTGACCAATGAAGTCATCAGCGTCTGGAGAATTGCACCAGCCTATTAACTTCACTTAATGTTCCTTAATGTGCGGCTCGGTACTGCTCAGTGCTGAAATGACGCCATTTTTTTTATTCCTCAGATTTCTCTCAAGATGGAGGCGAGAGACGGGTGGGCGGCGTGTGACCTTTTGACTCCGAAGCAATGAATTGTGGGTGAAAAGGTGAGGGAGGGAAAATATAAGAGAGGAACGGCAAATGAACTGTGTGTGTGTGTGTGTGTGTGTGTGTGTGTGTGTGTGTGTGTGTGTGTTACATCTAAAATACACAGCATGCAGAACTGCTCCGATCCAGAACGGCTGCGTACTCCGCCGTCCGCCAACTCACACATAACCCATTTGTGATGCGCTCAGGTGCGTCTCCGCCGGACACAGAGCGTCGCGAGAACGCACGAGATCTCGTGAATTCACGTATAATCGTGCGATATTTCTGGCTGTAGTCTCTTTGACTCCTGCGATGACATTCCACGTCGCATCTTTTTTCTGGCGTCCTTATAAAAAGGACGTGAGGTGTCATCAATGATCGCTTAATTTTGGACCTCCAGAATCAACTTCCCCTCATCCATGGTGTCGATGAGGTGAAAAGACGCCTGAAAACCTCTGACCTGTCGACTTCAGGTCGGCCCCGCCCATTGTGACGTGTTCTTGTAATGAAACTCAATCCACGGTGAACACGGAGTATTTTATTTTGAAAATCAAACAGGGTTTTATTTTGTATTTTGCATGAACAATAGAAGCTCTGCGTATGTGTTGCGGAGGGCTGACGCAGCCGCGACGCAGCGAGACCGGAGACTGTGTGAGCTGATACATTGACTAAAACTGAAATGCATCGTTCCGCATGCAGTGTGTTTTATGGGTTAGAAAGAATAAGGCTGAACAAGGCACTACTAAAGTGTGTGCATATGTTGTGTGTGCGTCTCTACGTGTTGTAGAACCAACAAATATACAGAGAACCTGAGAGAACGTCTGCACAGCACTAAACCACCGGGACTGGGAGCAAAGCAAAGCGCCTCCTACAGAAACACAAATGAATTACACACATTATAGTTTATGGATGATCAACAGCTTGTATCGCGACGTTAATACAAACTTCCTCTATTTATTTCAAATTAAAAGCCCTCAAGCTTTTCACTGAACAGAAACACTCAGTTTCTTAACAAGGCTTTTATTCTGAAACAGGAACATGTTGGAGAGACTCCACTCCATGGTTGTATTAAAGAGATGTATTGTATTTTTCGAATTATAAGTGGCAGTTTTTTTCATAGTTTGGCCGGGGGTGCAACTTTTACTCTACCGGAGTTGGGGGAGTTGTTTAAAAGTGACAGAGGATAAAGAGTTCATGGGCTTTAGTGATTTGGAGTGACACTGATGGTTTGGTAAACTTGTTAACATGTTCTTTATATAGTTATCTGAATAACTCTTAATAGGTTACGTTAACATACCAGACACGTTCTCAGTTCGTTGTTTATGCGTCATGTAACGTTAGTATACCGTACACTTATTCAGCCTGTTGTTCCTCTATTCCGGGCATCACGGATTAGCGGACTCCGGTCCGGATCCGGACCGGGAAATGGCTCTGTCCGGACCGCGACCACTGGCGAAATAAGTAGTGTTTTCCCCATAGAGCGGATTTGAGTGCACATAGAAATTTACCGCGGCCGCTGCTACTATAGTCAATCCGGTAAACTCGTGCCGGAAGCCAAGGACACCCTGCGACGCCTACAAAATTCCCACAGACGAAGCAGGCAGAGCAAGGCTGAACGGAGACATGGCTTGTTCTAAAAAGCGGAAAGTAGATACTGAAAATCGTTGT
This sequence comes from Collichthys lucidus, assembly GCA_004119915.2. Lineage (NCBI taxonomy): Eukaryota > Metazoa > Chordata > Actinopteri > Sciaenidae > Collichthys > Collichthys lucidus. Next base: position 37,634,073 of record CM014082.1, read on the forward strand.
TTTAATGATGAATGGACAACTAAATATCTGTTCATTCTCCCTGCTGGCAGCTCCAAGCCTGTTTGCTTAATTTGTTCCGAGACCGTGGCATTGATTAAAAGTGGGAACGTGAAGCGCCACTACGAAACGAAGCATGGCTCATTTGAGCAAACGTATGGTGCAGGTACCCAGGTGAGGGCACAGAAAATAAGCCAATTGCAAGCTCAATATGCAAGATCGACTCAACTCATCACACACACATTCACAGCCCAACAACGTGCAAATGAGTGCGCTTTAAAAATATCATGGATCTGGAAAAATTAAGTTCATTTTTTTTTACTTGAAGAGGCCTTCAATTATTTAAGCATGGGACTGTTGCATTATAGAAAAAAGGAAGTCCACTCACTATTATTTATTTTATTCAAAGGATTCAAAATGATTCCCTTTTGGTTGACTTGAAATAAAAACCTTAAACGTATTTGATTGCCTGGGACTATTTTTATTTATGATAAGAGATTGAATATGTGTCTAATATCTCGCATTTAAGTAAAAACTTAAACAATTAGTTACTTTTTAAAAATGTGGCCATGACTTTCGCTCGGACCTTCTACTTGGGCAAAATGTAAAAACCGGACCTTGGGGACTTTTAATTGTATACCCCTGCTCTATTCTATTGTAATTTTAAATTGCCTTTCAAGATGACATGTCTGTTCTTGGTGTTGGATTTTATCGAATGAAATTTCCCCCAAAAATGCGACCTATATAAGTCTTTTCCTTCTTTATTATGATTTTTTGGCTGGTGCGACTTATACTCTGGAAAATACGGTAGATAAAGAGCTACCAGTTCATTCATATGGAAGCTGCTCAGTGACAAAAAAGTTACCATAATATTTCCTGGTGATTCTACATATGCTATAAAAATGTTAAAATAGGCCCAACCCTCAAAGACAACGTTTTAATCGAGCTCGTGAGATTTTAGGAAGAACTCACGTATCTCCCTGTTAGAAAGATTATTTGTGCAAATCAGAGTATGAATACAGCAGATAGAACGTTTCAACGCTGCAATATGGAGAAAACTAAAAGTGATTATTCAGTTATGAAAAACGTTCTGCAGTTACATCCTGAGACAATGAGCAGCAGATGAAATTATGATGGAAATGAATTAAAATCCAATCAGGAATAAGGAAGAATTCATCAGGAAATATAAATAATGTAGAAGAAGGCACGCTTAGTGTGTTTACATCCGATGTGTGCAGCGGGTATGCAAAACTTCTCGTTTCATCACATCCAGCTGGAGCCTCGGTGTCAGCTCTCATCAGCTCTCATCGCCGCTGCGCGTTGTTATGCAGCTCGAGGTTTTTTTTTTATTTGTGTTTTTCCATGTTTGTGTTGTGCGCTGCCACAAACCCAAACGTCCCCGACTGTGCATGCTTTAAATCCAGTGCTGCCTCCAACCCGGCAGCTTCCGAGTAAGAAGAGGCGACACATCAGAGACGGAGAATAAAGACACGGAGACACGTCGGTACAGAAATGCTTTCTCAGTTTCTCTTCCACTTAAATTGACAATCCTGCCTTTGCCATCACAAAGATCTGCACACACACACACACACACACACACACACACACACACACACACACAGATTCATAAGAGATGAAAGCTACCTGTGCAATTGTCTTCCCATTACTGTATACAGTCTTTCTGTGTGTGTATGTGTGTGTAAATCACTTCGTCTCTCCTGGCAACACACACACACATAAATTCAGTTTCTTCCACTTCGGACGGACAGGACAGCTGGCAGGACAAAGACACGCAGGTCTAATTTCATTCGTCAATCTGTAATTTCTAAATCGTTTTAAATTAATAATCTCCGCCCTCTCGACTGCCATCCAGTTCTTTTACGTGTACGGGAAATCTTCGACGAATCCGGGCCAAGTTTCTTTTCATCTTTGCGAAGGAGTTTTTTTGGAAGGAACAAACTTCCTCCTCTTGAAAAGCAGCGACAGCCTTTCTCAGTGTGTGTGTGTGTGTGTGTGTGTGTGTGTGTGTGTGTGTGTTTGATAGTGGCCACAAAGTCGATTACAACACACAGCTGTTCATCTCCCAGCCGTTCTTTCTTCTATTTGAGTCGTGACGTGAATTAATGTTTTTTTCTTCTTCTGTTGTTCTCGTGGTTTCATCCATCCATCCAGCCTTTTGGACTCTTGGTCATTTAAGATGTTATTTGACGTTTGTGTTTGAAATAATTCGGAAGCGCTAAATGCTGCTGTATTAATCTGTGATTTTCATCTTGAAGGGATGAATCACGCATTCTTAGAAACATCTGGAGAAGAAGGAAGTCTTCATGGGTCCAAAAGAGCAACACTATGTATTCATAGATGTTCATTAATCACTATAACTTCTTCATGATGCAGCATCATAAAGAACAGATTTATTACTCGGCTGCTTAATGCACTGAAGTTTACCTCACTGTGTCCAGGGGTTTTATTAAAATTTATTTAAACTGACCAGATTTTGACGTTTCTGTGCCTAAAGTCCGATCAACTCGATCTGCTCTGTGTGTCTCGACCATCGTCCATGGAGCCGAGCTCAGAGCTCCTTCTGGGACGAGATCATTGTCTAGGACAGAGGCGATTAGCACTGGTGGTCGGTGGTCAGTCTTCTCGTTGGAGCACACTGACCTGTGGTCCTCCTTCAGAAGCAGCTCTCCTCTCGTCTCCGTGGAGAATTCACGGCTGTTTTTCTGACATGCAGTCAAGCAGCATGGAGTAGACCGAGCCGGCACAGAGAAGTCTCCAACAATCAGCCTCATGGGGGAAGCACATAAACGATATATGACCAGATGAGAGCATGTTAAAGTCTGCTTCTTAAAAAGCTCCTGGTGGTGGTCGTGGTCCAAAACAGTGTCGTGGCCTCCACATCACACAACCTCGCCTGGTGAAATCTAGTGGCAGTGCTGAAGAACGTCACGTCAGACATCACAGATGTGTGTGCAGATGTTGAAATGCTCGTCAAACACAGCTAGTAAGAGTTTTGTCTTTGTACAGTGAGTCAAAGGTCAAAGATCATCTTGATATGGACTTTCACAATATAGAAGCCAAAGCTCTGAGGTTTAAACCTCTAACCCAGGGGTCTCCAAACTACGGCCCGCGGGCCACATCCGGCCCGCCTAAACAATTGGAGTGGCCCACTTACCGATCCCAAACAATCCCTCTAAACATGGCCTGTTTCTCAAAATTGCATTTTCCTATTATAAAATATCCACACCTAATGATTAAGCTTGGCATTCTAACTAAAATCTACATTATTTACGAACTATTTACAGCACTAGCTAATTTTCATCTCCTCACATAATCGTATATTCCGACGTGACTTTGCTCGTGATCAGCTTCCGTGCAGTCTGCCCGGGGGATTCAACTCGGCGGGTCAGGGACGGCCGCACGGTGCGGGAGGACCCCCTCGTGGGACCTCTCCCCGGTCCTGGCTGGCCTCCGTGGGCGCATTTCTTCTGCGGCGGTGCGGCACGACCGGCTCTGGGTCGGCTTGGAAAGGCTCAAGGGGGACCTTACAGCGCCCTCCTGCCCGGACCTCGCCGCTTCCCAGGGCCGTGGACTTAGTGCTCGCTGCGCCCTCTCCGCGACTGTTGAATCGTAACTTTCACTTCCTCCCGCAACAAAAATGTAAAAAGCAACTTTCACCGGCAATTTTTTTGAAAACCTGATGCAACATCAGGGATTTTAGTTGCAACTATTTCAAAAAAGGCGAAAGTGAAATCCTGGTGGGACTGAAATGACATAATGACATAAAGACTGGATCTAATAATTTGTCCTTCAACGCCTGAGTCAAGCAACATTTATACGACCAGTATGTATCTGCATAACCACCACACTGATGATACAGTCATGTATATTTCATGTATACAGCCAAACACCACATGCAGTGTCTCACAGCAATGTGACTCGACCCGCACAAAGTTCTCAGCATCAGGTGGGAAACAGAAGGTTAATAACAATGAGCAGATAGGTAAATTCAACGATTGGATGAATGTAATAAATGCAAACAGTGTCTCAGGTGACATCCACCTGTCTGCGGCTTTACGTGACGCGACGGCAGGAAAATCTTCGCGCTCCGAGCCGATCTCCCCTCTGCTGACATCCGAGCAGCACCCGGGCTGAGACGAGCTGTCAGCAGCAGCGTGAGGGTGACAGCCTGCAAAGTCAACAGACCGAAGCTGACAACGCGAGCTCGTTAAGAGACCTCGTTAAGAGACCCCTCGTTAATGGGAAGAGTTTTCATAAAAAGAAAAGAAAAAACACACACACACACACACACACACTGCTGAAGTTGAGCTGATTAATCAGGAATTATATGATGCACACAGGAGCCGCGGCGTGAAACAACAGAGGATCTGTCAAAAGTTCCAGAGTTGAATAACTTAGTGTCTCCACCTCGCCGCTTCCAGTTTTTGATCATCTGTGATCACGGGATCATTACCGCCGAGGCTCTGACACTTTATCCTTTTATTCATAAGAAAAAAAAACTTTTCATAAAAATGTGTCATTGTGTTTTGGAGTGCAGTCGACCTGTAAAACATCCAGAAGAATTTTTAAAGCTTCAGTTTTGGTAACTAAGGAATGCAGATGAGGGAGTTCAGGGATCGATACAGACGGGTTGTCTGGATCTTCACGTCTTCCTCGTCACAGGGATAAACACCCGAACACGCTCTCTCATCGGATGTTTCGATGATTGTGGTGGACGCCGCTGTCGTTGCTCGACAATCTAATTGAAGGCATTTTTATCTGAGCGGTGATTTGCCGGCGCGGCAGGTGGCCCACAGCAACACATTTTTACTGACATTTGAAACGTGGTGGGTGTTTGTTTGAGAGTTATTCTTGCTGTTTATTTTATTTCTTTAACTGCAGCACAGGGAGACGCTCGTGTTAATACACCTGCTCCTGCTTGTGTTTGCTCCTGATTTCATCCATCCTCTGGATGGTGATGTCAGCTGAATGACAAGTTTAATGTCAAATGCAAATGTTCTGACTACGCTGAGTCTAGGTGGTCGGAGATTTTCCTACAGCATCTCAGCAGAGTGTCAAAACAGGACGACGGCGTTTCATTACATTCAGTTAAAACCTGCAAAGAGTCACGAGATCATGAAATCACAAGGACATACATGACGATGATTACTGACCGCCAACGTCAAATCATCATGTACAAGATAAACATGCAGTCGTTTCACACTCAATTCGAGTCACGACGAAACCAAAATTATCTTTTTATTTGTAGGAACAAAAACTCTCTTTACAGAAACTCTCAAACAGTTTGTGTTCTCTTATAAAAAGTGCAACTTACATCTTAAACAACAAAACTCATGACAGATATCTGCTTTCTTTAGAAACAGTCTCACAGTAAACTGCTGTTAACTGCTGTGATGTGCAGTTTTCCTCTCGAGGCGTAACCAGGGCTCTGAATTAACTTTTTTGATCATCAGCCAATGTGGCTGGTAAGTTTTGTACATAAAAATAAAATAAAAACATTAAAACTTGCAGCAGCACGCGTCAATTTCCACAGAGCACCTCAAGCGGGCGGAAGCCAGACACAGAAAAAGCAAAGAGAACCCTGTGGATTTTCAAAATAAAATACCCCGTGCAAACTGCCGGTCGTAAAAACAGACAAAAGCAAAACTAACTAACTACGTAGCATATTTACACATGTAGAAGCATGTTTAGAAGAACATACACCGGGAAAATGTCCAAATCTGAGCAGGTAAACAAAGTCTGGCGGGCTAAGCGCTCGCTCCTGAAACACTCCCGGTGGGTTTGAAGTCGCGTGCAGGACGGACCAAACACGCCACGCTCACGCCACGCTCACGCAACGCGGCGGGAAGCCTGTTTGACCAGTGAGAGCACGCGCTGTGCGGGTTCCCATTCACCAAGAATCGCGATTCATTTTTTCTGTCAACCGATGCGAGTCGTCACACATTTGTACCGATTTTTAAATCGTGTCACGATGCATCGTTACATCCCGAGTCTTCAGTCATCATAGAGGCTGCAGCTCTGATTCTGGCACGACACCAGCTTTGCTCTCCATCAGCATTCTCCAATAACACTCCCACAGAGCTCTGAGCTCACAGAAATGAACATATGACTTCATGAAATCTTCAGCACTGCTTTACATTAACAGTGGATCAAAATCAGGCTGCAGATGTTTCACATTACAAACCCACAGAGAACCAAACTCTGCCGTCGCTTCACCTCTACAGAGAGTTTCAGTCGATTATAGATCATTATCATTATTATATATCAACCACCTCGTTCACAGCAGGCAGCTGTTTTCAGTGAAAAAGTAACAACACAGAACTTGACAAAGTATATCTAATTCTTCCGTAAGACTACGGAAACCCCACGTCATTATACTGGAATAATTTGCATTAGTGTAAATATCTTCATAGCTTGTATAACCTCTGACTTCACCATCCCCACCCAACTTTTAAAACCAAACACACACCATCTCCACACACACACACACACACACACACACACACACACACACACACACACACACACACACACACACACACACTCTTGATAAAGTGAAGTCGACAGTAATCAGATGCATCCAGAAAGGTCAAGGCTTTCCCGTTTCCACGAGGAGTCTCTCAACTGCTTAAACACATTACTCAGTGGATTAAATTCAATAACCTCATTCCCACACACATATGATTGAGCAATCCATATTAATACACATACACACCGCATTATGACCCTCCGTACACACACACACACACACACACTTATGCGTCATTCATTATTCACACCTCGACAGCATATTTGCATAATCAGAGTTGCTCTGAAATTCTAATGACGTTGGTGATTGACATTTTTAGACAATGATGGGACAGATTACCATGAGATCTGGTTCTGTCCCCTTCAGGTGAATCAGAGTTTCGGTGACTTTTTATCCAGCGTAGATGATTGTTGGATGGATTTCTGCAAAATCTGGTACAGATTCGATCCCCTGACCTTCCATCGACTGGCATCATCACTTCAAAATGGATGCAAATAGTAAATGGACTGCAGTTATACAGCATCCGTCCAGTCTTCTGACCACTCAAGGCCCTTTCACACTATTCATTATCATGGCGCAGCCTTCAGGGGCAATTTGGGGTTTAGTATCTTGCCCAAGGACACTTCAACATGACTGAAAGAACCGGGGATTGAACCGCCGATCTTCTGATTAGTGGACGACCTGGTTTTAACTCTACCAGTCCAGTCAATCGTGTCGTAGATCTGTCATGGCAGTTTCTGTCAAATATTCTTCAAGAATATTAGAAATCGAAGAGGCTGCTCACTGAGCACAAAACTGTTTTTTTATTTGTTCAATCTGTATTCATTTCAATCCTTTACTCTTTGGTGACAAACCCTGTCGTGTTGAAAGCACATTAGAACCAAATCTGACCTGACTTGAATCAAACAGAACCTTCCTGCTCTCCGGTTTGACCTTTCAGCAAACTAATCTTGTTACTGAGAGCTGCAGAACCGGGTGCCAACAGAAAGGGGACAGAAACAGCACAGAGGTACAGTGGCCGGGAACCCTCAATGCTGCAAAAAAAAGAAACGCTGCAAACAAAAAGAAACAGCGCTGCAAATAAAAGAAACTTCACAACGGAAGTGAATTAATTATTTTTTTCAAGTGAATGCAATACACTTCTGTACTTCTTCTTCTTGCTCACATAAAAAACTACAGGTGCACCAGCAATAATAGTCCCCGGTAATTCACTTCCGTTGTGAAGTTTCTTTTTTATTTGCAGTGCTGTTTCTTTTTTATTTGCAGCGGCGTTTCTTTTTTATTTGCAGCGCTGTTTCTTTTTTATTTGCAGCGCTGTTTCTTTTTTATTTGCAGCGCTGTTTCTTTTTGTTTGCAGCGTTTCTTTTATTTGCAGCGCTGTTTCTTTTTGTTTGCAGCGTTTCTTTTATTTGCAGCGCTGTTTCTTTTTTATTTGCAGCGCTGTTTCTTTTTTATTTGCAGCGGCGTTTCTTTTTTATTTGCAGTGCTGTTTCTCTTATTTGCAGCGGCGTTTCTTTTTTATTTGCAGCGGCGTTTCTTTTTTATTCGCAGCGCTGTTTTTTTTTTATTTGCAGCATTTCTTTTATTTGCAGCATTTCTTTTATTTGCAGCGTTTCTTTTATTTGCAGCGCTGTTTCTTTTATTTGCAGCGCTGTTTCTTTTTGTTTGCAGCGTTTCTTTTATTTGCAGCGCTGTTTCTTTTTGTTTGCAGCGTTTCTTTTATTTGCAGCATTGAGGGTTCCCGGCCACCGTACAGAAGCCCGTTTTAAACCACATCAACTGGCACCACCACCCTGGAAGCTGCTCTGTACATTTCAGATGTTATTTCACTTTGTAGGCTGATTATTAGCTTTTAGTCTGTAACCAAGCAAGACCCTCCGAAGTTTTAGATGCCTATTGGATTATTCTCAACACATGCAATGATCAGGTATACATTGGTTTGTACTTAAACATTTTCATAAAACTAAAAGTCTCAAGAATGCGTCTCCTCCCTCTCACGTCAATCAGGACTGGTTATGGATCTTTATGGGCAAAATCAACGAGAGATCACAGAGCAGCGTGACCGACCTGTTTGTCCGTGTATTTTCCTAGAGAACCAGCAAACTGAGCATCAGTCTGACCTTTCAGAAAAACGAGGCACTTGTGTATTTTAATCCCTTTATGAAGAGCTCTGCGGGTAGACGATAACAACGGGCCCATGGGGAGTGTTGTCGAATGGAAATAGACACCACAGACGTCACGAGCGTTCGGAGGCGAGTGCTGAAGATGGAAATGTCACATGAATTAGAGAAAAGATTATATGGATCCATATATGCTTTAAATGCTTTGTTGATGACGTCAGCATCATTCACGTTTACGGCACTAGACAATCCATACGATCTCCAGGCCGTGTTGGCCTTGTGTGTGTACATAGAAACAAGCCTTAATACAGAGGTATGAACCCAAAATAAACAGATGTCGCCGTCGTTTGATTGCATGCTGACATAACCACGTCATGATTTGTGAAGATTTTTTTTGTCTAATAACCTTTAAAATAACACAGCACGAAGGTTTGAGTGGAGACAAATCCACATTTTAATCCCAAACGTTTGAGAAACAGTCCCTGCCACACAGCAGCTGTCTGTCTGCTGCCGCGTTAATTTTGACAGCATCATCTTCAGCTCACTTCCCAGAACAGCACGGCACTTTCTTTTAATCAAAAGAGCATCTCCTTTAGCGCAGACACTGTTGCTGTGAGTCACAGCGGCTGACAACCTAAACTATTTTTCATGTATTTTAAATTGAAATGTCACAACAAGGATTTAGGTTTCATAAAAGGTTGCAGGTAAAAATGCTTTTGAAAGAAATACAGCCTGCCTGACAAGACGTAAACACTGAGTTTCTCCACAGTTTGAGAAACCTGAATATACGAGGGAACTGCAGCTGCCGTCAGAGAGGAACAAGATGGCAATTTTATTATTGTCCGTTTTTCAGCCGGAGACTGTTGGAGACTTGTGTTACATGACAACCAGGCAGTCTCCGCATGACAACTGACGGAGGGTTACAGTTAATACATAGATAATGGAGTGGTGTGTGTTAATTCCTTCAATCTTTTATGTGTGTGTTAATTCTTTTGTGTGAACAACAAGTTAGTATAATGATGTGCGTGTATTGCCTGCTTTGTGTGTTTAATAAAACGAGCCAGAACTGTTGGAGATCAGAACTCAGCTGGGTGCGATGGTGAACGGACTGCGGAGTCTGTCAAAGCTGGGTTCTCCCTCTTGCAACAGGTGAAACTGAAGTACTTGTCTTTGTCTTCTTTAAACTCAATATCTCTCTGCTCTACATCAGGTCTACAGAATTCGGGGTGGTTTGAATCACCACAACATTAAAGAACGGGTTGCAGTGGCTGCTGATGCATTCACACAAAGTGCCAATGCACGCATGCTGGAGGACGCAAAGGGAACAGAAAAGACGAGATCTGATGAAATGTCGAGATGTCACAAGTCAGTACTTGTAAAATGTACATCTGTGACATCACCATGAGTGTTCATGAGTGACTCTGTGACACAATCGCATATTTCTATCTTTATGTGTTTATGATTTTACGTGATTTAACCGTCTAACGCCGCACACGCGGCTCAGCATGAGCCCACTCGCTACGAGTGGAAAAGACTTGCAAAGATAAAAGCGCGTCAGAGAATAAACGAGAGGGAATGAAAACGAGCTTTTAAAATTACACATGCATAAAATATCATCTCGTTCAAGGATTCAAGGAGTTTTATTGTCATTGCAACACATGTAAAACATGGGATGAAACGAAATTTTACACATTTGTGAGGCCCATTGGTGGGGTTACACGTTAAACACACAAAAATCATCTTTTTTTCTACGTTTTTGAAGCTTCATACTGATTTACATTGACACTGCTCCACAATAACACTTGTGTATTTTAGGTATCACATTCAAGCCAAGCAGCGACCTCTGTGGCTGCAACGTAAGTGGCCACTGCCATTGCATGGCCACTTGAGGCTGGCTACAAAATCAGTCATTAACCCTAATGTTAAAATACTATACAATAATAGGTATTCTAAAATAAATCATGTGGAAAGTTAGGCATGTTGGTGGAAGCATCAGGGTTGGTCACCAGATGATTCACAGCCACATTGAACTGAGTTACATCCAGCCATTATACTAAAATCTGGCATTGGTGAGGAAAGTTCATGCAGTCACTGACAGCATTGAGATATGTAACCCAAATAAATAAAACCTGATAATCTAGTGGATGAAGATGGACCATAACCAAACACCAACCTCCCTGGCTGGGAAATTAGTGATGGGAATTTCAGCTCTTTCGGCTCCCAAACGGCTCCTCACACTTTATTAATTATTATTTTATTATTATTGCTGTTATTATTTTATATTTTTGAATGATATATTTTATTTTATTTTTGGACATTGTAAAGCACTTTGGTCAGTGCATGCGGTGTAAAAATGTGCTATATAAATAAAACATACTAACTATTTAATTAATTTATCACCCAAAACAATGCAATAATGTCATAAATAAGTGAACGACGGGAGCCAGCTCTTAGAACCGGATCGTTCTCGACCGACACATCACTATGGGAAATGAACCTGTGATACCTCAAGTGTCCACTTGAGGCTGGCTCCAGCAGTGAGTCAGTCTCCATAAGTCCCCATGTTTCACAGCAGAAATAAACATGTTTACAGCCTGGTACAAAAAACAGTTTTGGTCTCTGTAGCTAATTTCCCCGTTCATGACAACTGTACTGAGGGTGAATTTATATACAACTCACCTGTTCACATTATATTAAGGCTTAAAGTTATGCAGGGTTAAGAGCGTGGACGCTTTGATTGACAGGTGGATGCTGCTACAGATGGCTTATTTAATCATCTAGGCGTCATTTGGCCTGCCTTATAAAAATCTATCATGAATGCAGATTTTTGATTGGCCAAGCTTTGCTTTGCCAGATGGCAGCCAGGTTCAACTTTATTCCGTGCCATCGTTTTCTGCATGGACGCGCTCGCTGTGTCACAATGAACCAAGAGGCTGAAAAATTGTGACGCACTGATTTGGTCTGAACATGGCCACACTCCTGAAAACGAGACACACGACAGATGATTGTGGAATTCATAATCACAGCGTGGCGATTGTTTTGTCTCAAAGAGACGACGTGGAGATAATATCACGTTCAGCGCGTTGTACGTCCTCGCTACTATTCAAAACAGGCAGGAACGAACCTCTGCTGATCATTTGAGCCTGATTGAACTGTCACACAAACGTATTGTCACATGAATTGAAATATTGAACCCTGATGCTACATAACCACCTCCTCTGTGTGTGTGTGTGTGTGTGTGTGTGTGTGTGTGTGTGTGTGTGTGTGTGTGTGTGTGTGTGTGTGTGTGTGTGTGTGTGTGTGCAAAGCTGAGCCGACGTCTGAATGTGGCCTCTGATTTGTGAGGCTGTTTTCAATGCAGGAGGCTGCAGGAACAGATTAAACTATAACTCAGCGCTTCGGGGCGTGGAGCGGCAAAACAGATATGCATGAGGCATGGTGTCTGTGAGTGCACACATCAAACACACACACACACACACACACACACACACACAGTATGCATCAGATTACGACTAATGGTTGACAAATTGCATCTAAACCGAACTAATTCAAATCTGAAGATTTCTTTTTTCTAACGTACCCTCCCTCCTTTCTTTCTGTGAACGCTGCTAATCTAATGTATAAATCAGAGCAGCTGAAATGAAGTGCAGGCAAACCTAAAATGAATGACTTTGTATTTTTTATTGTGTAATCATTCACAGATTAACATGACGCAAACACACACACACGCACACACCTCTGGCTTTCGCAGCCACTTTCTCATTCACGCTTGGAAAGAGATGGCGACGTGAGGGGGTCGCAATCAGCAACGAGATACCACCAAGTCCTTAAAAACTGCTCTAAGAGTCAGTCAACTGTAAAATCCATCTGTGTACGTGATGATGAAGGTTTGCATGTCTTGACCATGTGGACAACATGGAGACGATAATGAAGCCGATTCCTCACACAGCTATCAAGGCTGACACGTGTACTATTAACTACACCCACACATTCTGTATCTACAGTACAGAGTAACCTTTATTCTCAACGGTTATATGACTCACATGACGGCAGCAGTCCGTCGGACCTCACAGGGTAATTATGTGATCACTTCCACTTTGTCTGTCGTCGGGATAACAATAAGAAGATTGGACGAGAGCTCAGAATTGCGCGTAAGAGACTCGAAGTCAGTCTTTAGTCTGAGTGAGCGGCGGCTGCAGGAAACCTACAATTTACGGCTGAAAGCACGTCTCAAGGCCTCAGTATGCTCGACATGATACCACAGCAACAAGAGAAGAAATAGTCCTTGGCACACAACAAGTGACGAAGTCACTGAACACGTACTGAGGACCAGCTGCAGCGTTTCCACAAGAATGACAGAATGAACTGTGGGTTTGATGTGGCGTTTCAATATCTTACCATATTTATAACGGATTATTTCTTGTGTCCCTCATCATTCTACTCTGACATAACCTATAGGAACCAACGTGATACCGAATGACATCAACACCGACTCGACGCCTTTACAGTTGTATGAACACAGTGTTCACTTCTTCAGATAACATCTCTCTCTTTGGGACCACACTGGAGGAGAGCGAGGTGGAGATCGTCCTCTAGTTAAGTGTTAATTGGATGGCATTGTTCTGGTAGACCTGTTTTTAAAACCTTTGGTACTGTAGATACTATTGAATGTATAATTATTGAATATCATATTGTTTTAACCCTCTGTGGTCCGAGCATGGCCCATCAATTGCTTTTGCAATCGTGGGTGATTGCCTGGACATGAGAGGGTTCAACACATATATCGAAACAGTATTTATACTTTTAACGAAAACCCCATCATGCTTCAAACAAAGTTGGACAATTAAATGACATCTGTACCCCTTTTGGACGATGGAGCAATTTTTTCTCATGTTTAAAAGCTGAGGTTCAAAGAGCATGATTAGGATTCATGTGATATTAAAGACTACCAAACGGACCTTATTCCAGGCAAGATTTAAGGTGTTGCCCTCCTTGCATTGCAGCACTGCCAATTTAAATACAAACACACAAGAAACTGAAACTTTGTCTTTGAAATTTTATTTTTACAAAACAAGTTGCCCAATCAAAACAGTAAAACACAAAGATAATAAAATAAAAATACAAATAAATAAATACAAGAATATCCTACACAGAGTATAAATGGCTAACGCGCTAGCCATTAATTCTAGCATTAGCTGCTAATGTTATCAATTAACATGTCTTTATTACAATGAGCAAAGTCTTATTTTGAAGGGACTTATTTTGAAAATCCCTCCCTTAGGCAGGCTTGAGGTTGCCAAGCAACCAGGTCCAACTGCCGGCCCTAACCAGCAGAGCAGTTACTGCACCTGTTAGAATGTCAGTTGGAAATGCTGACAGAGAGAGAGAGAAAATGCTGAGACCACCCCTCGAACAGGAAGGATTTCTGGACAAACCGTATTTCCAATCATTGAACCGAAATCACTGGGAGCATCCTGAGCCCTTCCTGAACGTCTACATAGTTATTTTGTGTTGATAAAGTGAAGAAATGTGACCTTTAGAGCGATTCAAAGAAACGTTACTTCTGCTTTCCTCCAGAAATGTTCCCGCCTTTTTAACATGGCAGTCTATGGGGCTGTGGATGGGAGCAAATACATTTTAAAGAGTCAGAGGAGGGGGGGCTTAGGGAATTATTATTGTACTTTGCTATTCAGTTAAATTATCAAGGGATTATTTTTTCATATCAACAAATAATAGTACCAACTAGTTTTAGTATAAGAAAAGTTTTTTTCTTCCCCCATTCGTGGTGCTCCCTGGATGGATGGCGCCCTTATCATTTGCTTATACTGCCTATGCCACGGGCGATGGTAAATGGTTCTATGTTTTTTTAGGTTACTCTTTCCTTTAGCTGTTGCAACACTTTCCCCATGTGTGCTTAACAGTCTCTCCTATAATAGGCTATGTATTTTTAATACATCATTTAGGTTTTGTTGATTAAAGAAACAGTACTTCCTTCCTTCCTTCCATCCCTCCTTTCAGTGAGACCTTCCTTCTGTACTTCTCTCCTTTAATTTACTCATAGTCGTCCCTCTGTGCCGTTAGAAGCATATTGATGATGAAAAACTAATTAAATCACGATGCTTCCTTCAATTTGTATCTTTCATGCATTCGTTCATTTGCTCGACATTAGGAGGGATATTGACAACTCAGGGAAAGGTTAATTCAGCCTAATTGAAGGAACTTTTCCCCCCTGTCTTTCCTTCCTTCTTTACTTTGTTCAATCGATTAAACTGACAAAGCAAAATGACTCTAATGCTTCTGTCCATGGGAAGAGCTCTTACTAGAAATTGGCTTTCTGAAGCCATTTCTGAGCCGAGATGACCGTCTGACTTCTGACAGCAGATTAAACAAAGCAGAAATAATCCACGCAACACTTTAACGCAGTGAAATCATTTTCTCTGATTTCAGTGTTGAATTACAGAGCAGATGAAGCGTCCATGTACAGTATGTGGGTTTGTCTTTGTCTTATTTGTAGCACATTTGATTAGTGCCTCTTCCACATCTTGATGACATGAACATTTCCAGCTAACTGCAGAAACTTAGTGCTTCTCTTTGCTCCTCTCTGCTTCACTGCCTCTGCTGTGTATCCATCAAAACAGCTAATAAAACACTTTAGTGGATGGTCGTCCGCTCAGCCTCCTTGGAGGAAAAAAGATGATTCACTCATTCAGAGAGGAAAGAAAATATAAACAGAGAGGGAATCAACTTATTGAAGAGTTGATGTGTCGTGAATTTAGCTGACCGGCGGATTTTCACTTTGGGGAAAAGCGAGAAATGTTGAATTATCCTCTTTTCTTTGAGGTGTGTTTGAGGATCCTGAACGTGTGGGACTCCCTGAGTTATTTGTTTAATATGATGAGCACACATTTGTTCTCTGCTGAGCGGGGCCGAGAGGTTGGCTCAGTTCACCTGGCTGTTACCACTGAAGAGTCCAAACACCGAACCCTCTCTGCAGAGCTGTGCTCGGAGCAGTAACAGGGTTTGACTTGAGAGCAAAGAGCTGTATTCTGATATTAAAATCAAGCCAAGGTCAACAACAACAGAATCAAAAGAAGAACTTCATTTCATTGGACCTCTATCTGGCAGGATAAGTACTAGAGTGGCATTGGGAGTTATAACTGCTGCCGTCTTTCCCCTTGTTATAAACGTGCATGTGAATCTTGTCACGGTTTAAAGTCCAGACATCGTCTTTCTCGCTGTTTCTGCAGCACGTTAACTCAGTTGTACCAAGCTGTATCTAACTGCATCACTGCACAGTTGTTGCGCTGCTAAAGTTTAAACACAGGATATAAATGATATACAGTGGTTCCTCGTTTATCGCGGGGATACGTTCTAAAAATAACCCACAATACACGAAATCCGCGAAATAAGTTTTACAATTATAATACATGTTTTGAGTCTGTAAAACCCCTAACCACACACTGTTATACACCTTTTTACACACATTTTGTACAGTACTCCCTTAATCAGGACGCAGAACATGTACAGTACGCTGTAAAAAAAAAAAAAGCATGTGAAATTACACAAAAAAAATGCACGAAAAGGCGAGTCCGCGACAAGTGAACCGCCTTATAGCGAGGGACGACTGTATACGGGTCTTTAAGCTGAGTACAGGCAGAGCAAACCTGACGTGCATGGTTGAACGGTTGACGAACATCATACTTTCTCTCTCCTGCAGTTGAACGCCGCCTCAGCCCCCTTCACAAACACCTACGGGAGGTTGTGAACCAAAGTGCTCTCCAAACGCCAAATGAGGGGATGTCTTTTGAAAGAACAGGGTTTCATCCCTGCAGTATATTGAAGGTGTGTGAGGCAGCTCAGGAGAGCAGTGACAGGTGAGGTGATTACCACAGCTGGAACTCACGGTCTAATCATAGTCTTCAAGACTTCAAGAGACGGCCACACACACACCAAGAGAGGACTGATCAACGTCCATCCATGTTCCATAAGTGCTCGTCCTTATCAGGTGGCTGGAGCCAATCACAGCTAACGTTAGGAGAGAGGAAAAGTCTCCACTTCATCACAGGGCTGACAAACAAGCATTCACACTCACATTCTCACCTGTGGGCAATTTAGATCATCACCACCATCAATTAACCTGCAACCTTTGCACTGGGAGGAAGCCGGGGCACCTGGAGAGAACCCATGTCGAGAACTCCACAAAGAAATGCCCCAGCAAGGGTTCAACCTGGAACCATCTTGAAATAAGAAGACACTGACGGTGATCCCATGACTTGTTGGGCCAAGGAGAGAACAAATAATTAACTATTTGTAACAGACTGTTGTGCTCGAGTCTTTGCTGTGTAACGCAGCGAGTCTGCTACAGTGTTCCACTGGGTTGAGATGTGGTCATGTGATTCACATCATTTGTATACTCAAACCATTCAGCCCTTCATGTCCTGGATGGCATCTGCCTTTATCAAGTCTCACCACTCTTTTATTCAGGTTTTTCCTTGAGTTCAAGTTCACAGAAAGTTAGCACCATCCAAAACAACAGATATGACTGCTCCAACACAAACACTGAAGTGTTTCCGGACCTTTCACCTCCATATCTAAGGTCTGCTTGGGTTTAGGGAAGTAGAACTACATGGTTCTGGTTATAGAGGATCAGATTCCTGCTTAAAATAAAACTGACTGACAGCTGACTTAAAGAAGGAATGCAAACTGCAACTTGACCTCCTCCTTTCCAGCAGAAAGAACATCACTTTTCATACTGAGAGAGAACAGTCATGATGTGCAAGACAACAAAGAGACTAAGAGAGATGACTTGTCAGAAAAACATCACAGGTTACTTTAAATGATTGAACCAGTGACAGTACTGGTGTTTTCTTCTGACGCTCTCTTCCTGGAATACAGACTACATTTTCAGACACAACCTTGACATGAAAGCTTTGATGGATGAGACTGTAAACGTAAAAGGGGTTTGGAGATGCACTCGATGTGGTCATGAGGTTCCTACAGATGGATTACATGTTAGACAGATGGATAGATGATACACAGACAGTCCTGACAGCGTGACTAACCCGACAGATCAAAAGGTGCAGATAAACCTGGGGGCCATGCAGAGACGGTGGGTGGTGGCTGGATGAGAGAATCAGGTTTTGGGATGAATGGACAGATGATGGATGGAGGAAATGGGAGCCAACGCGTTTGGCAGCAGTTGAGCTGCGGGTATCGACAGGGCAATGCTTTATGGGATGAGGTGCATCGCTAATGCAGCCAAGTGGAGAGGCACATGGACAGCCGCTGAAATGAAATAACTGCAAATAATGAGGCCGGTTGAAAATTATCATCATTTACAACCACACCTCGCTCTTTCCTTAATGAGCCAATGTTAGTTGGAGTGAACTAAAAGGTCAGAGAAACGTCGAGAAATTCAGTTTGCACTGCATTTTCCAGGGATGGGCCATCAATCAAACTGTGTGGGTGGGAGGCTTGTTGGTGGTCAGTGTCAGTCAGATTCTGCACAGTTTCCTCACCGTCATTCGATTATTTGAATGAAAAACAACAACATTAATTTAGCGAATCTGAAGCTAGCGCAACGGCATAGAAGCCTTAACGTATAGATTGTGGTTCTGGTGGCTCAAACATTCATTGTAGAGCTAAAGACACAAAGAAGCACGTTGGAGTCCTTTATTAAGATCTTTTTCTTCAGAATATTTTATTTGAAAATAGAACAATTTATTGGAGTCCTCACGACCCGAGGCAACTATTAATCTTTTTTTTCAAATTTATTTGGAAAAAACATTGAAAAATTTCTCATAGGAATAAATGGGAAAGCCCGAAAAAAATAAAGAATACAGGAGACATTTTCAACAATAAAGTGCTCTGGCATACTTTCACCGAGAGACTTCATTTAAACTTTAAAAAGTAGGTACTCTTGCCTTCTCTTCAGGGATTCACTTCACTCATCGACAGCTTTTACCGTTTTTAAACTATCAAGGCTTAAAGTTGAGCAGGTTTTTACTCAGATTTCTGGGTTTATAATGGGTGTGTATGTGGCGGAATGTTTGAGCTACAGTGGATGACATCATCAGCTAGAGTGAGGAGCAGAGAGAAAAATCAGTGAAAAAATAAAACGTATTCGACTGCCGTGGCCTCAAATGCCCCACTACAGACATGATTTATACATAGAAACGTAGGAAAATTTGTCTTCTCACTCACATTCGTCTGCTAAAGCTGTCAGCCTTATAGTTTTGGCGTAACACACAAAGATGCGCCACCAACACCCATCCACAGCCCCATAGACTGCCATGTTAAAAAGGCGGGAACATTTCTGGAGGAAAGCAGAAGTAACGTTTCTTTGAATCGCTCTAAAGGTCACATTTCTTCACTTTACCAACACAAAATAACTATGTAGACGTTCAGGAAGGGCTCAGGATGCTCCCAGTGATTTCGGTTCAATGATTGGAAATACGGTTTGTCCAGAAATCCTTCCTGTTCGAGGGGTGGTCTCAGCATTTTCTCTCTCTCTCTGTCAGCATTTCCAACTGACATTCTAACAGGTGCAGTAACTGCTCTGCTGATTAGGGCCGGCAGTTGGTCCTGGTTGCTTGGCAACCTCAAGCCTGCCTTTAAGAGGAGAGGGGGGAGGGGCTTTTTTCAAAATAAGAGTCTCTTCAAAATAAAAATAAACATGTTAAAAATGACTATTTGAGGTGTGCTTTTTGAATACAAACCCCCGGCAAAAGCCCACTCGGCACTCTCTGCGGGAATTTTCTAGTTTACATTGTTATTAATGTTCCGGGTTGGGTTAAATCACGTCGAACCAGCTAATTAGCTGAAAACAACACAACAGTCAGCACTAAACAGATAATGACTGTACACAGCGTTGTTAAATGGAAATTAGCCAATGATGGTGTTGTTAATGCAAATAACCTATAATGCCTGGGGAGTGTAATTAGACCACACAGACACCAACATTCATTCCAGGTTCCACATGGTTCTACATTACATGCAAACACACCGAGCTGAAATAAAGCCACACTAGAGGCCAATTCTGCTGTGTGTGTGTGTGTGTGTGTGTGTGTGTGTGTGTGTGTGTGTGTGTGTGTGTGTGTGTGTGCGTGCGTGTTCCACATTAATTAGCTGGTTATCAGTTTGACAGCAGCAGGTCAAAACAGAGAAGGTAATGAAGCTGAACATGTGTGTCCTCTGCTGCAGAGTCACAGAGCTTCTGGGAAATGAGCCTGAACCAATCAGACTGTTTCTTCTGACACACTCTCGTTAACACACTCGTTAACACCGCGTCCAACTCTCCCTGCCTCTCCATCTTCCCCTGATCCTCTCTCATCCTCTTGGATGTCGTTTCAATACACCTCCGAGTGAGATCATGATCATCATCTTTTCATTTTTTAAGAGTATCATGAGGAGTCACACCTGACAGAGACAAGACAAGACCAAGACTGTGTCCCAGTTCCATTAGTACACTTCTACGGATGTAGTACATTGTGTGTACCTCCTGGTGTAGTACACTCATTTTTGCAGGGTAGTGTTGGCCGTTGCGTACTTAACAGAAACATCTTACCGTCTTTTTTTCTTGTACCCCGAATTGCAACCAGAATTATCCAGGTGCACTAGCATAACCATTTGACTGGCAAATCATAAATATAAAACATATATACAAAGTACATCTGTATATTGCAGTATTCACCACAACCACTTTAACTCCAACACCTTCCACCGCTGTCATTTTCACAGTGTCGGTGGTCCCTCTTCTTCCTCGGGTGAGAAGTGTTCCACGCTTTTTGAGCATCATGAGTGCAGACAGTGTGAATGCTCTTATGTACTCAAGATAGCAAGTCTAAGAATTGAAGTACACATCTTGAGACACACTGTCAGTTTTCTTCTGGATGCTGTTTTTCAGATAAACCATTTGTAATGTAGGTAATCACATTTGATTAAAGAATATTTAACTGGCTTTTCTGTGACAGCCAGATTCACGTTCTTGGGGTGTGTGTGAAACAGAACGAGGAGGGATGATGCCGTTAGGTAACGGTAACAAATAATTTAGAAATAAATAAAGCATAAACTGTTTATGTATCGGCGGATAGCGTGCAGCATATTCCACTCTCTCTCTCTCTCTTACAGAATTTAAAGCAGAGCTGGGTACACGCGGTTATCAGGAGAAGTTAGAGTTGAACAAACATGCATAAAGTCAGTGTGACTGTGCAGGACAGTGTCTCTTTGTTTCATTCACCATCTTTTTTGAATGTTTACTCACAAACAACTTTAATGAGCGTGAGTTTAAAGTCAACATCCCCCTAAAAATGAAATAATTCACATTTCTGTAAAGATGTGGTTTACAAAATAATGAGTTTGGTTTGTGGAGGAACTTTGCAGCTGTTGTGGGATTTTTTGTGCCTTAACAACTTTTTGAACTGCTCCTCAGCCGACTTTCACCGTAATTAGTTTTATTATCTCTCAGCGGTGCCCGAGGTAAAGCTCCGCAGGAAAGTGAAAGTAAAACAAAAAAGTTCCGCCTGAAGAGTAAAAATGATTTCGGTTCATTATGCAACTGTGACGGGACAAATTAGACAGTCTGGGTAATTAATGGAAAACATTGGTGATATCCTCACAGTTGTTGCTTTGAACGGTCTCAAAATAGAATCCAGAGGAAAAAGTGTCGTGCAAGAACAGGAGCTGGGCTAGCAGATAACATACCCAGACTTAGCCACCTTCTGTAGACGAGGCGAAAAGACAGAAGGATCGAGAGATAAGAAGAGAGTGATTGAGCAAGAAGACGCCGGCCAAGAGACAAGTCAGTAATATGAGCTGCTGCTGTGTCTGCTGTTGGTGACCTTGTTGATGTTTGGCTGATAGCAAAGTTGTCGACTCGACTAGTTTCTGATCAGAAGTAATGTAATCAGAATAAATAGTCGAGCCCGGGCGGTGCTTGATTATAATTGTCCTCTCTTTCTTTTTCCTTCCTCCTCCTCCTCCCTGCATTCTTCCATCCCTCCATCTTTCAGGTCATGTCTGAGGTAGTTTGACTAATCTTTGAATGGCTTAGTAACATTTTCATGAAAATTTCACCGCGGCTGCATCAATAATTCAACGCCAGCTTCGTTTTTATCAGTCACACACATGAAACCACACACAAGCCTCTCCTCCTTTGTACTGCTCTTACACCTTTTATCAGTTTCTCTCTTTTCTCTCCTCTCTTTCTCTTCTTAATACCTCCTTTGATCCCCCTCTCTCTCTTTCCTTTATTTCCTTTTGTTTTCTGTTGCTCTGCTGTGGACTTTGAGGCTCGATATCCTCCTCGCGTTTGGCGTTGTTGACTTTACGGTGATGTAATGTTCATCTATGTGTTTATTGAAGAGATTACTTCTTCCAGCCGGTCGCAGCTTCGTCAGAGCTTGTTTGTGTTCGTTGGCAGAAGAACCTCTAACTGACGTGACGAGACAAAAACATGAAAATGCTTTTTTCACTCGAGATATATATTTTTCACATCAAGCTTAAATACCTTCATCCTATAGATTCAAGACAAAAACGTGGCCTGTGTAGGACAGAACTTTATGTTTCATGTGTCCATAGAGGTTGCCGACGTAACCAGCTCCGGTTCTGGCATGACACTCAGCATTCCCCAGCTCTCCATGCAGGCCTGAGCTAACAAACATTCAGAGTCACAGGTCAAAACAACCGCAACTTAAAAAAGGAAGGAGGTCTCGGGTCACAAACACATTCTGGATTTGTTGTGGGTTCGGTCTGAAGCTCACTGTGGCGCATGAATCAAGGTGACATGGATGGAACATGTTGTCTTGGCTACACCTGCTACTGCAAACTACACCACCCAAATAAAAATAAACACGTGTTAAGGCAGCGGCTGAATTAGAGGGAATGTGTCGTGTTAAAGTTTTTAAAAAACCTTTTCCTCGTCCGCTTGAATTTTCTTCTGTCTGAGAACAAACGAACTGCCGGTCCGGAGACGCCCTGAGATGTTATTGGTCTGAAAGCGTCCGTCGCACTCACAGAAGCCAAAACGCCACGATTTAAAGGTGAACTGACAACAACTGTAGGTAAAATGGATTATAAATGAGTCAGTGCAGACGGAGAGAGGAACAACGAGAGAGACCACAGAGAGACAGAGAGGGGACGAAGAGGAAGAAAGGAGATGATGGAGAGAGGAGGAGGAAGAGGAGGAGAGGTTTCCATCTGTTACTGTGTTTCTGCTGAATCAGGGAGGTGGCTGAGTTTCTAAATGTCAGGACTCCTCTTGACTCCACACACACAGAGAGCGGCTGTGAGTGTTGGAATGCAGCAATTTGCATTAATGAGAGTTTAGATGAAAGTTTAGAGAGAGAGAGACTGATGAGGACAGTGAACGCAACACAGGAAGCAAACAAATCAGTCAGCCGAGCACGTCAGCAGTCCAGTGAAGCATGTTCATGATCTCCGCTGTCAGAGAAATCAAACGAGCAGACAGGACACGAAGCTGCTTCTCTCTGCCGTGATGTTTGACGGACAAACATCGAGAGTCAGGACGCCTTCACATGCAGCTGCATGCATCAATCTAAAAAACAGTCAACAAGGTGCTTATAACCAAACATTAGCCAACGAGCTCAAGCGTGAAAGTAAGTGATCGTTTAAGCAGCAGAATTAAATAATTAAGTTACATAATTCAAGTTTTAAATGGAGTTTCTGCACACTCGTGTTTCAACATAAAACAGTTAAAGCACTTTGACTTTTTATTTATTCATTTATTTAAATTCATTTGGGGGCATCTTGCCTTGATTTGACAGGACAGCAGGTGAGATAAAGAGGGGACGACCTGCAGGACACCCCTAGTATTTTTATTTTTAATGGATTCATCACAGTAACATGTTTGTAATTTCAGTATAGGATGTAGCATTGTGTTTGAAAGCCAGCTGAGGTCTGAAGAAGAGGAAGTTATTTAATCAGCAGCAGACACGTGACTTCCCTTTATCTCTTGTTTCTATTGTGACTGAAGAGGAATTATTCAAATGTCAGATTTCTTTAGTTTAATTCAAACTTCTCGAACGTTTGGTCAACACTACAGAAACACTGGGTGACTGTTAGTATGATAGATCTGTTTTGAGTTTTTGATTAATTGATGGTTAATTAGATATTTAATTGACTGGATTGGACAGATATCGCTCTCTGATTAACTGCAAACTGTTTCTTTAAAACATCAGTAAATATAAAACTGAATCTAAATCAGCTACATCGAGTCATCAGTGAGGAAGTGAGGAACTCGTGTTTGCGTGCAACACCTCCATCATCTGCACCAGTTATAGCCTTTAGCTGTGTGTGTGTGTGTGTGTGTGTGTGTGTGTGTGTGTGTGTGTGTGTGTGTGTGTGTGTCTGTCTCTGGGCAAACGAACACCCAGCATATGTGTTTGAATGTGTGTCACTATTAACCCCCATCTGCTCTCAAGTGATGTTCAGCTGGCTGCCGGCTTCACTGTGTGTGTGTGTGTGTGTGTGTGTGTGTGTGTGTCACAGCTCTTCCCTTTGTGTCGATTCATAGTTAAAATTCTGGTAACACAGTCCAGAACTTCCTGCGTGTCTCCACGTTTAAACGAGGTCACGAGTCTCGGCTGAACGAACCCGTCAGCGTCAGCGCTGGTTTCACAGCAGGCTCGGCTGGCGGCCTCGAGGTGAAGGCACCGACCATGAACTGCAGCATCCCGACCACGAACCTTTGTTGCATGTCATTCCCCATCTGTCTCCAGATATCCAGTTAAAAAGGCAAAAATATGTATTAAAAAAAAAAAGATTTGGGTTATTTGAAAGTCAGAATTTGTGCAGATGTTGAATCTCGAGTGGAAAATGAGTCATTCACAAGGAAAATCATAGGAATGACTGAAGGGATAAAGTCTGAAGTTTATCCAAGGGTCAGTTTCCTCAAATAAAACCAGAGATCTACCTGTGAATATTGTAACCAATAATTTCCTACAGAAATATGATCTTCATCTACCTCTAGATGCTAAATCCAACATTGTTAAACTTCTTCATCTGATGTTGGACACATTTTGGGATCGTTTTCAGTTTTTCTGTTAAGCTGAAGTTCATTAAGATCTGCGACAATGCCGTGACAAAGTGCGCCAAATAAAAACAGGTGCTTTAATTAGCTGAGACTTCCTCAGCCTCCGGCAGCTACAGTTTTAGCCCCACGTGGGGTCGTCCAAAGTATCGATACTGTGATACTTTTACGATATCACCCAGTATTTACACATCGGATTGTACCTACGTTATAAAAAAAAAAAACACAGATCTACGACAGAACTACATCACCAAGAGATGTGCTGACACATTTGTAGCTTTAGAAACTTTATATTGGGTAACTAAGTTTGTAAGTAAACTAGGGCTGCCACAATCGATTATTTTAATAGTCGACTAACCGGATTATACGTAAATTGAAGCGGTGGACGGAGCCGTGAGCCACCGAGTCTTTCCGCCGACCCAGAGCTGCTGCGGAGGAAATGCGCCTGGCGGAGGCCAGCTAGCGCCGGGGAGAGGTCCCACGAGGGGATCCTCCCGCACCGTGCGGCCGTCCCTGACCTGCCGAGTTGAATCCCCCGGGCAGACTGCGCGGAAGTTTTGGAAAAATCACGTGATTGGTTAAAATTGCAACACCGGCCTGAATTCACAGGGATTCATTAAAGTTGCGTTGAAGTTGCAAATCGCAACATGGTGAATTCTTGGAGGGTCTGTGTTATGGTATCATTACGGTACAGTCAGGCCTGACGCCGATTACCACTACTGTGTGTGTGTGTGTGTGTGTGTGTGTGTGTGTGTGTGTGTGTGTGTGTGTGTGTGTGACGCGGCAGTGGAAGCTGCAGCCGAAGTGTCGAGAGAAAAGCAACGAAAAAAAACAAACGATGCGTCGACTAATAAATTAGTTGTCGACATTGTAAATTATCGACTAATCGTGGCAGCCCTAAAGTAAACACAATAAAACTGTATCATAAGAAACTAGAAATATGCTTAATATTTATATATGAAATCCAGTTACAGTCATTCTATAGAAAACTCAGCAGCTGGTCCTCGACGTGTTCGGTGACGGTTCCTGCACCAGCGCTGTGTTGCAGTTTGTTTGATTGTTTAATTCTGGTATCGTGACACAGTTAGCCCAAGAAAGCTGAAATTTGTACGAAGGTTTTAGGTTTGTTTTATTTATGTGCTTCAGAAAGACACAGAATAAAAAAATGAAAAGATAAAAACAACTTAAGGTCCCAGGCGATGTAGCATGGTGGGACGATCTGCAGGAGGTGAGGGAATCGGAGATGTGGAGGCTCGACTGTCGACAGATTTATAGACAATGGGAAGGATTTTTAAAATTGATCCTGAAGCGAACGGGAAGCCGGCGCTCTGAATCACCCGTGGACGGGAAACGGCAGCTTCAGAGAGCGCGAGGTAAAGTAATCCAGCGTTTGTGCTTTGGGTCAATCGGCTAAAAGGAAGGCGTGACAATGGGAGCGACAACCCCCACATGGATTCATAGACCTGAACCAGACTGTGCGAAAAGGTCGGTCCTGAAGCAAAGGACAGACGATTGATCGGTCACGCCTCAACTGGATGGAGGAGTTCATTGGTCCACAAAGTTTCTCCCTCCCTATAGCAACAGCAACCTCCTGTGTGTGTGTTAATAATCAGGCTGGAAGCTGCATGTGACAAAAATACAGTCACATCAGAGAAGTTTCCACTGAGCGTTCGCAGCGTTTCCTCTTTTCCTTTGCTGGTTTATCGACGCACATGTTCGGTTTTTTAATAAAATTCATCTACCTGCTGCTTTAAACTTGGATTTCCTCTGATTACATGCTGCACACAAAATTACAGCTCTTCGTTTTTTTTTTGGACACAGACTCCTTCTGCATTAATATAAATTGCTGCTCGGGCTTCAGTGAAACCACCGACTGTCTTTACAATCAGAAAAACTGATGAGTTCAGTCTTTGTATTTTTGCGCCGTGCGGCTCAAAACGCTCACGGGGAAAAATCAGCAAAACAGAGATGAAGCACGTCAAGTCGGACAGTCTATGCTGCCGACTGTATTTCATGCATTTGTAATAGCTTTTAAATTATTTGTAGCTGTGAATTACGGCCCCCATGCTGACTCCAAACCCACTGATATCATTTTTTTGTCCTTGCAATATCTAATTATTTCTGTTTCATATGCTCCTGTAGAGATTTTTTTTAGTAATGTGGGTTCTTACATGCTGATTGTTTTTCTGGGATTAATCCAGGGAACGTTAACGGTTTGAAATGGCTCCTGTACGGGTAGTTAAATAATGACATATGGGCAATTGTGGTGAAACCGCACATGCGTTAGTGTGTGTGTGTGTGTGTGTGTGTGTGTGTGTGTGTGTGTGTGTGTGTGTGTGTGTGTGTGTGTGATAATGAGTTTCCACTGTATTTACATTTTTCAAAGCGCGGGGGCAATTACCCAGCTATCAGAGCCTGCGGCTCGATGAGTCGAGAGGAAGCTGTAATATCGATAATTAAAGTAAAACGCTGTGACGTTTCATTTGTGTTGCTGTGATTTGTTTCAGTGTAATAACTAAGTCAAATGCAAACGCCTCGTTTATATTAAGTACGAGAGCGTCTTGTTTATAATACAGTACAGATTATAAAATATGCAAAGGCTGAGCAGCGTCAGGTTCTGCTTCTCTTAATTTGCACAAAAGCTATTAAAAAAGGAGACAGAGGGTGAAAGCTGCAGTTCCTCTAACGTCCACTTGAGGCTGGCTCCAGAAGTGAGTCAGTCTCCATAAGTCCCCATGTTTCACAGCAGAAATAAACATGTTTACAGCCTGGTACAAAAAACAGTTTTGGTCTCTGTAGCTAATTTCCCCGTTCATGACAACTGTACTGAGGGTGAATTTATATACAACTCACCTGTTCACATTATATTAAGGCTTAAAGTTATGCAGGGTTAAGAGCCGGGACGCTTTGATTGACAGGTTGTTTGAGCACCCGGGCTTCGTTCGACCTGTCTCAGGTCCCGCACCAAGCCGGTTCAGTTTGTTCTGTTCGAGACGCTTTGAAAAGCACCGACGCCACCGTTTTCTAATGGATCCATAAGGAGAAGTAAAAAAGCTGCAGACGTGTGAAAGGACGTTTTCTCAAAGCTCTTCAGAAAATGAGAGGCTGCTGCTTTGTGGCAGCTCCAGCGATTATCCCACTCCACGCTGCCGTCAGCTTCTCTGGCGGGTCGTCAGTGTTCATGCACACATCAGCATCATAACGCGGCAAACACACGCGGGTCTAAATCTTTTAAAAACAACTGGAGTCATGAAACGCTGCGTGTGTTTCATAGTCACTGGTGACACAGCACAACATGGTTTCTGCTTTTCAACAACAGAGACCACCCGCTGCTTTCTTCATTGTTCATTCTGTATTGTTACTCCACATGCAGAGAATAGGAAGGTAAATGAAAGAACGTCAAATATAAATAAATAAAAATCCACGTTTCTATTGCAGGACCCCCCTGAGAGCAACATTTTGAGCAACGTAACCTGCACTAGGAAAAAGAGGAAGAATCCTCTTGAACCAAAACTGAATGAACCATCCAGCTGTTCTACAGCTGAGAGGAAACGTCGGACATCCAGGTCAGCGCTGCACAGAGCACATGTGTAACTCCTGCACAGCATGAGGCAAACACACACACAGCCGCACACTTCTCTGCACAAAGGGGACGAAGCTGCTTTTAGAAACTGTGACTTGAATCATGGAGCCACTGAGCTACAACGTAAACGCTCAGTAAATCAATCGCCACATATATCGTGAAGGGGCGGTGACCTTGAGCGAGACACGTTCTGTCAAAACACACACACACACACACACACACACACACACACACACACACACACACAGACACACACACACACACACACACACACAGACACACACACACACACACACACACACACACACACACACACACACACACACACACACACACACTCTCTTGGGCTGCAACAAAAGCACGTCGGCTCACTGCTACACGGACACACAAAGCATAATCTGAGTTTAAGAAACAATCTAAACTCAAATTATCGTCAGTTGGTTCTCTGACTCTCTGGATGACGATGCTGACGTTTGTACGAGCTCGTAACTCACAAACTTATTCTGAGGCTACACAAGACAAAAAAAAAATCCCATTGTCAAGACTACCAAGTATTTTTATCCAGGCACAAACATGATGAATGAATGTGGAAGTTGTAGTAGCATCCTGAAAAATACAGGTTTGAGTTTGAACCTAAAGTGGCTCTTCGTACTCAGTTAATGTGATAAATGATGATCTGAGTGTTTGAGTAGATTATCACTGTTTGAAATAAGAAATGGAACCACAACAGTCATTCCTACGTACAGCCACATAGATTCGGCTTTTAGCATCCATTATCTGAAGCTATAAACTGTCCTTTTGTTGGGTTTTATCAAAACCAGGTCACATTACTGCAAAGGGTGACTCAAAGAACCAGCAAAGAGAACTGCACAGAACTTTTAAAAGGAAAACAATAGATTATTAAAGACAAGAAGGTTCAAAGCACCAAAAGTTCTGCATGTGTGACTAAGAAGAACTTTTTTAAAGAACCATCAACGGCAGAAAAATGTTTTCCAGAGAACTCAAAGAGCTTCGGCTCACTTAACGAGACCAGTGGAGTGAAACTGACCCACAGACCCACTAAATTCTGCTGGTGGTGCCGACAGGATCCAAGATTCAGGACCAACGGCAAAATCAAAGAATCATTTTATACCTTGCATTAAGAAATCATTTAATCATCTTTACAAAATCAGTTAAATTCTAAACATGAGCAGCTGCACAAGAATCAAAATTATCATTTAAAGCAAAGAAAGTCTGACCGCAGGTTTAATATCCAGCATGTTCCAAACACTATTAATGTGAATATTTTTGAAATTCATGTGTCCAAAAATAACAAATTCAACCTGAGCTTGGATGCGTGCAGCAACAGAAACATTTACTCTCTGTAGAAAGTCATTAATAAAATAAAAACAAGATCAATTTTAAAAAAAATCCATTTTCTACAGCTTATAGTCTGCACGGTTGCTCGTTGCCCTGCTGACTGAAATCACAAAGGGCGCAAATCTTCTTTTTTTTTTCTATCGATACAGCAGTGTGAACAGTGAGCGAGTTCACCCGTGCTGCAGGTCGAACGGTGACTGCTTTCCTCGTGTGCTCATCTCCAGTGTTCTTACAACAATACAGGTGTCACTACATGATCTCCAGAGAAAAACACAAGGCCTGGGCAGTGTTCATTTTGTCAGACGAGACGAAATCGGTTCACCAACGAGCCTTTTCCCTCGACTAAGACGACCCAACGTTCTAAGGAAAAATGTGCCACTGTGCGTTTTTGTTGACGAATACAAGAAACGCAAGAAATAAGCATCGACCGTGTACACCTTTTTTTATGCAAACAGTGTTTCCTGCAGCGGCCTCTTTCTGCAGGAATTGTTTCAAGAACACAACAACGTGTCGACTTGGCCCCGCAGATATAAAATCCCATCAAGCATCTGTGGGATGTACTGGACAAACAAGTCCAATCCATGTAGGCCCCACTTCGCAAACTTCCAGGACTTAAAGGATCTGCTGCTAACGTGCGTGTGCCAGATACCACCGCACACCTTCAGAGCTGTGGTGGAGTCCATGCCTCTGTGGTTCAGGGCTGCTCTACATAATATTGTAGGCTTCAAACTCTTTGTGCTCCATCTTCTCTCCAGCAGTGCATCATTTTTTAAACACAGTACCACTTTCTGTTTCCGTGACATCAAGCTCATAAAAGTTTTACAGTTAGTGACTGAAATGTTTTGCTATGCAGCCCCAACAACAAGAAATCGGCAGCTTGCTTAATTAACAACTGACAAGTCGGCCGAGACGTAAAGATTTTTCTGTGCCCGGTCGTGACAGATTCCGGCACATGGGGACTGTGGTCAGAGGTTTATTTTTCCTTCTCTGGTTGCTACGTTTGTCTGCCTCATGTTTGCAGAGAGTGCAGCAGAGTTATCAGAGCAGCTGCTGCTGGAAATGTGAGAGTGGTGAATATGAAGAAAGAGCTCCGTGAAGCTGCAGAGCTGAGTCACAACTCTCTGTGGGCTCAATCACACAAGCCGACACTCTAATGTTACCGGTGTCTGTTACTTCATGGGTCTTTGTTGCATGCTCCTCTTCCTTTACCTGCACAGACTGATTGATTGACATCTTTCCAGTTAATTACATTGCACCTGTGAAGGCCGGAGAAACCCTTTTTGGCCACTAGGGGGCCTTGAAACGTGTTGAATTGTTATCAAACAGCACATAAAGAACAATCATACGATTCTGCTCGACAATATTCACTTTCTTTAAGCTCTGTTTGGTGCACGTCATCTTTTGCGCTGAGATTCTAAAAGTAATGATACAAACAATCTCCAGAACGAGAAGTGAGAGGACGTTGTGAAGCGTCACGATTTTCTGAGCCAGCGTTCAATCTGATCTCTGCATAAAACTAAAAGGAGGAGATGTATCTGTTACCAGAAACTAGAACATTTTGCTCCATTCGTGAGAGAAATTAATGCAGAGCAAACTTTGATTTGGCTGCACAGTAACTCCCAGTATAGTATAAAGTGTTTGAGACACCTGTGAGATGTTACACAGTATCTGTTTGAATAAAGCATGAAAACTTCAGACTATTCGAGTTCTGCCAAATAATTGGTTTTGGTACCATCTGTAACTGAAACATGTTTTTATAACTGATCCACACACAGACCAGCTTCATAAATCCTCCGCATGCTTTTGGAGAATAATAAAGACGAGACACCTCCACAGAGTCGAGTAACCAACCATCCACAGCAGCAGCAGCCCTGCAGCTTCCCTGATCTTTATCCTGCGGAGCCTCATTCTTCCCCTGAGCCTCATGGTCCTGCATGGAGCACGCAGCTTACCGCAAAGCACCAACTCCACACCACACTGTGCACATTAAACACTTCCAGCCAGAAACATGGAGGCAGGGAAGCGTGCCGCGCTAACGGCTGCTACCTCCGACACGAGACTTCATTTCTCGTGAGACGTGCGTTTAAAACGTTAAACCCTCTTGTTCCCCCCGGAGGCCCCGGCCGGTGGCTTCATGCTCGGATATCACCTGCGTGCAGGAAGTGGATTTCCCTCCGAGCAGTCCAGGTAACTTCTGTCACATCTCACCGCCGCCTCCACGTGACAACCTCTGTGGTTGTACAGGTCCAGTGTGTCGTTTTTAGTATTTAGTAGGAGTGTATTTATTGGCAGAAATGGAATAAAACATTGACTAATGTTTCCATTACCTGGAAATAAGTATTGTTGTGTTTCGTTGTCTTAAAATAAGCGAGAGCGGAACAGACCAAACTCTGATCTAGAGACGAATGTGAATTTGCCAACCAGGGTTTTTCCTACACGCTTGGACGGAGAGCGTGAGACGTTTCAATCTGCAATCCTGCACACTGTAACCTTTAAGTGTTCCTCTAACGTCCACCTGAGTCAGTCTCCATAAGTCCCCATGTTTCACAGCAGAAATAAACATGTTTACAGCCTGGTACAAAAAACAGTTTTGGTCTCTGTAGCTAATTTCCCCGTTCATGACAACTGTACTCAGGGTGAATTTATATACAACTCACCTGTTCACATTATATTAAGGCTTAAAGTTATGCAGGTTTAAGAGCGTGGACGCTTTGATTGACACGTCGCAGGTGTCTCATTCAGCCGTCCTGTCTATTATTGCCTCCTATGTCTTCTGTTCTTTTTTTTTTTAGCAATATCATCCAACTTCCAGAGATTTCCACCATCATACCAAGAAGCACATTTCTCTCTCAGACCTGTATCAGCCATAAAACAGATTAAATGTGTTTCAAGATGTCGTTTTCCCACAAACATGCAATGTCAAACTTTAAAAAGAAAGACATTCACAATATAAAAGATTCCTTTAAATATATATGCTTAGCTCTGGTCTACCAAAAACAAACCCAGCCTAAGTCAGGCTGCAGGCTTGTCATGGACAGATCTGAGCATGCAGTGAGCTTCACATCTGTACGGAGGCTACAGCCAGTCTGCTGAGATTACACAGAGCAGAACATGACAGAGGAACAAACCCGACCTGTCAGCTCCTCCTGGTCCGCTTCATGAGGACCGACAGTGAAACAGGCAGCTGAGGTGTGTGTGTGTGTGTGTGTGTGTGTGTGTGTGTGTGTGTGTGTGTGTGTGTGTATGTGTGTGTGTGTGTGCAAACTGATTCACAACTGAGATCAACAGTTCCAACAGACACACCAGCAGCTCCGTGGATGAAGATCAGCTGTCCACGAACCAGAACCAGAACCACCATCCTTCATCCGCGCTGCGTGCGCAACATTCAAGTCTGAGAGACATTTATAAATCCCATCCAAAAAAAAAAAAAGAAGCAAGAGTGAGAATAAAAGAGGCAAACTGAAGAATTAAACAGATGAAAATCAAAGTGAGACCAGAGAAAAGACGCTGTCTGATATTTCTTCAAATAAAAAGAGAAGGAAGCGAGAAAATATCAGAAAAAAGAAATGAAAGAAAAGTGGAAACAAGCACAAGAAAAGCCGGAAGATGAAGGTTTCCTCTCAGCAACAAGCAGCGGGTAAAAGCTCCGGGACAACACAGACAGAGACAGAGATCCAGCCGCTGAGACTCAGTGCGAAAAATAAGAGAAAAAAACAGAAGAAGCAAAGAAACAAAGAAGGAGGAGAAGAAAAGAGGGAGAGAGAACTAACCTGCCGACGGAGGAGGACAAAAACGCTCAAAGAGGCTGAAGCGGTGAGGCTCGGTGTGCGCTCGGTAACCGGGCTGAAGCTCCGACTGCGCGCCGGCAGAGTGGGGCGGTGATGAACAGCAGCACGGAGCCGACTGGAGCGAACCAAGTGAGCGCTGGCAGGCAGGGGGAGGACCGGGCAGCGGAGCGGCCGCTGGGAGCTCCGTGCGTAATTAGGCACCTGGCTAAAAGGCGCACGGACGGAGCCAGAGGGGCCCTTAAAGGGACACCCCATCCAAAAACAAACTGAATGTTCAATCATCAGAGGAGTCCTGCTGCATTAACACAAACACCCCTACACACTCAACCCGGCTGCAGGTAATTAAGAGCTGCTGTTGGGTCACAGATCAGGTTTGATTAAAAATAATAATTGAGCCCGATATATAATTTTTAATGAAGTCCAATGGCTGAGTGCAGGTGCAGTGCACACGCCCACACAGACACACGGTTTGTTTACCTGAAGCACTTTGGACTTTTTGTTTTATTTTCCACCCTGAAAGCAGAATTATGCAGAAACAGAAATATCCTCTTCACTCTCTTCTCCTCTGCCATTATGTCCACAGAAGCTGCTGAGCCTGGTTACCTCCTCATCTTCCTTCTTGTAGTCACATGAGCTAACAGCAGCTAACACGAGCTAACAGTAGCTAACAGACTGAGCTTACATGAGCTAACAGCAGCTAACAGACTGAGCTAACATGAGCTAACAGACTGAGCTAACAAACTGAGCTAACATGAGCTAACAGCTGCTAGCAAAATGAGCTAACATGAGCTAACAGCAGCTAACCGACTGAGCTAACATGATCTAACAGCAGCTAACAGCCTGAGCTAACATAAGCTAACAAACTGAGCTAACATGAGCTAACAGCTGCTAGCAAAATGAGCTAACATGAACTAACAGCAGCTAACAGCCTGAGCTAACATGAGCTAATAGCAGCTAACAGACTGAGCTAACATATGCTAACGAACTGAGTTAACAGACTGAGCTAACATGAGCTAACAGCAGCTAACAGACTGAGCTAACATGAGCTAACAGCAGCTAACAGACTGAGCTAACATGAGCTAACAGCAGCTAACAGACTGAGCTAACATGAGCTAACAGCAGCTAACAGACTGAGCTAACATGAGCTAACAAACTGAGCTAACATGAGCTAACAGACTGAGCTAACATGAGCTAACAGCTGCTAACAAACTGAGCTAACATGAGCTAACAGCAGCTAACAGGCTGAGCTAACATGAACTAACATGAGCTAACAGACTGAGCTAACATGAGCTAAAACCAGCTAACAAACTGAGCTAACATGAGCTAACAGCAGCTAACAGACTGAGCTAACATGCGCTAACAGCAGCTAACAGACTGAGCTAACATGAGCTAACAGCAGCTAACAGACTGAGCTAACATGAGCTAACAGACTGAGCTAACATGAGCTAACAGCAGCTAACAGACTGAGCTAACATGAGCTAACAGCAGCTAACAGACTGAGCTAACATGAGCTAACAGCAGCTACAGCTGTCAGCAGTTTACTTCACTGTCCATCATAAACTCTGTAAATCACAGAGAGTTGAGGCGGAGCAGCCGGAGGACATCAGAGGGAAAACCAGAAAACATTTCCTCCATAAAATATGATCCAGTTTCACCAGAATCAGTGAAATAGTTGCTGCTGTGTGACTTAGTGCCGTAAAGCGTTACGTACTTCTCCCGACCCGGAGCCCAAAGTTACATAGTGTAACATACGAATGACAGAGACACCGTTCACCTGATCACAGGTCAGAGTGTTATTCTAGTAAATTATTTCAAATCTGTTCTCTTATGGTAGGAAAGTTACACAATGTTGCTTCAAACAATTTAGTGCATGAGCAGGGTGCACGCTTGGCAGTAGCCTAATGATGGCACGCCTTCGAAAGCGGACTACTGGACAGAGTGTGGATCTGTGAGAAGCTGCAAGATGTTTGGATGCTTCACTTCACGGCCACAGTCTTTACTCACAGTCCTAACAGAGAGTGAATCTGCCTCAGTATTTAAAAAACGTGATGTGTTTTCATAACGCAAGCTTCATTGAACAAAATAATAATAATGGAAGCATTCAGTTTCAGATTGAATCCGTCCATCAGCATTTATTTATGCCTGTATCACATGCTCCTGAACAGTGGGAGCTTGTCTTGGCAGGTCTTTTCTCTTTTTGTATAAATTTATCTTGCAGAAAATTAGTATAGTACATTTATAAAATGATGTCATCAATCAGCCTGATAAGAAGCGGTTGACATGGCAACGTTATACATGCACAGGGAAATGTTTCAACACTTTTTTATAGCAGGAACTTTGACTTGTCCAAACGTTCCAGTGTATTAATATCCTCATCGCCACGTCAGAGCATCTCTTCAGGTTCAAACTTCGGCAACGGGCTGCTTCCCTTCTCACTCATGTGACTAAACCACTTTTTCCAGATGAAAACTCGCCTACAGGTATTAAGTTGTCAGTTGAAATGGTAAATGGACTGTACATATACAGCGTCCTTCCACTCATGAGCTGACCACAGCCTGTATGAGAAAGCTTCAGTCTCTGGTCCATCACAGTGAGACTGGTTAGCATCCACGTCACATTCCATGGCTGATTTTCTGCATCGTGGTCACTTCACCACCAGCTTTTCTGACTTTATGCCTCTCCATATTCTTGACAGCAGTCCCATCACGTCAGAGCGGTTCAATCTGGGGAATTAATTCTGTCAGCCTGCCATCCTCTACAGCATGTCAACCCGGGGAATCACTCTCAATTCTCAATGGAGTCGGTGTTACTCCAGAAAACTTTACGCTGCTCGCTCAGAATTGAGAACATGTCATGTTGGAGTTTTGTGGGTGCCAGGACGGAGGTTGAGGGAAGTTACTTAAAGCATATCTGACCGAGGCGCATCACAAACTGCAGAAACAGAAGAAAGAGAATCACAACAAGTGGCAATAACAGTAACAAATAAAGCACTCGCTTTCTCTACCAGCATCTCCATCCCACCCCACAAACCCTCCTCTGTCTGCAACATCTGTGTCGACCCTTCTACAGATTTAAATATTTCACAGAACACCAACTAATTTCTGTGAAACTGGATCATATTTTATGGAGGAAATGTTTTCTGGTTTTCCCTCTGATGTCCTCCGGCTGCTCCGCCTCAACTCTCTGTGATTTACAGAGTTTATGATGGACAGTGAAGTAAACTGCTGACAGCTGTAGCTGCTGTTAGCTCATGTTAGCTCAGTCTGTTAGCTGCTGTTAGCTCATGTTAGCTCAGTCTGTTAGCTGCTGTTAGCTCATGTTAGCTCCGTCTGTTAGCTCAGTAGCTCAGTTTGTTAGCTCATATTAGCTCAGTCTGTTAGCTGCTGTTAGCTCATGCTAGGTTAGTTTGTTAGCAGCTGTTAGCTCATGTTAGCTCCGTCTGTTAGCTCAGTCTGTTAGCTGCTGTTAGCTCATGTTAGCTCAGTCTGTTAGCTGCTGTTAGCTCATGTTAGCTTAGTTTGTTAGCTGCTGTGAGCTCATGTTAGCTCAGTCTGTTAGATCAGTTTGTTAGCTCATGTTAGCCCAGTCTGTTAGCTGCTGTTAGATCATGTTAGCTAGGGTGACCAGACGTCCTCTTTTCCCCGGACATGTCCTACTTTTGGGACCTAAAAAAAATGTCCGGGGGGATTTTCAAAATCGTCCGGGATTTCGTGCGAATGTCTCAAAACACAATGTATTGCCAATATAATTCCACTCCGTTTCGTTTTACTCCATTCCAGGTTTCTCTGTGTCGCTCTCAAATTAGTCACGCCCTTCTCAACTTCAGTCACTGCTTTTTAGTCTTGAGTTGCTAGTGTGTTCACAAGCGAAACGGAAGCAGAGCAGAGTAGCACATGTGCGTCCGCAGCTACAATGCCTAAACGCAAGTGCTGGGCTGAAACACTGACATCATGGGTCTCGCCAGCGCTTTATATGGTTGCGGCCCGCTACGCTAAAATTTCAGACCGCAACGGCAATTTCCCCCGTTACGTTATTTTTAATACAGCGTAAGGGCTGTTTTCAGTTTTCGTCACCATCGTCAAAAGTTTTTTTTTTCCTGTTAGCGGAGCCGGCGCCCCCGGAAGCGGGGGGTTGACGAGGTAAAGGGGGCGCCGGAGAGAATGATCGGGGCGCACGGCGCATCCAGGTGCGCACGAGAAAATCTTCGTCTGGGGGGTGTCCTCTTTTTCAACTACCCAAATATGGTCACCCTATGTTAGCTCAGTTTGTTAGCTGCTGTTAGCTCATGTTAGCTCAGCCTGTTAGCTGCTGTTAGCTCATGTTAGCTCAGCCTGTTAGCTGCTGTTAGCCCATGTTAGCTCAGTCTGTTAGCTGCTGTTAACTCATGTTAGCTCAGTTTGTTAGCTCATGTTAGCTCAGTTTGTTAGCAGCTGTTAGCCCATGTTAGCTCAGTTTGTTAGCTCAGTTTGTTAGCTCAGTCTGTTAGCTGCTGTTAATTCATGTTAGCCCAGGCTGTTAGCTGCTGTTAGATCATATTAGCTCAGTTTGTTAGCTGCTGTTAGCTCATGTTAGCTCAGCCTGTTAGCTGCTGTTAGCCCATGTTAGCTCAGTCTGTTAGCTGCTGTTAACTCATGTTAGCTCAGTTTGTTAGCTCATGTTAGCTCAGTTTGTTAGCAGCTGTTAGCTCATGTTAGCTCAGTTTGTTAGCTCAGTTTGTTAGCTCAGTCTGTTAGCTGCTGTTAATTCATGTTAGCTCAGTCTGTTAGCTGCTGTTAGCTACTGTTAGCTCAGTTTGTTAGCTGCTGTTAGCTCATGTTAACTCAGTTTGTTAGCTGCTGTTAGCTACTGTTAGCACTGTTTGCTAGCTGCTGTTAGCTCATGTTAGCTCAGTTTGTTAGCTCAGTTTGTTAGCTTAGTCTGTTAGCTGCTGTTAATTCATGTTAGCTCAGTCTGTTAGCTGCTGTTAGCTACTGTTAGCTCAGTTTGTTAGCTGCTGTTAGCTCATGTTAACTCAGTTTGTTAGCTGCTGTTAGCTACTGTTAGCACTGTTTGCTAGCTGCTGTTAGCTCTGTTTGTTAGCTCTTTGTTAGCCACAGGTATTTTGGACCACTGGGAAGAAGAAGCGGAGGTTTTCAGGCCTGGGGTGACGGTGAATGCTGACAGTGTCGTGCCAGAACCAGAGCTTGGCATGTGGGCTCAGCAGTCTCTGCATATCTCTACAATACTGTATCAATAGCCAACTTAAGATGAAGACAGTTATTCTGGGTTTGCCAGTTTTCCACCTGAATGTTTGGTACAACAGCTGATGGGAGAACATTTGTTTTACACTGCAGCTCAAATAAAGCCTGTGAACATAAAGAGATAGAATAAAATAGAAATCAATAGGCCAGGAAATATTCTAGACACATCATAACCTCTCACTGATTCCTGATGTACAGTAATCGTCCTCATTGTTTGTGCTGTTACTCATGTTTACCTCACGCAGCAGCGATAAAGTTTCCAGAGAGACTTTTTGAACTCGGAGCGTCAGGTTGTTTCTTTGACTTCAGTGAAGTTTGAAACTCTTTAAAAGCCAAAAGGGCAATCTTGTGCACACACACACACACACACACACACACACACACACACACACACACACGCACACACACACGCACACACACACACACACACACACACACACAGAGTTATCTATGAACACCGCTCAGAACAGACAGAGATGGGAGTTATTTGAAGAGTGGAAGAGGAAGATTATTTATTTTGTTGTGCTGTGTTTTCTCCTTCAAGGGCAGAAAGAGGAGCTGGAAAAACAAGGCTGAGCGAGGAGGAAACAAAGAGAGAGACTCTGTGATGAGATAGAAAGCAAAGTGGTTTGCAGGTTCTTGTTGAGATTGAAGCCAGAAAAAGTTGTAATTGGATTGATTAAGTCTAAAAAAAATCCTCACATCTCACGTCTGGAAATATGCATTTTAGTTGATCCGCTCCGGGCGTAACCTGAGATACACAGCATCCATTTAACATGAACGCACATTTAAAACATTCAAATTCATGTACAACTGAATGCAAATAGAGGGAGCAGGCTGTGGAGGTGGACGTGTTTGAGCTCAGATGTTTGCAGAGTGAAATGTTTGGACCACCTATAGTGAGAGACGTACAGTGCATGATCGGAGGGTCCACTGAGCGTGCTATAAATTGACCTCCATTCCTGCGTGAACGGCCCCGATCGATGTTCAATTTCATCTGGACCTTTTTACCTTAAAGGAGGAGAATGTGTCCATGTAATGCAGCGAGTGGTGAGCTGTTTTCAGTCGTCATCAACAGAGTGTAAAGAATCGAAGCTGCATTCATTCACTGCATGTTCTTTATGGTGATGCCAATGGAGGAGCTTTTATCGGTTCTGCCCGGCACCTTTTATCTACTGTAATCACTTATCAAGTTCTTTAAAGAACCTTTTTTAGTCAGTGGGTTTGGCGATCATTAGTTAAAGTACATTGGAGTACTGCCCGACTAATGAAATGGTTGCAGACATCCTAACGAAACCAGCTAGTAAGCTGAAGTTAATGAACTTTGAGACCTTTATGTTTGGTTAAATGAACTCTGAAATTTGTGTGAACAAATATAAAAAGAAAAAAAACCTGTGGCGATTTGTGTTAACGTGATGATTTCTGTAAAATGTGAGGGGTGTTGATATGCTCTCATTTCATTTTGGTAAATGTGTTTTGATTTTCGTTTCATGATTTTTGTCACATGACCCTAATCAGGGAATTGCCCGCAGGTACGCTGTGTCCATAATTAATAAACAGGTGAGCCTGTGTTTGCGGGAACTCACTCAGCAGAAAGCAACGTGGTCGTGTGTTACAGTATGTGCTACATTTAACGCTACAAAGAAATATACTCTAGGGCTGCATCTAACGATTATTTTTCTATCGATTAATCTAACGATTATTTTTTCGATTAGTCGATTAATCTAACGACTATTTTTTATCAATTATTCCAACAATGATTTTTAATTACTTGATTAATGACAATGAATTTACCTAAATAAAAAGCAAACAAGATGAAATGTATGCACCAAAAATAGCTGCTTTCACAACACACACTCTTTATAGCATTTTAACACTTCATATTTTTTTTTAGGAATTTTTAATATATTTCATAATGTACATATGAGCATTGAAGCAGAGCAGTATCATACTTGGCTTATGAGACACTTTTTAAAATCAGATTTTTACCATTCCTTATAATTTATAAATAAACGTTTAATACATTTAACACCCACGTCTTATTTTGAAAACCGCTGCAGTAAGCTAGCGCTGACTTTCCCGGTTTTCTCAAAGTATTTGCCATAAAGTCGGAAATAAGGGCGCACTTGAAAATATTGGAGCGGCTGACGTGATCACGCGAAAACGAGAGACGGCGTGACCGCAGCTGTTTTTCTTCGGAACGTCTTCAATTCACTCGCTCGTCTCTCCTCACTTGATACAGAAAGTACGCATGCGCGCAGGGGATGTTTCTGGGTGGGCGAGGCAGTGTGCTGCGTGCTGTGAGCAGCAGGAGCGAGTGACACAGGCAAAACTCCGGAGAATTAAATGCAGACTGCTTAAAACATTTACATGAACAGAGTATACTCGATATATCGCCCACCTCTACCTCCATGGTTTTTACCGCGAGCAGCCATCTTACTTCCGCATATACGCCCGCTGCCATGCGACCGCGACGCATCGGCGCACGTTTTACAAGCCGACGTATTTATGTAATCGACGTAATCGATGACGTCGACGAACCGCTCCACCCCTAATATACTCTAACACATAGGTTCACAGAAAAGGCTGTTTTATAAGTGTTCAAACTGTCCCTTTGTCGGTTAATCTTTCATCCAAACAAGTGCTTCAAAGGGTGTTGTGTATTCAGTAATTCAAAGACCCTTAAACAGCAAAAAAGGATTCTCCGAAAGTCAAAAGTCCAAAGTCAAAGAACAGAAGAGCTTTTATCAAGAACTACTTTTTCAAGTGCAACTGTTTAAAGCTGCTCTAATCAGTATTTCTGTGTTCATCCATCCATTTTTCATAACCATTTATCCTTACCAGGGGAGGAGGGGGCTGGAGCCAATT
This sequence comes from Collichthys lucidus, assembly GCA_004119915.2. Lineage (NCBI taxonomy): Eukaryota > Metazoa > Chordata > Actinopteri > Sciaenidae > Collichthys > Collichthys lucidus. The sequence continues at coordinate 37,675,626 of CM014082.1, forward strand.
CCAACATTGGGCGATAGGTGTGTGTTAGGTGGACCACAATTACGGCTGCAGCCAAAAGAATACCAAGGCAGGATTGTAGAGTGTCAGACGGGTCTTTTATTGGTCCGTGTTTAAGAGCATGGCAAACACTCTCCACATCATACTGCAACAACCCAATGGTCCCAAAATGGCGCCTTATATAGGGTGTCCAGGTAACAAGGGAGAACCCATTCACCATACTGCCTTGCTCTCCTGTCTAGGAAACACTTATTTATTTACATTATCCCCATAATTCTCCCACTATATACACACACATTTACCCACACAACCTCCCCCCAATTCTAACATACACACTAACACTAATAAAATACACCATTTCCCAACACCCCCATCAATCACCACTTGGATGCTCCCAGAACTACAAATATGGTGACTGTTCCCTGGGGAAGCCTTTTGCCCGAACACCCTGGAGACAAAGGAGACTGGTGAGTACCATTTCACACACACACACACACACACACACACACACACACACACTTTACATTCACATTCCCAATAAATTAACACACAATTGCACAACATATATTAGATTAATCACATTATGTCACTTTTGCGTTCAATAACCAAAAAAATAATGCACACTAAATCTGGTGGAACCATGTGGCCATGACAGAACCAGCCAGCACCAACAAGATTTAAAAGGACAATGAATATTATGAATATAAAATATCTATATGTATATCAAATGTGCAAATATGCCTTGTGCAAAGTGTGCAAACCCAATAAAGTGCCGCTGCTTGTGCAGTTCTTAAAGTGCATGTATCTCGGTTAAAGTGCACGGTGCAATGTTCCCCCAACTCCATCTCAAGCTCCAGGGAACGAAGTCCTCTTCGTTACAGTGTGGTGCTGGACGGGTCGTCAGTTCAGACTGTGGCAGGAGGACGGAGAACCTGGAGAAAACCCAGGCAGACAGGGAGAGGACAATAATACTAATAATAATAATATTAATAATAAGTTTAATTTATAAAGCACTTTACATTTGAATCAAATCTCAGAGTGCTACAGTACACACACAATATTCACACAAAGCAGCAAAAACAAATAAATCACGACAGAAGATATCACGTTAAATACGATGTTGAAAAAAGGAAAGTAACATGTAAGCTTCACACAGGAAGGTCCCAGCACTGTTCACTAACAGAGTGTGAAGCGTGCAATGATTACACTGAAGATTTCCAGCTGCTGTGACCTGTGAAAGCCACTAATCAGTATTTTTATGTTAACAATGGGAAAACAAACTACACTGTGATGGATGCACAGTGAATTATCACCCGACTCTGCAGTACCACTCGTCTGTTTTGTGTCTTTCAGCTTATTGATCCACAACTTCATCGTGTCGTCGCTTTCAGTGGCCTTGTTTCTGACAGCATCACGCAGCTTGTTTGTAGCATAAAGAGCATGTAACAGCTGAAGATACAGATGATGTTGTGAGTTGGTGGAGTCCAAAACATTGAACGTCAGTATAGGTAAGTCAAATCTTGTTTAATTCTTAGACTCAAAATAAGAGAGCTCCTGAATTATTGAAAACTGGCTCTTTGAATTATGCAACTCAAATGTCGTGTGGGGACGTTTGTGAAATGTTTTTATCACAAGGTTAATGATCAGTGTCTTTCCTGATTGTCAGTTTATCATTAAAGTCAAAGGCACCAAAGAGACAAACACACAGAGAGGTTTCAACTTTTAAAGTCGCCCAGATTTTGTAACCATATTTTCTTCCCTTTGTGCTCATATTGAATTATTCCCCTTCCCTCTGTGCTGCAGTGAATTTGATTTTTCTTCAGTGAGAAGTCTGATGTCGAAGCACAAAAGGAAGACGGAGCTGCTTGTCTGAAGCTGTTTCTCCTTTTGGGGTAAAGGAAAGTCCTGGGGAAGTGACAGAGAGAGTTTCTCAATAAAACAGCTTACATTAAAGGACTGATTGAAACTGAAGTCATCGGGCGGCGGAGAGGGAGAACACAGAGATGTGGACCTCGCTGTTCTTAAAGCAACATTATGTTTGAGATTTGGTACGGTTTGTAATTTAGCCCAGTCAAGGTCAACAACACAAGACACAGCAGCCAGCTAATGTTATTTAGTCCAGCAGCAGTCAGCCCAGCTCGGTCTGTCTTTAATTCACCAAGCTCTCACCAATGACTAAAAGTCAGTCCCACATTTACTCTTGTCTGGCAGCTTCTTGTTACTCCTCAACATCCTTTTAGGTGTCTTTACATCTGCCTCTGCCTGCTTACCTGTGCTCTAGGTCTGCCTTTACAGGCTACTGGTTCACCAGGATAGCAGTTGGCTGTTGCAAAGTTTATTTTACTGTCCAACAGGAAACTCAACTGGATTTATCACCTGTTGCCACAAGTTGCCTGGATATGTGCATGGACTGTGACCTGTTGAACGGGAGCACCTCAAGGTTCTGTCCCGAGCCCCTTCCTGTTTACCCTCTACACCAGGGGTCTCCAAACTACGGCCTGTGGGCCACATCCGGCCCGCCTCGACAATTGGAGCGGCCCACTTAACGATCCCAAACAATCCCTCTAAACATGGCCTGTTTTTCAAAATTGCATGTTCCTATTATAAAATATCCACACTTAATGATTAAGCTTGGCATTCCAAATAAAATCCACCGTATTTACGAACTATTACAGCACTAGCTATTTTTCATCCCCTCACACAATCTTATATTCCGACGTGATTTTGCTCGTGATCAACTTCCGCGCAGTCTGGCCGGGGGATTCAACTCAGCGGGTCAGGGACGGCCGCACGGTGCGGGAGGATCCCATCGTGGGAGCTATCCTCGGCGCTGGCTGGCCTCCGCAGGCGCAACAAAAATGTAAAAAGCAACTTTCACTGCAATTTTTTTGAAAACCTGATGCAACATCAGCGATTTTAGGCCACAACTATTTCAAAAAAGACGAAAGTAAAATCCTGGTGGGACTGAAATCATTTCCGGTTATAGACTGACCCCGGCCCCCCATCACTGAAAGGCAAGTTGATGTGGCCCGCACCAAAAAAAGTTTGGGGACCCCTGCTCTACACCAATGACTCTGTCAAACACGACATGCTTGCACTCTTGCACAATCTCTTTTTCTTTCAAATAATGTTTTTTCCTCTAATGTGAGATCCGACATTTGTCCAAACGTACCAGTAAATCAATTTCTGCAACTTTTCAACCCCAAAATGAAAAGAAAACAAACCCCAAACTAAAAAAATGTAAAAATGAAAAACAAACTAGTTGCTCATTTAAATGATAGCATACACAGATGGGCTGAATCTGCGGCATATTAAATAGTAAACGTTTCATTTTCTGCCACTTTTTGAAAAATAACCACTTTAAAATTACATTTACCGAAATCAGGGTGCAAGAAAACACAACTCTGGACAGTCTGGAGTAAAAACATGAGGATTTGTTTGTTGTTGTTGCCACTGGCTGCTAACATCTGTCTGCAAACATTGGAGGGGAAATAAATGTAATTTTAAGTTTGTTGAAATGAAGGTATTCATCATGAGGAAACATCCTTCGCTCTGTCCTCCAGCTGTTCCAAAGGACACCTCGCCGCATGAAGCAGCAGATGGGACAGGTGTGTGCTGCAGTCATGCGAGACACTTCTGTACATTTCAATGTGCAAAGTAACAGCTGTTTTCTGCAAATTGTACATGAAGTTTTCTTCCTCTGTTCACATAAAGTCTGTACTGTAAGAGCTCAACATGACACAAATAAAACACATGCATGTCTATCCTTGAGGAAAAACTAGAAAACATTTCCTCCATAAAACACCTTTTTCATGAACAAATTCAAGCACCTTCAAGCACCAGTTTTTCCATTTTTCCAGCACCTTTAAATAGGTAGCCTACTAGTTGTGTTTGCCATGATGGTCATGGGAAGCGCAGCGGTGCCACTGTATGGCATAATAATATGGGTCTAATTAGCATTATTTCATATGGTGGTAGATTGACTGTTTTGATTTTTAACTAATTGTGAATTGGCTTGTATTCTCAGCTTGTGAGCGGTGTATTGTGTAACTACCATAGCGCAATAACAGTGACCAACAGGTGTGGATAGTAGTCTACTGTTATTTCTCTGCAGAACACCAAGCGAGTATGATAACTGAGTTCTGCATGTAAAGGCATCGGATCAAGCGCGTAGCCGCTTAGGAAACATTTTTGTTTTCTCTTGGTTTATTGAGATAGACATCACACAAAGTTCAAGCATTTTCAAGCACTTCACAAAAAAATTCAAGCATTTTCACAACCTTGAAAACACTGAATTGAAATTCAAGCATTTTCAAGGAATTCAAGCACCCGTGGGAACCCTGAATAGTGCAAGACCAGACGTTCAAATGACAGAGACACCTTTAACCTGATTACATGGCAGTGAATTTTATGTTAGAAAAGTTCTAAAAATGTTGCTTCAACACGTTTTGGTGCATGATTTTGAGTACGCCTTAAACCGGCAGTCTCGTGTTGTGAAGTTTTTTACTAAAGCTATCGTTGGTACCTCATCTAACCCCGGCGCTCCCCACACAGCTGATCTTGCAGTCAACAGATTTGGGAAGAAACATAATTACCGTCTCTACTTAAGTTTGCCCCAATTAGTGCATTTTACACAAACTCTGAAGATCCAGAAGGAAATCCTTTGTCTTATAGTTTCCAACCCTGAAATCTTCTTAAGTTGCTATACCAGAAATAGAACTTTGGTTCTTAATGAGCTGAGGAAGTGTTGTGTAAGCAACCAGGCTGTATCTGGTGTGTGTGTGTGTGTGTGTGTGTGTGTGTGTGTGTGTGTGTGTGTGTGCGGGGTGTTTTCCCACTTTAATACCTCTGCTAGAGGTAACAGCTGTGGGACGTACTTCTTTTCTCACCCATGAGGAAAACAGTTATATACAAATGTGTTACATGGTGGGAACATGCCTGCAGGTCAGGGGAGTGTTGTTACAGCCAAAAGCAGATTGAATTCAATATTTCAATAAGCTGACATTTGAACAGCGCATAGTGGTTATTTCATGGCATGCTTGGTTAGACTGTGTGGTGCGCGAATGGCCGAGAACTAAACTGGAAATAAGCTCGGGTCAGGTCAGGTCGTCCTGCCATGACTGCGGTCGCTTTGAGCATGTGGAGGATCTTTGACGTAACCTTCATGCAGTGGTGATGTTTAGAGAAAGATGAGGAAGTGTGATGTGAGAGTCAGAAAACAAAGAAGAAATATGCAGGAATATTTCCCACAGTCAGACTGAATGATTCATTTAATTTTAAATATTTCCTTCAGAAGTTACGAGATAAAACTTGAGAATGAACAATGTGAGCTTCTGCCACTGAGCTCAGAGAATGACAGAAAATAATCAGAAGATTCATTTGGGATCAAGTGGACTTTGATTTATCTTACATTCTTCATGTACCTCTGCTGCAGACAGAACCAGGCCTTGACCTAACGCTGTTCATCCTGTTTTAGTCAGTAATAGTTATAACTCCCTCTTTTAATGAGTGGAACAACAGAGATGTTGTACTCACCACTAAAACGTTAATCACATTCATCAGTCGTTCGTTGCACAGGCCTCAGCCTGAAACTTTTTATACCTTTTTAACTGGTTAAACTTCAAACCACCTGACGTAGGTAACAGTTTGATCAGGTTTGAACCAGTAAAGGTCAGAATTAACCCCCACAGGGATGCATGCAGTGAGTGTACACATTTCTCACCACAGATGAAAAATTGCAAGGCAGTGAAATAAAACGCTCGGTGAATAACTTTGATTTGCAAAGGTTGCATTAAAGGGTAACTTTTGTGGGTTTTTTTATTTTTTTTTACTTGGACTTTATTTTTCAATGTTTTTATGTCAAAGTGAGTAATGGGAACAACAGTTTTTGAATTTGGTCCAGTATTATTGCACAGTGTTCAAATGTGCCCATTAAAAATTATTATGTACAATTTAATATTAAACAGTTAGTACAAAAGGAAAAAAAAAACGTTCTTGTTTAGTCCAAGTTCAAGGATTCAGACCTTGAGTTTATAAATGATAGGATTCCCCACTATCCACCAAACAACAAACAAAGTATTCCCAACCACGGTTTAGTGAAGTTCACTCAGGTCCACAAACCCCCAAAGCAAGGATTGGTTCCCAGACCAACTCATGGTCCATAAACGACGAGCCTTAGTCTGACTATCACGTCCTCTGCAGTTAGTTAGGCCGGTGAAGTAGATGATGAACTTCTCCCTGCTCTGAATTTTCTGCCGTCAGAAGTCATACCGACTTAAAACTCTGTGGTTGCTATCGTACTTGTTCTTTCTTTTTGTTCTTCATTTCTTTGTTTATAACCTCTCTAACAAATGAGGAGACCGTTTTTACGCACAACTCTCGCTGGCCGCGGACACAGACGTGTGACCCGGTGTCGTGCTAAAACGACCGCGTCGCTCCGCCATTTCTTGATTAAAACAAACAAAGACACCCTTTCACTTCCTGCTTCCTACGGAAGCCACATAAGGCCAAAACACCAGCGGCTCAACACTCACTCAAACACATGGGCTGTGTCCGAAATCACTCCCTAACCACTATGTAGTGCACTATATAGTGACCACGCCATTTTGTAGTGGTGTCCGAATGTTTAGTGTCCACTATATAGTGCACTGAATGTATCCCACAATTCACCGCGAAATGTAGTGAACATCCGATGGTCCCTAACCGAAGCAAGATATCCCATCATGCATTGCCAGAAGTTCTCTGGGCGCGGAAAGGAACATAAATATGGCAGATGGACGGGAGTCAGCAGGGGGGTTGGTTTGACGGAGGATGGTTTATTGAATTAATTAAAGAAAATGATATCTACTCTAATTAACAAGGCGCTAATTTGACGACGATGGATGAGAGGATGAGAGGCGCGAAACAAATTCATGAGTTGTGGAGCAGTACAACAGTCACGAGGCCAGTTTATTCTATTGTTTATCCTATTACACATTTCAAAACTAGGCAAAATGGCTTTCTACATTCATTTAAAAAAAAAGTGTAAAAACGAACAGCATATAATTAAACATTGCAGTAGATTACATTGTAACTTTCTGTTAGTAAAGAGCCAAGAGAATAAAATATAAAAATATGCAAATATAGAAAACAAAACACGAAAATAAAACATACAGGACAGTAATCAAGACTGTAATTTAATAAAAATGCAGTAGCAAATGGACAAGTATTATGTGAGACGACATTAATGTGGTACGTTTTAATTATGCGACAGCAATGACGTAATTACCGGCGCCAAGAGAAGTGTCCGAACATTTCTTCTGTTAAGCTCACTATATAGTCCACTACATTTATTTCCCTACGTAGGGAATGAGTGAGTGATTTCGGACACAGCCATGGACACCTCCTCTCAGCCGGTTAAACTGAACACAACACAAACAATAATAAATGGCGCTTACACTCATCATAAAGGAACATAACGCTGACAGGCGTTCAGAAAGCAGCTGAATCAGAGCCACGTGACTGGTTGACAGGACTCGGTGTGTGGAGGTGAGTGAACAGATAACACATAATATTTCACATTACTTATGACATCATAATCTGGGTGTTAATCATGTTTCACAAGCAAAAACCACCGTTTCTTTTCCTATAACAGGTTCATAAAATGCATCTGAGCGACTTCAGACTAAAACTACAACTGCTTCTATTTATGGCTCTATCAATGGAAGGCTTTGAATAAATCATACTGGTAGGAAACATGGAAACACACTATACACTCTCACACACGGGGGCAGAACACATTATACGTATGTCAGCATGAGAGCCAGATTCCCATTGTCTTGGCATGTAGCTGAGCCTCACCTCCACAGAACATGACAGTTTAATTTTCTCCAGTTGACCTTCTCATACAACACGTTCGCTGATAAGCTCAGGTAGAAGCTACGCTCGCGTCTCCCTCCTCACCCTTTACTCTATCTTCGTTCCAGTCGTCTAACCTCGCGGCACCTCAATAAATACCCACCTGCAGATATAAACCGTTCCATGTACACACACGGATAACAAGTGAGTCATTGCCATGTTTAAAAAGATGTTTAATTCCTTCTGTGTGAGTTTTTGTCGCATTGCGCACATTGAAGACGTGACATACTAAGCTTTTAAAACGGGTTTCAGTACCTTTCTATATTTCAAATAAAAGAGAGCTCATAAAAGTACAAACAGGAAAACAGGAAACAGGGAAAGTGTACTCCATAATAAGAAAAAAATATATTACATTACCTTAGTACAATTAACCAGCAGCTTCCTTCGAACCAGCACTGTATTCTGGAGGTCCGTCCTCTAAATGGGACGATGGTTTCCAAAAGAACGTCATGCTGTTTTAAAGATCATTTGACTGAGAACATAATGTCATTGGGAAAACGTATACGAGGAGTAGAATAGTTTTCTCATAGACTTCTATACAATCAGATTTCTTTTTGCAACCAGTATAGCAGGGGTCAGCAAATAAATTTGGACCCGGGCCAATTTTTCTGTTTTTCTATTATTAAAAATAATAAATTAACTTTAGAAATCCATTTAATTTAATTTAAATCATTAATTTGCTTCTATGTGCTGTTTTTACGCCCACTGCTGCATCTCCTGGAGTCATGAAACAGGCAACCTGCCATAACTAACGTATACAATCGCCAGTTTTTAAGTTTTGGATGCTGTGGAAATCATTAGCTGAAGATTGCTAGCCATCGATGCAAAATGACGCTGTCAAAAGCCATGAAAAGAAAAGCTGATTCCAAATACAGGACCAGTCTGCATTTATTAATGCCAAGCCGACGTGTCTCATTTGCAACGAGGTTGTTGCAGTTTGTAAAGAATACAATATTAGAACGTCATCTAGCGGGCCAGATATAATTAATGGCGGGCCAGTTTTGGCCTGCGGGGCGCTAATTGCCACCCCTGCAGTATAGTGTCAAACAGTGTCACTAGCAAATCACCCCCACATCATCACACCTTCTCCTCCTGGCTTTATGGTGGGAACCACACATGCAGATAACATTGGTTCACCCTCTCTGTGCTTCACAAAGACACAATGGTTGACTCATTAGACCAAAATGCAAATTTCGACTAGCCTTAATATCCATCCTGTGTCTTTCTTGGCCTCGGCAGTGGAGCTAAAAGTAAGTCTTTGTAAATTAAAGTTAGTTCTTGTTGTTACGACCAGATAAAGGGGTATGAAAGGAAGTAACATAAAACCAGATTTTAAAGGTTATTAAACAGAAGTGTTTTATTAAATGCAAGTTTTAGATCGTTTTTAACAAAAGGAGGTGAGGCAAAATGGAACAAAGGGTGAGCGAGAGCTGTTAAACGAACAAACAAATACAACCAAAAGAGAACAGAGCCTATATTATCTAACTAGAAAACCAAGACGAGAAAGAAAAACCTCACTAAGTCTAACTTTAAATAACAAAAACACAATTCTTAAGCTAACAAAAATAGTCTACTTGTAATCAGTAGATATCTCCAAACTGACTAAACCCTGCCCAGTCCCAGTATCAAACACAAAACCTTCAGTTACAAAATGCAAACGAACGAGTATCATCAGATACGAACGAGGCGAACTCACGAACACACAAACAATGAGTGAACTGTGGTTTAAATGCCGGTGATGCTGCGTTGCTGGGCTCTCTCATTGGCGGCGTGGAAAGTATGCCGCACCAATCCTGGCACTGCTCAGCTCACAAACGTGTTGTCCCCGCCTCCATCAGTTTGGGGCCAACCAGGGACCGGGAACCGCACACCTGCATTTACTAATGGGAAAAAAACACTACCCACACACATGCGTGGGGCGAAGCGGCAGCAGCCATAACATTGTCATATTCTGGATTACTAGTAGTCAAACAGGGATATTTACATTTCATTAAGAATGGACGTAATTCTACTAATTAACTTTTGACATGACACACCTGTTAATTAAAAACCACGTGTTGCCTCATGAAGCTGGTTAAGAGGATTCAAAGTGCGCCAAGGGGTCTACTGTACTTTGAAGAAACTAGAATATAAAACGTTACCACATGATTCCTTAGTGTCCATGTCTACATTAATCTACAATATAAGAAAGACTGCAGACAGAGTGTCTGTTCCAAAAAATGGCACGGCAGACTGTTTTTAAAATCATAAAATGTCAGTGCTCACTATTCATGACACAAGCCTTGGAGACCTTGGACTGGTCCAGTATAAATGGATCAGACCTTGGTATGAAAATGAATGAGTGAGACAGACAACACACATCACAGACAGTGTGACGTTAACAGCACACAAACACACTGTTTCCCCATGAACACACACATTTATCCACATATTTAAGTTTCCCCCTTTTTGCATCAGATCTGTACTTAAAACAAATTCAGTAAATCACAGTGACAGGGTTTATTAAAATAACACTGTGGTGACTTTAATGTGCGATGAATAATTCATCTGTTAACGAAATGCGTGAGCTGGGAGTCAATGTTTGGCGATAGACCGGTGGACGCTGGGCGCCAACCGAGAAAAGCTTGTCTGGGTTGAGCCTGGACACACGTCCTTTCTTTGGTGTCTGCAACCACTGACACACATGTTTTCCTGTAAGAAGCTGATACAGCCACAAGGTTTGTGGTAATTAACTCCCCTGGTCCTAATCACAAATCATTTCTGCATGCTGTGACACCAGGGGGACAAAAAAAAAGACATTAGTAATGACGGTAAATACGGTAAAAGAGCACAACGTGGAATTGCAGTAGCCAAGGTGAAATGATGAAATGAAAGTGAAATGGACTGTACTGCACAGTATCCATCACAGATCAAACCAAGTGTGACACCAGAAACCTTGAAAGGAGGCAACAAGTGCAGCGATTATACAGGGAGCCACAGGGGAAGTAAAGCGACATTACGGAGCAGTAAGGTCCACGTACGGAGCAGGTCAGGGTGGATGGACGGGCCAACAGAACCATCAGTTAATGTGTATTTCCTCCAGTGAGTTCTGGCTGTGCCTCGGGGTCTCCTACCAGTCAGACGTGCACAGAAAACCTCCAAAAAGGAAAATGCCAAGGAGGATATGCAAAGCCAACCTACACTCGACACTGTAAACTACATGCAGTCAGATGGGTCTTGATATTAATGGATGCATGCAGAAGAAGCCGCTGATGTTTTGTGGTTTATTTATTCATAAATGACTTGTTGGTTCATGCATCGTGACGGTGAGGACTATAAGACTTTCCCTTAAAAGGAAAACATCAATTTTGTTTTCTTCAATCAATCAAACTTTATTTATATAGAACTTTTCATACAAAACATGTAACACAAAGCGCTTCACATAAAAACATAAAAACACCCAATGCCAACTCACACCGGACGCCTTTCAGCCGCGGAACGACAGCGGAGCGAGTCGGCCGTATTCACGCGAGATCACGCGAGACCCGGCGACAAACAGTGTATAAAGAAAACAACAACAACAAACAGCTGACTTTGCTTCTCCGACGTGGAGGAGATTATAAAAAGCATCTGTTGTGTCATAAATGATTGTGTGTTGTTCCACTTCAACAATCAGTCTCTCATCGTCCATGTTGAGACCCTTTGATCGATCTTTGATCACCTGGTGCCACCGGTCATGACGTAACGTTGATGTGAAGTTGTAAAAAGCTACATGAACTGCGTATTGTGTTTTATTTTGAAAGGGGGCGGAAGTTTATTATGTTGATTCTGTGTCGGGTTTCCTGTCTGGTGCGCAGTGCTCTGTTGAAATTTACGAGGTTCAGCAGCGGCTCGCGGTAAAAATAGAAATGCTACGGAAAGCTCACGCCGTGGCGCGGAGAGACGCTTCTGAGCCGCGCCCGGTGTGAGTGCTCTCATTGACTAGACTGGCTTCTATTTGCTACGGTGACCGCGGCGGTACCGTGCCGCTTCCGTTCCGTGTCCGGTGTGAGTTGGCCTTGACTCTGGCCATCAAGTTCGAAGCCCTCATCAACACGATTGACTTTAGCAATGACATTAAAAAACTTTTTCCTCATAAGCTTCTGTACTCCATGCCTGGTCACTATGCTCACCTTTCCACTGTCGTCCTCCTTTCTCCTTGAGCGAGACTTGGTTTGACAACATGTTACATGTTACATGTATGAACATGGCTGTAGTCTCTGTGACGTCACCCACAGGTTCATGAGGCTGTTGTGAAGCTCAGCGTGGTGGCTCTTGGTTGCCATCTTGGCTCCACACTGAGCCAATAATGGGCGGAGACGTGCAGCGTGGGTGGAGCTGAGGCAGCTGAATGAAGCCTGGTCACCTGAACCTGAAACAGCACCCACACCTTTAAATTCTATCAACCGGAAAACAGGGTTGTAAAATGAAAACGTACTTATGACTCAACATCTTGTTTCATAGCACGATGTCACAGAGGCCAGTTAGTGTCTGACGTGTACTTTAATAGATGCTTTAACTTTTTCGTCGTTGTTCAGTTTGGTTGTTAATAAGTTTCATACATGAAAGTGTGTGTGCATCTGTGTGTGTGTGCATCTGTGTGTGTGTGCAGAGTAGACGGTAATCTCTCAACCTGACAAATGGCAGCACGGCGGGCGTGCGGTAATTTATCATGCGCACGCACCAAAGAAGCTATTATAAATGTTTTTATGATCTTTAGTGAAACAGCTGCAGCTTCAATAATGACACGAAATCAACTCAGTCGCTCAAAAAGGTTTTAAAATCAGCCAACATAAGATCTTCATACATTATATAATAGATTCATATGCAGACATTTGTGGCTGTTGCAGCTGGTAAATATACACTAAGCCTAATCAAAACATTACCAATCTGTATGATATATACACACATTACAATCTAGTGGTAAACACAGTGAGTCAAATGATATATCCTGAAATTATGAGTTAATGCATCATCTGAACTTTCCATTAAATCACTGACTGATGTCCTCAGCAAGACGGGAGCATTTGGAAAAAGGACATAGTTGGTCTTTATATGTGGATTTTAGAGGATGTCGTACTTAAACTGGGATCCAGCCTCTGACTGTGATAGACAGTGTACTCCAGCTTACTGACGATCTCCTCATCCAAAGATATCTTGATGAAAAAGGATCCACTTGATGTTTGGCTGTTCAAGAAATAACGTAACCACCACAAACATCTTGTTACAACCGAACTATGGACCAGAACCCAAACGCACAACTCTCAGACGAAAGTTTCAAAATAAACTTTTTATTAAGAGAACAAAAACCACTCGACACTAACTTATGAAACTAAAACTCAAGTCAACTAAAGCTGGACTAAGAAAGAACAAATAAAGAGAAAATCTAAACTAGGACTAAGAAAACAAACACAAACAAACAACTGAATGGATGAAGCGCTGCTTCTCCAACACACGGACTATACACACACACAAGGTAAGAGCACAGGTGGAAACAATCAGGGCGGAGACAGGTAATCCCAAGGGCGGGAAAACAGACAAAGGGAGAAAGTAAAACTGTCGACGATGGACACAGACAGGAAGTGGAACCAAAATAAAACAGGAAATCACAAGACAAAAACTGAATGAATTAACTTCACATGACACATCTGTCCAGATTTATGACAATGAATTTCTTACATAATCTTTTTCTCTTTTCAAAAATAACTGTTATCTAACAGACGTTAAAAAGAAAGTATAATCAGTTAAACACCTTTAAGGAGACTTCACAGTATTTATGGCCTTTTCCTGCCCCTTGATATCCTGCAGCACTCAACAGTTACCTCGTGTGTATTATATAATCGCCACATGGCGCTGAATATTATTTCAAAGATGTCATGAAGACGCACGCCTCGACAGCTAACGTAACACTCAGCTTTCATAACTCAACAATGGGGCTTTAAAAAAGACTAAACGCTGTATCTGTTCTGTAATTTCACTCTCTAATTGAATTCCTGCACATACGCGGCAGCACAGAGCCCCGTAAGACGCACTAATCCACGCTGCTTCCATTCACTTTGGAATAATTGTTTTCTTTGTGGTAAATATCCATCAGGCTTAATCCTGTCAGCAGTAGGAAAGCAATGGATGACTGAATTTCTTTTTAACCGTCATTTGCCTTCGGGAAATGTTGCGCTGAAGCTGATTTAACTGTTTTTTTTAAAAACAGCATGAGTCCCGCTGAGACGAGAGGGCCCGCTTTACAGAGCACGTCTGGCCTGGAAAGCAGCGTACGGATGGATAACAAACACAGATTCAGACTCATTATCACAGGAAGTAACGAGAAGCGGTGACGAACAAGGTCAAGCCTGGTAGACGCTTCGCGAACGCAGTCAGAGAGTTTGTTTTCTCGGTACCTCAGGGTCACATTGCACGGATCTGTGAGCACTGACGGTACCACGTCAACGCAGCAGCTTATTATATCAGATGTGGTGTTTGTATATTTGGTTATGTAGACAAAACAGCATTTTCCTGGTGATGCAAGACGATTTTCAGAGAAATATGACAACAAAGTGGGAAGAGGAATCACAAAGGACGGCGGTTCCGAGCGTGCTGCGAGATTTGATTGTGTGTTGGTGATAAAGAGTTATCACCGACTCTCGGAGCTCATAGGTTTGTTCAGCGCTCTCATAAACCTCATTCCAAGACACATCCAACACCAAATGGCAGATAAGTCACCATATAATGTTGCCCTGTGTTGTTAAAGGTTATTGGATGTTTAAGTTGGCAACTAACTGATTGAGGTTGGACAATTTTGTAACATGATAAAGTCAGACGTGTGTTTTTTTCTGGCTTATTTTGGAGTTCGTCTTCCCTGAAGAGTCGGTAAACTCAGCTTTAATTTAATGCCTCGGTTACATAAATAGAAATCTCGATCTGTTTATGCGGGATATGTTCTCCAGCACCTTGAAGCTGAGTCTGCATGAACTGCACGACATCTGCAGAGTCAAAGCTTCGAAGAGACTAATCCCTGATCCCATAAAATAAGAGTCAATAAAGAGACTGTGGTTGTGTTTAACATCAAGTACAAATACAAGTTAGGACCACATAATATAAACCTCATGATGTAAATGCTGCGCTGAGGTTCATGTGACGAGCCGATGCTGATTGACCAAATGAGACTCGAGAACAACAGAAAGTCTCGAGAAAAAGAAACGTGCAGAAATGCAATCACGCTTTCCTCCAACAACAAGGAGCGAAGGCGTCATCTCAACAAGCAGGTCAGTGGTTGAATTTAAAAATATCAGGCAACACAAAAAAGAAAATTTGGATCTGCTCTCCAAACAGGTGGCGGTTTCTTAATGAATTCCCCCTGAGCCTGGAGCCCGAGGAGCGAGTCCAACTTTGGATAAATGTCGAGCAGGTGGAGGGAGTTCAGGGAATCGAACACCTTGAGAAGCAGATCAGTGACAAACAGTGAAACAAAAGAAAAACTACTTTAGACCTGCGTTATATGCATGACTTCATACTTGATGTGGTAGTAAGAGAGCTCCAACCATGTCACCGAAAAAGAAGTGGAAAGAACTGATGATCCGAACCAACAAGCTGCAGCTACAAGGAAAGAACGAACGACAAACGACGGAAGCAAAGCGATACTCCTGTCAGTGCTGTTTGTGACTGTGAAGATAGTTTGAGTTGTCAATAATCGGAATCGGAGAAATACATCATCTATGATTTTCTGATAGTGGAAAGAGACAAAGACATTGTGAGTTCAAGTCACATAATCACCATCAGTGAACAGCAGGCAGGCATGCAAACTTGTCACCTTTCGACGAAATTTCTCCGTTTTGAAATCAAAATGGGTCATTTTTCTGAATCGCGTAGATCCGAGGAGAAAATAAATGTGGGGGGGGGTGTCAGCGAGAATGTCAAAGAGCGAGCAAACCTCCGTCTAGGCTCAAAACTACACTATTGTGAGTCCTACGACCTACACCTATCACCGCAACTCTCTTCTCGTCGTGACAACAAATGACTGACAAGAGTGACGTGTGACGGAAGCACAATCACCAATCAGCAGTGAGGAGCCCGGCGAACCCCTTCATTCCCAGCTGTCATTCCTACGATACTTTGATATGTGTATAGGGTGACAATTTCTCTAATACCAAAAAGGAGGAAAATGTCAAGATGGGGGGGGATTTGTATTTCATAAATGCAATTTCCTGCATTTTAATCAGGAATTAATCAATAACTTTTAACAGATTGAGGAAAATAATATAGATAAAAAACAAGTAAATAATACAAAATCATTTTGCAGCACCCCCAGCACCCCTACTTCCCACACCCATGTATGAACTTCACTTTTCCGCGAATGCCGCGTGTCCGTTACCTTGTCACCTTTTTCACCCCTAACCAGTTTGCATGCCTGAGCAGGACTGACCTCCCTCTCATTGCCCAGACAGAGGCTGTTTTCTGGGAGAGGTTGCGGCAACTTTTTTCACATAAATTCAAAGATTTTTCTCAAATAAGTTGCTGAATGAAGAGTTGGCAAGGAGAATGTGTGATTTGTTTTTGCATGTAGCTGAACTGTCATCACAGGAAAAGGCTGTTTTAATAACAGTTTTTCAAAGTGCAGAATCAAAAAACTACAAATGCCACATATTTGGTTTCAAATGAATGAAAACAACTTGTGATTGCCAATTTCTGATTTTGAGATAAATCACTTTCGTTGATTGAATTGGGGAAAAAAATGCTCATTTGAGTCCTCGGTGAACTTTAGTGACTCAACTGTTTCCTGTTTTATTTTGTAATTCTTCCCTCTCTTGTGTCTGTAACTTTACTTCCTGTGTTTGCTGCGTTTCCCACCGGCTCTGCCCTGATTAGTTTTCATCTGTGTGTTGTTATCCTGCCCTCACAAGTGTATTCAGTCGTTGTGTTGCTTTGTTGCAGTGTGTTCGCACCATGTTGACTATAGTGTTTTATTCTCTTTTGTATTGCCCTGTACCTGTTCTGCATTATGGGCATGCTTTCCTGTGTGTACTCCCAGTTGGATCTGTTTTCTCGTACGCCATGTGGAAATAAACAAAACATAGTTTGAGCTTGTTTCCCGTCCTCAGCATGCAGGCATGAGCTGAGGGTAACCAGTCATCTGCAGCCAGCTCTGTGTCCTCCAATCTGGGAGTTGCAAAGGATCGGCCTTATTCCACTCAGACAACCACCTGCTCATTAGTAGAAAATCTTTCAGGTCTGCATGCAGTCCAAACCTTCAGGAATAACTCATCCCTACAACAGCTTGTAGCCCTATGTGGGGGGAGGATATTAAAATCTCCCTATTCCAGAGGGTGACACTTGGTGGAGAAGCTTTTTTAGATCCAGTTTTGTAGAACACAGCGACTAGAAGGAGTTTGTGTGATACAATAAGTCCCTAGAGGAAACGCCTCGGAGGAAAACACCAGGTTTCTTAATTTTTATTTTAAATATCCTTTGAGAGATGTGTCCAAAATCTGGAAATCAATTTACATTCCCCAAAAACAACGTAAATAAGTCCTCTGATCTGAATCACCTTTAATACAATATCACTATTGTGACACTGATATTTGATTTCACAGTTTGTATTTATTTATTTATTTGACGCAGTATCTGCTGCGTTTGGTTTGCGTTGAGGTTTTATTCCTCTAATCTGAAATCAGTGTATGAAGAAGCACAAAGTATTTCTTCTCTTCTTCATGAATGACTCACGAGATCTGGACATTTAGGACCGGTAACCCTAAGTAGCAATTTGAGGGTACTCACTTATAAAAGGTCACATACGTCAAGTTACAAAGAATTTCTAGCAAATTGTTGCAGTCAGTTTCCAGTCCAACATCGAGCAGCGGTACGAGCCTCACTGGAAAAAAATATGACGATACGGACACGAATATGAAAATTTAATGTGGCTCTGCACTATGTGTGTGTGTGTGTGTATGTGTGTGTGTGTGTGTGTGTGTGTGTGTGATCCACAGCCAATCGGATGAGATTTTAATTAGGTTAATTATATCTTTGTTGTTCTGACATTTTAACGAAACCTCGTGGTACGATTGTGCTTTGCCAAATTCAGCCGCCATAAAAAAACGAATGATTTTAATACAGTTGGCAGAATATCAAGGGGCCTTCAACAGTGATGGAATTAAAAGTGCCTGTTAATTTTCATTGTTCACACTGAGTCGAATATTTATTACAGTAGAGAGTAAGCTGAGGAGGGCACGTTTCCTTGCTCTTCTTCTGAGGTTGAATTTTTTATTATTTATTTATTATTTAACCAAGATAATTAAGTCAACGGTTAAAGCAACACTGTGTGTTAGCCAGTATTATACCACTGTGGTAAATATGCATTTATTGTGATTACATTATTTATAGTCCAGCAGCAGTCAGCCCAGCTCGGCGTCTGTCTTTCAGCCTTTTATTTCACCAAGCTCTCACCAACCACTAAAAGTCAGTCCCACATTTACTCTTGTCTGGCGGCTTCTTGCTCGCTCACTCTCTCCTTTTCTCTTCTTAGCTTCCTCCATCGATGGCCTCTTTGGTTTCTTCTCCTCTGTCATTATGTCCATAGAGGCTGCTGAGCCCGGTTACATTGCCCAGCTCCTGTTGTGGCACGACAATGGCTCTGCTCAGCATTTGTCATTTTACACTGACACTCCCCCGGTGCTCTGAGCTCACAGCCCAGCAAACAAACTGAGCTAACATGAGCTAACAGCAGCTACAGCTGTCAGCAGTTTACTTCACTGTCCATCATAAACTCTGTAAATCACAGAGAGTTGAGGCGGAGCAGCTGGAGGACATCAGAGGGAAAACCAGAAAACATTTCCTCCATAAAATATGATCCAGTTTCACCAGAATCAGTGAAATAGTTGCTGCTGTGTGACTTAGTGCCGTAAAGCGTTACGTACTTCATGTGGGAGATCATACCCAGAGCTGCAAAGTTGCATAGTGCAACTACTACAGTAACTGACATCAGCAAATTTGAATGTACTAGAGATTCTTTAAAAAGGACAATATGAACAGAATATTCTCAAACCAGGCTACAGCTGTCATTTCAGGGTGTCAGGTACATGTTTAATCAACCTTTAGGTAAATGTTAGTGTCGGATGGGACACGTTACAGCAGACATTAAAGCACCTAGAAAATTCTCACAGAAATTCTGAGAGTGACAAGTGGGCTGTTGCCGGGCATCTTAGCATGTTAGCAATTAGCATTTATTTAATACTTAGTGGCATTAATTTTAGCATTGGCAGCTAATGTTAGCAATTTTGAAAATAGCCCCTCCCCCCTCTCTCCTCCTTCAGGCAGGCTTGAGGTTGCCAAGCAACCAGGACCAACTGCCGGCCCTAATCAGCAGAGCAGTTACTGGACCTGTTAGAATGTCAGTTGGAAATGCTGACAGAGAGAGAGAGAAAATGCTGAGACCACCCCTCGAACAGGAAGGATTTCTGGACAAACCGTATTTCCAATCATTGAACCGAAATCACTGGGAGCACCCTGAGCCCTTCCTGAACGTCTACATAGTTATTTTGTGTTGATAAAGTGAAGAAATGTGACCTTTAGAGCGATTCAAAGAAACGTTACTTCTGCTTTCCTCCAGAAATGTTCCCGCCTTTTTAACATGGCAGTCTATGGGGCTGTGGATGGGTGTTGGTGGCGCATCTTTGTGTGTTACGCCAAAACTATAAGGCTGACAGCTTTAGCAGACGAATGTGAGTGAGAAGACAAATTTTCCTACGTTTCTATGTATAAATCATGTCTGTAGTGGGGCATTTGAGGCCACGGTAGTCGAATACGTTTTATTTTCTCACTGATTTTTCTCCTCCGCCACATACACACCCATTATAAACCAAGAAATCTGAGTAACAACCTGCTCAACTTTAAGCCTTGATAGTTTAAAAACGGTAAAAGCTGTCGATGAGTGAAGTGAATCCCTGAAGAGAAGGCAAGAGTACCTACATTTTAAAGTTTAAATGAAGTCTCTCGGTGAATCCTGCATCCTTCCTTGGCAATTACCTTTACATACACACACTTTAAACCATTCCAAGAAAAGCTCAGGTTTAAAAAGATGTTAGAAACATCTCTTTGCTTGGACAGCTCTTGTGGTTTCAAGTTCTACATTCACTTGGCAGGAATTACCATTCTTGTTACTCTGTAAAATCAAACTTTGTGAAGCTTGTTGAAAAAAATCCAAAATGTTGAACTCTCTGGAGAGAAGCTTGGAGCGATACCTTTAACCAAAAAACCTGGCTGTCAGACATCTTTGATGCATTTTTATTTGTTTAAAAAAAAAGCAGTTTGAATTCCCTCATTGACTGATTATTGTCAGGAAATCTAGGCCAGACTTGCTCTTGTCAAACAAAATCACTACGGGTATTTTCCCTGCTGTAAATCAGCTGCCAAATCAAGACATGTGTGTTTTTTAATGATGAAAGTTTCAGACTAAAGATTAACAGCCTTCGATTGCACGGTCCAACCTCCTGCTGAATGGTATCACCTCCAAACCACATATGGACAATTCAAACCCTTATTCAAGTCATTGAGTATCACCTTTGCCTTTCTGGGCTCTACAATTACAGAGTGGAGACTGTCACACCAACAGATTAATGTCTGGTATGGCCTGTAAACTCTTAACTTGCACCCAGTGTCAGCCATTTATTTATATTCTGTGCTCATAACCAACACTTAATATATACGACTGCACTGTGACAGAATATCCTCAAGGATGAAGTGTCCTTAATCTCTGGGCTTGGCGCCGGCAGTGTGCTGGTGTGTTTGTGTGTGTTCTGCCAACGGTGACGGTGTTAAAGGGTCATTTCAGGGTCGCTATTAAGGGTGAAGGTGAGGAATCAAAATTGAGTTAAGTGAGCAGCAGTGAGAGGTAAAGTTAGAGGTCAGGGCTGCTGTAGCAACACACCACTGACGGCCATCTACTTAATTTGTTCCCTCTCACACAAACACACACAGTTTGTCAAAACCTTTAACCTTCTTCACAGACCTGGATGTTGGTCATACCTTTGCACCTGATGTTGTGGCATTGTGTGTGTGCAGTGCTGGGGACATCCTGGAACCAGCTGAGGAAGACAATTGTGCTGCCACCACCACCACATGTGCAGAAGATGAAGGTCAGCATTTGAAGGACACACAGTTTATAATTCACTTTGATCATTTTAGTGTCACACAGAGAAACAACTTTAGAACAAGCAGATTTTACAACATCACGTTCATAGCTTCCCTCTGGCTGTAACATAAAAACTGAAAGTTCTGGCATAATATAAAAATGTGGCGTCAACGTACATGACGATCTTTGTGGGACAGCAATATCTGCCTTCCTTTTATTAAAGACCAGTCAGGTGTCAGGCTGGACTCAAAGCAGGACTCAGAGGTGGCAGAGAGCTGTTTTATTCAGAACAACAAAAATCCCTCGACAGAGTGAGGCTATGAAAACGGCCTAAACTAGGGAAAACAAAAACACTCCAAAGGAGGAAAACTCTAATCTACTCTATAAAGATTATCAAAATCAAAATCACTCACAAGGAGGAAAAACAACAGGCTGGAAAACATGAACTGAAGGCGCTCCAACGAGGCTGAAAAACACTACGCTATGCACTAAGAAACAAAAAGACTAGACTAAGAAGTTACAACAAAAAATCACTCATACGAGGAAAAATAAACAAAAGAACACTTGAGCTATAACGCTATGACTGTGGACAAGGAAACAAGGCTTGGGTGATCGCTACAGGAGACGAAACACTTTGGCACGGGACAAAGGGAGACGCAGACAATATATACACAGGGTGATGGGGAACAGGTGGAAACAATCAGACCGGTGACACATGAGGAAGAGCAAGTGACCTGAAACGAGAGGACAGGTAAATATCAAAAATAAACAGGAAATGACGAGACAGGACAAAAACCCAACATGACGTCAGGGAGATAAAAAATAACTGAAGCAGCTTTCTTCGTGTTTGTATGTCATGGCTGAACATTCAGTTCACACTCAGTAAGTAACCTAACTCGAACTGTTAGTAACACCTGTATGTACAATCAGTACATGGATGTTTAAAGCAAAATCACAGAGAAAGTTAGACGCAATACAACCACGATGCTTTACTTTACCAATGTGTGTGACAGATGAAAAATGACTCATTCCCAAAATAAAAAGTTCAGTGTACCGTCTTGATAACACCCTCCTGTCTTCACCATCTGCCGCTCGGAGGTGAAGCTGACGATTTACTCTTTTGTTTTTCTTCTGAAATTGCAATTAAAAGCCGACTCCGAGGCCGTCAGCAAACAGCCTTTATCTTGGAGCTGCGGATTGTTTCTCACGTTGAAATGACTCAGAAATGTGCAACGAGTTCAGGTTTTCGTGAAACGAGGTCTCAATAAAAAAAATGTAGGTGATTGAATTAAAAAATCTCAAGTTCTACATGGTTTTTGTTCAGCTTATGTCCAAACTTAAAAACAGCGGCATTCACTATTTTCAGTCCACTTTGCTTTGACCCTCAACTTCATAACAGTAACAAGAGCAGCCAGCTTAGGCTGCTAACCATGAAACAGAATAAAATGACAATACTACTCCAAAAAGAAGCACTTGTTAAATAAATGATACATTTTCTTTAGTGGCTTTATTGGCTCATGTATCCAATTTATTCTAATACACGTCATTATAACCGAGGTCAACTGAGACCACGAATCAAATCAGATAATTATGCTGCTTAATATTTCTGATTGATGATTAACATTAGTTAAATGAAAATTTCTACCACAGCAGAAATCTTTAACTTGAAACATTCATTTCATATCATTGGTCCTGTGGTCAGTGTTCTTCTCTGTGTCCAAGAAAAATACATTTGCCTTGTTTCCTTGGACTTTTCATGGTGAGTTCTCTTCTGTTGTTTGAGCTGTTTGTTATCCAGGTTTTATTTTTATAATTCAACCCAGACCTTCCAACGTTCTGTGTCAAAGTAACCCACGAGGACAACAAGTTTGGAGTTAGGTGCAGTGTTAAAGGAGAGTGCCGCTGCAAAACAAGTTCACGTCTTTTAAATGTGCAAACACGTTTTCTTGATCTGCCACGTGTCTAACCAAATATTGCTTAAGGAGGATCTCGTTTAGAAATCTTAGAAGTGGAAAGAAAAACAAAACTCAGACCAAATTGTAAACTTCAAAAGTTTTTTCCAGTCCATCCATGTTCCAACCCTCACCCATGGCCATGAGCTTCCTCTGCCGGGTTCCTGGGAACTCCTCGGGATCCCCAAGGAGGAGATGTAATGCTGTTGGGGAGAGGGAAGTCTTGAGCACCCTGTTAAAGCTGCTGCCACCACGACACGACTCCGGATAAGAGGAAATTTGGATGGATGGAGTCCACAGACAGCTGTTGAGGTGAAGGACGTAGCGAACCTGGAGCACAGGAGTTGCAGCAGGACAAGGACGACAAGATAGACACAGGGTGATGACAAGAAACACAAGGGAGAGGAGGAGAACATGAAATCAGGAAGAAAGGAAAAGGTGACACTACCTTTAATATGCAGAACCTTTTCACAACCTCCAATCAACCTCTCCCAAACATTTATACAACCACTCTGGTCTCCAAAAGTTTTCAGGGCCTTCACCTGAACCTTCCTACGTAGCACTCCGCCTCCACACACACACACACACACACACACACACACACACACACACACACACACACACACACACACACACACACACACACACACACACACACACACCTTTTTTTCCCATGCTTAGTAACTGAAAGTCCCAGAGAGCCCACATGCACTCGTTAACACCTCGTTTTCTCCTCGTTAAGCCGAGATCAAAGACAGGGGGGTAATTAACGAGGTTCACACAACTGTAGGCTACTGCACAACCGCAATCCCTGCACACACACACACACACACACACACACACACACACACACACACACACACACACACACACACACACACACACAGCGCACCTGCTCAAACAGTAATACACACGTTTTTAGCAGTGACTCCTACACACACGGATGAACACACACACACAGAAACAAAACAGTGAGTTTAGATCGTGCAGCAGCCGTGCAGGAGTCCTGCAGCATTTCTTTTTGTACTGACGTTACACAGGAAGTCTTCTGTTCTACATAAGTCCAACAGATAAATCATTTATGTCAGTTTGTGCACAGAAATCACATGCACATGTTATCTTGTTATTATGGCTCCGAACTACGGAGACCTTCCAACGTACAAAGTCAGTAACAAAGTTGAATTTCTTTCTAATAATAAAGCTGGATTATATCTGAAGTCCCGCTGACTGTCCTATCCACTGTTTTGTTCTCCCTCCCGTCCTCACACAGACATCCCAGCTCAGGCCGTCATGCATATGTTAATGTCCTGTCACACTAATTTATTTCAAGGTGACCAAACAGCATAGTAGCATGCAACAACCAGTGTGTGTGTGAGAGAAGGGGAAGAGGATTTTAATGGAAACACGAGATGGTGACGTGAAGAGAGTGATGATGGTTTGAACATACATCACCTGGGGTTAGGTAAGGGTGCGCTCGCTGCACATGGGCCTAGACGGTGACGGCAGATCAGAGAAGACGCTCTCTCTCTCTCTCTCTGGCATGTGAGGCCGATGTTTGCAGTGCAGGTGCCAGCCTATCTCAGAGTTTGCTGATGACCAGGGTCGAAGAAACTCATTGTAGATAGCTAAGTGTTGACATTCCACTGGCATGAACAGTGTCTCCAGACTAGAATGTGTTGAAGGTGAACACCAACATGGATAAATACATTCCCTTTGACTAAAGTATTCGTGCGGTCATCTGTCAGGGTTTAAAGTGTGAGCACCAGCATGAGCTGGGCAGAACAGAGACCGGCTCTCTCTGATTCTCCTTGATCAAGCTTCAATAAATATCACAGAAGACATCAGAGCTCCTGAACGCGTTCTTCCCTCCTGACCTGCTGCCGTTGACTTTCAGCTATTTCTCCACAACAGTCCCGACACTGTGTTTTGACTGGAAGAGTTGATGAAGGCAGCGACCGGAGGAAATACATTCATGAGTGCTATGAAACAATCGGAAAATAACTTTTTATTTCTCACATTCACCGGCTACCTCTTTCTTCTCATTCACAGTCTATGTCGCTCAACCACAGCCGAAGGAAGCTTCTCGGCTTTGCAGCGCAGACTGAAGCTAAACAGACGCAGAAGCCGGGTGCACAAATAAACCAAATCAGGACACAAGTGGGAGAGTATCGCAGTTTAGTTTTTAAAAGCACTGTTAGTCTACTCAATTTAATTCTTAAATCGCACTGTTCTTGTGGCTTCTGTGTATCTTTTTATCTTTTATAGACTTTTTGCTTTCTGCCACTTATATTCTTACTTCATTTAGGATTGTTTAAATCAAGTTTTGGTTGCTTTACTTTGCGTCATTGTGTCACTGTTTGTCCATTTATTGTCTGTTGTGTTAGTTGCATTGTCACTGCAAATCAAATTTCCCCTGGAGTGACAATGAAGCTCTGAACTGAACTGAACTTTCTTGAGAAGGAGGCAACGTTTGATCTGTAACAATAAAACTAATCGTAGACATTAAAATACAAACTGCTTGGAAATTTGCATGCACTAATAAACATGTTGAACGACTCAACAACCCGATGAAGGAAAGAAATGGCGTGACACAATAACACAAGGCAACGCTGACAATCTGGAAAGCAGAGCTATAAACACACAGGGCTAATGAAGTATTGGAAACAGGTGTGCAGGCAGGTTGCTGCACAAAACAGCGAGGAGGCACGGGAACGCTCCGATACAACACCAGACCCTGAAGCAGCATGCTGCCACCTCTGACTGCTGCACTATCAGCGTCTGTTAGATACGTATTAACATGCATGTGCAAGCCCGAGGTTTAAAGAGGAAAGTGACGCATGAGGCAGAGTGTGTGGGAGAGAACGGGGATTAGACTGAGCTCTGTTTAATGATCTGCTTAATCGTTCACATCTTTTATTTGTCTCTGACTCTTTATTGCTTTGTCAGTTTAGTTTTCATTCCGCTAATACGGTTGATTAAAACCGACAAAGATGCAGAACAAACATCAGCTTTTCTCCGTCCTGATGTTTTACATTGAACTTTTATGTAAAATTTTTAAAAAAACACGTCGTGCCCTCAGCTCCGTTCTTTGTTAATTAAAACACCAACTGTCGCCGAATTACGTGTGTGTGTGTGTGTGTGTGTGTGTGTGTGTGTGTGTGTGTGTGTGTGTGTGTGTGTGTGTGTGTGTGTTTTAAATCCTCTTAATGTAAGCACTGGGCTGCTGGAACATTATCTAGACTCTGAACTGCATTTAATTCTCTCACACACACACACACACACTCTGCTGTCTGTGTTCTTTAATGTTTTAGCTGCTGAGCTGAACAGTACGTGGCAGCGAGCAACAGCTGAACATGAATTTTCTATGAATTTGAAAGTGAACGTGGGCATGAACACTGAAACAATAATTAAAAGCAGCGCCTGGTAACTCACATTTATACTAAATAAAAATATAACTAAATAAAAATAACTTCATACTAAAGTCATCGTCCAGCATCGCGAGAGTGAGGCTGACTTCACAAGCATAATAACCTCATGCTCAATATAGGTTTGTTGTATTTTTAATCAATATCCAAAGACATTTCCCATCAAGCACTTCTTCAAGACTTCTTCTGTCTTCGTCTTCTTATTGTACATTGAAGAAAAATGTAAATGTATGAAATATAAGTCACATTTTTACAGTAATTTTCTGGTATTTCTCATTTTCATACAGAAAAATCACTTTAATATTTATAGATTATATTTCCTGGTTTCCTAAAGAGTTATATAATGAGCCATATAGTTTATTAAAGATAACAATTGTCATTTTACATGAATTGTTATGTAATCTATGTCCATACTAACAATTTAATGTTTCTCTTTGTAATTTTCTGTCAGGCCCGGAACAAAGCAGCAGACTCAGACGAGGAACTGGCAGGTTTGGAAGAAACTTTTATTGTTTGCGAGCTGCTGGATCACAGTCTACAAAAATTACAACAAAAATGGCAACACTGACCAGAACCCTAACTAACTAAAACTCTGCTACTCTCTCTGAAAATCACAATCACTAAATTAGAAAGAAAAACGCTTCACCAAAAATGGGAAGGAATAAACTAATGAAATTTATTAAACAAAAACACTCACTCAAAATGAGGAGGAAACAGAACTATCAATATCTATGACCTAATCTTCCTAAACTGGCTAGAAACAAAAACGATCCCGTAGCATGAAAACAGGCTTGAAAAATACTATCTACACTTGAACTAAGGGCTATGAAACTTACAAAACAAAGAAACATGGAACAGGCTTGGGTGCGGGGAACAGGTGGAAACAATCAGACCGGTGACACATGAGGAAGGGCAAGTGACCTGAAACGAGAGGAGAGTTATCTTTCAAAATAAAACAGGAAATGACAAGACATAACAAAAACCCAGCTTGACCTCACCACGGTGTGACATTTTTATGTACATCAGTTTTAGATGCATGTGTAACATTCAGACTTAATTCATATAATTTGTATAAAATCTTTAAAAAACTGAAAACGACTGTAATAATTTCTACGTTTTTTTTACATTAACAACCAAACTGTCCGTCAATCTGTTTCCTACAAACTGCGCGTTGTGGAAATTCTGATTTAAACTGTGTGTGACTTGAAGTAAAGACTGGGGTCACGCAGTCATACACAGTGTACGCAGTCTGTGGAAAGGTTACACATGAGCAAAGTATTTCTCAGAAACTACAACAGATCGTTTTCTTCCTGCAGTTTGGCTCCTCTGGAGACGTCGCAGGCGAAACATAATATGCCGTTTATCAGAGTGCAAGGTCACAAGTTTTTATCTGGAGCGTCCTTCTCGTCTAAGAATACCAAGAACATGGTGACAATGACGACTCTGACAGTGAAAAACAGCTTCCACAGCCATGGTTTATATAAGAAATTAGCATTTTAATACATTTCTACTTGCACACATCTATAATTTCCAATTTCTACAAAGTATTTTTCTCATTTTTTGGACAGATTAATTTTATTTATACAGTATTTCCTCTGCTTGTTATACAATTTTATGTAAAATAAGAATATCCAGTGAAAATGTTTTTATGTATTCATTTTTAAAGCCTTCCTTCTTCCCTACTCTGACACGTACATCCATGACAGAACACCGTGATGCAAATACCACATGCATATTCAATGTAACACGCTAAATATCCCCCCACGAATGCACACGCAGCATTCCCCCTGCACGACACCGATGTGCCGTGCATCCCCGCGGTGGTGTGCGCGCAGAAACACAAGAGGTGTTTTTCAAGTGTGTAAGCAGGCTAATCCTCAGCAGCGTGCTGTTAG
Organism: Collichthys lucidus; assembly: GCA_004119915.2. Lineage (NCBI taxonomy): Eukaryota > Metazoa > Chordata > Actinopteri > Sciaenidae > Collichthys > Collichthys lucidus. The sequence goes on from CM014082.1 coordinate 37,703,926, forward strand.
GTAGCTGCCCTGAAGCTACAGGAGCTCAGCGAGACTGCAACTGTGCACAGATCAGCATGTTGGAGCTTTAATTTAGCAGGAGAGCGACACACACACACACACACACACACACACACACACACACACACACACACACGTATTTGTGTGATCCACAAAACAGGGATCTTCAAAGAGGCCCCAGGGGGTTTTGGGGAAGTTTTACTAGTTACCAAAGAGGTGCTGGAGCACCAGGGACTCTTGGAGATGTCTGGAAGGTTTTTAAAATATATTTTTTAAGATCTCAAGTGGTGTTAAGGGATTTTAAGTAACAAGCTCATTGGTTTCGAATCACTGAAGAAGGTTCTTGGTTGGTTTCTTGAGAAGTTTCCAATGTTGCTCATCGTTGGATTGAGGACGACTCAATCAGACTCAACAACGGTGCTACAGTCTGCAACGTTAAACATTTCTATTCATACACAGAATCCTCTCATCGTGAGACACGTGTGGAGATAACTGACCAACCAACTGTAAATCAAGTATAACGCTTTCAGGTTTTGGTGACGGTGATGTTATGTCAGAACTTGTACAACAGGTTTGAGTAGACACCAAAGCAGGCCTGAGGCTTCCTGAGGTGTTTCCTCAAGAGAGTTCGGAGCATCCTGAGAGTTTACTGTGTTCATAAAGAGATTTTAAGGGTTGCTGATTCGCAGAGGTTCTCCAAAGGGCTCTAGAGATCTTGGTTGATCTCAGTTCAAGGCTCTGTGACGAGGTTTCAGTATCATGGACGGCCTGACCTCTTTAGTCTTTTCAAGGAGGTTTTGATAGTTCTTGAAGATGATCTCTGTGAGCTTCCTTTAGTCCTTGACAGCTCCTCTGGATCTTCAGTGAGTGCAGTATTTGACACATCCTTGAGAAGATGTCAGCTTTCAGGAGGCTCAGTCAGGATTTACCTTGAAGAGGTTTGGGTTTCAATGATCCTTCAGTGGAAGTCCACTTCGAGGTCCTTGAGGCGATGCTGAGCGTGCTTCAGAGTTCAGAGAAATGCTGCAGTGACCAAACCTGTGACGGAAGTCCATTTTTTTCTTTGTTAGTTTGATTCTTTCTGACAAAGAGAAAAAAATAAAATAAACTGTTAAAACCAAACAAAATTCTTTCTCTTGACCCACAGTGTGAACTCCTGTGGTTCTGGACCTGCATGCGGAGTCTGTATATCACACTGTGCCGGTTTACTTTGTAGCATTACTCTCCCTCAGCTCCAGTCCACTCGTAACACACTGTATGAAGAATGTGTTTTGGTGTTGGAGCTCATATGCATTATGAATGGAGCTTGCTGCTTCCAGCTCCTCCTGGGAGGGACGAGCGAGCCGGAGACGGTGATATGAGGAGGAGGAGGAGAGACAAACAAGAAGACGAAGGAGGAAGGAGGAATGGTAAGAATCAGGTAAATGATGAAAGCTTCTCTGTCGATATTCTGCCTGCTGGTCAGTCCTCGCTTCCTCCACAGGATCAGACCGTTTCAGCCCGGAGGTGGATTGACAGGTTGGAGAAACTCTTCCCACTCAGAAATGTGTTTTTAAAGGCTGCACGGTGAAAATGTGGTCTGGGGGACATGAAGAGCTTTTAGGGGAACATGGAGAAATTCAAACACTTATCATTTTTCATCCTTACTCTGAATATTTTATTATCACGCTGAGGCTGTGTGGATTCATTTGGATATACCGCTCTTACCTTGCTCAGAGACAGAGAGGACTGTGAACCCAAAGATGAGATGAGAAAAGGAGTAAGGGGAAGGAAATACGAGGACTTTGTTGAAATTGAACGGAGGACAGATGATAGAGAGAGAGAAAAGGAGGCAGAAAATGAAAAGTGGTGAGAGAATAAGAGAGGGATGGAAGAAGAGAAAGATAAAGCATGGGAGAAAAGGAGGGAACGAGAGAGAGCAGGAGGACGGATGGAAATGAAGAGAAGGGGAGAAATGATCGGAGGCTCTTTTTCATCATGTTAACGCATCAGCTCGCTTCCTGTCCTCACATCTAACTTCCTCCCAGCGAGGACACACTGAAGGAACAACAGCAGACATTTAGATGTGTGAACTGTTTAACCCTCCAGAGCCCAGAGTCATTTTCACTCCCAGCGTATGAAAACACAGAAAGTCACAGTCCTGAGCTCTGTATCGCAGTCCATTCATTACGTTCATATCTAAGATTGTTTTTCTGTGGGTTTATCTTATGGAAGCTGTGAGATTGTGCTGTGGGAATCCTGATCCACCGTTCAAGTGTTCTGAAATCACATCACAGAATCTCCATCAGTAAACACAGGGACCTGCCCGGCTCTCACTGCCCAGACGGAGGCTGCTTTCTGGGGAACAGTTTGCCAAAGCGTTGGTAGCGAGGACCGACCGGGTTGTGGCAAGTGTTCCACATGAATTCGAAGATATTACATTACATTACATTACATTACATTACATTACATTTAGCAGACGCTTTTATCCAAAGCGACTTACAGAGGAGGACATAAGCTGACAAAGGTGTAAAGGAGCACAGAGTAGTTTGTTAGTTTTGTTAGTGTTAGGCAGGGAAGCATTCTCGACAGAGAAAGGTTTTCTAAAGGTAGAAAGGGATGTTGCAGTTCTTGCAGCCGTTGGTCGGTCATTCCACCATTTGGGGACGACCACAGAGAAGAGTTTAGAGTGACCTCGCTTTGCGAGAGGCGAGGGTACGACTAGACGGTTTGAATGAGCGGAGCGTAACGCCCTGGTCGGGACGTGAGCCTTTAGTAAGACGCTGAGATAGGCAGGGGCAGATCCTGAGGTGGTTTTGTAGGCTAGCGTCAGAGCTTTGTGTTTAACTCTGGCAGCTACAGGCAGCCAGTGCAGGTCGCTGAAGAGTGGGGTGACATGTGACCTTTTAGGTTGATTGAAAACCAGTCACGCTGCAGCATTCTGGACCATTTGCAAAGATTTGATCGCACAGGCAGGTAGGCCGGACAGGAGGGAGTTGCAGTAATCGAGGCGGGAGTTGACTGTAGCCTGTATCAGGAGCTGAGCGGCATATTGGGTCAGGTACGGTCTGATTTTTCTAATATCGTACAATGCATAGCGGCATGACCTCGCTACGGAGGAAATGTGCTCAGAGAAAGAAAGACGATCATCTAGATATTACTAAAGGATAGTGGCCAGGCACGGACTGATGGCATACCGTGCATTTGCCCAGTGGGCCAACGTGCTATTTGGGCCGACAAGTCCCGATGTGTGTGTGTGTGTATATATATATATATATATATATATATATATATATATATATATATATATATATATATATATATATATATATATATATATATATACACATACAACCAGTAGATCACACAGCCCAAACACACTGTTGGGCCGGTCTTAGCTATGGGCAATGCGGGAGCCCGCGGAGCGCAGGGCGCATCTAGGGCGTCTGGTCCAAAATGCCGGTGCCGATTTTTTGTCCCAGTCCGCCCTTGGTACTGGCTACTAACGCGTTGCTGTTATTTGTTGTCAAAATGTTGGTTGTTTTAAATTTCCTCACATAATCACCGTATAGATAAACAGAGGGACTTAACCGGCCCTCACTGCCCAGATGGAGGTTTGTTTTCTGGGAGGCGAACCTTATTTTGTTGATTCACCAGCATTTCCGTTACCGGCGCTCCCTCGCTCTCATTCACTGTCTACATCACTCGTCCACTGCTTGCTCACTTTCTCTGCAAACCAGAAAGAGACGTATTATAGAAGCTGGGTGCATGAACCGGGAGAGTATCTCAGTTTAGTCCATGAACTTCACCTGGATAGAGCTTAGACTGTGGAGCAGTTTGTTGGGTCTGATTGGCCACTGCAGTGCGATCAAATAGAAAAACCTGTGTTGACCTGGTCTGAATCCGACTTCATGCGCACACAAGCACTAAATGAAATGAGTGATTAAGAGTTGCAGAGGCCATCGGAGCAGCAATCAGACTGAACACTGAGGATAATGGTACTGTAGCGCTGGCACACACAGACACCCTTTGCTTCTTGCCAGTACGACACAGTGGATCGATAGTGAAGTCTGTTTCCTGTTAGCTGTGAAGTGCATTACTGAGAGTAACCGACTGCGAGCAACAGGTTCTACAGCTGCACTCCTCAAGGATCATTCGCTGTGATCTGAGATCTGTCCGGACGCTGAGCGATGACACAGCGACGACAAGAAAACGAAGGAAAAATCAAAGAAGTTTTTCACTATGATGGATTCAGGAAAAAAGTGCAGCGTTCAAATGCAGCCGGGAGCAGGATTTAGCCATTTGTCAGTGCCTCCCCAGAAAAAATCAGTTTTCTGATCTGCTGCTTCTTAAAGGCCTGCGGAAGTTTAGACAACTTAAAGAAAAGAAAAAATCGACTCCGCGTCTGAAACAAACCAGTCAGACACTTTGTACGTTTAAACATCCACCCAGACCTCCGCTCCGAAGTGTTTCTGGAGGACTGTTAGCATCCATCACTCGCCCTGCCTGCTTCTTAGTCTCGCTGTCTGAAGCCTGATATCCACAGTCAGCTGTTCAGACAGGCTGCGTGTTTTAATCTGATTAACTGTACTGTATATATCAATCAAGGCCCTGATCTGTTTCACTGTGAGCTCTTATAGGGATAAAGGGACTGTATAGCTGAATGCATACTCTGATGAACACATGCACAAACTGTTTAAATTCACCCTCAGGACCTGAAATAACACAACGATCGAACATTTGACTGTAATTTCTGCATTAAGAAAGTAGTTCCATCCTCAAACCAACAGAGGAACTATTTCATGCAGGTGGAAAGTTTTACGACCACCGTGCCACACGATGAGATGTTCCTCCTGGGCTCGATGAATTCTGGATATCTGCTGCGCATAATTGCAGAAGATTTGCCAGCGATGGCTCCAGCATGCAAACAGATTCTTTCCCAGGTGAACTGCAGGAAAGGAAAGGACAGAACTCGGACGAGAATTTGTGGACAAACGCAGGAGACAAAAACAAACATATATTTACTCAAATTTTCAGTCATAGGGAAACACTTTTATTTCACAGATGTTCCCTGAATTATTTTATTTAAAGGTCCAGTGTGTCAGATTTAAGAGGCTCTACTCACAGAATATGTCAGATGTTGAATATAATATGCATAACTATGTTGTCATTAGTGTTTAATCACCTGAAAATAAGAATCATTATGTTGTTTTGACCTTAGAATGATATTTTAATATCTATAGACAGCACAAGTCTCCTCCACAGAGTCCATCATGCTGAACCACCAACACATAAGGGTGAAGCGAGGGGGTTGCAATCAGCAATTAGATACCAACAAATTCTTTTTAAAAAGACGAAAGAAGCGCACACACACACACGCACACACACACACACACACACACACACACACACACACACACACACACACACACACACACACACACACACACACACACACACACACACACACACACACTCTCTCTTTCTGCCTGTACTTGCTGATGTTTGCCTGCTGAGCTGCTTCTTTATTATTCAATTAGACGAGGAAATTCATCTGAGCGTCTGCTGCAGCTGAGAAAACCTGCTGGAAGCTCTTCACACAGTACAGAGGAGTGTGTGTGTATGTGTGTGTGTGTGTGTGTGTGTGTGTGTGTGTGTGTGTGTGTGTGTGTGTGTGTGTGTGTGTGTGTGTGTGTAGTCGTGTGTCACAGTGACAAATTGTGTGTTAGAGAGCATCGTGAATATATGTGTGTGATGCTGCTTGTCTGCAGCTGTGTGTTAGAGTGTGTTTGGTAACTAAGGACTGTGTCACAAATGTGGGAAACATGAGTGTGTGTGTGCGTGTGTGTGTGCGTGTGTGTGTGTGTGTGTGTGTGTGTGTGTGTGTGTGTGCTGAAGCCCACCTTCCCTCTGCTTCCTCTGGGTTGTTACGCAGGTTGACTGATTGTAGTGAGTCTCATTCGACATCCCATGATTCATTTCAGGAGGTGAAGAAGGGAAACAGAGTGTGTATGCGGCAGATATACCCTGTGAGTGAGAGAAAAACTGTGTGTGTGTGTGTGTGTGTGTGTGTGTGTGTGTGTGTGTGTGTGTGTGTGTGTGTGTGTGTGTGTGTGTGTGTGTGTGTGTGTGTGTGTTTGGGGACCTCAGGGGGAAAGGATGTAGGAAAGAGACTGATTGTTTTTCTCTCTTTAACACCATATTACATGATGGATAACCACATCCACTGGGACACATGATGGATAGATCTCACACACATTTAAAAACACACAAACAGATAATCCTCACACACACACACACACACACACACACACACACTGTGAGGCAGTTGTTGTGTTTCTCTTAACCACGGTACAATAAGCAGGCCCATCTGAACATCAGCTGTTCTGCAGGTTGATGCATGTTGATGTGTTTGGTGTGTGAAGCATGTGTCAGGTGACGTGCAGACGTGGCCGGTGTGTGCAAATTCAAGTTGACTGATTAATGGCAGCAGTTATAGGAGTTGTTTTTAGGGTTTAGTGGTAAGATTGCTGATTACATCCCCCTCACCTCACTCCACATGTTTTGCCATCCTGCCGTCATTGGATTGCTGTCGAGAAGGCGTTGCCCATCTGTTGCTTAACGTCTCTCAAAAACTGGAGCTTTTAATGTTTAAGGTTTAAATTTGAGGTTTTGACCAACTGCAGACCGTTTTTTTTTTTTTATCTTGCTGGTACAAAATTGTTCTGACAAAACACAGAGAACCAGTCCGAAGCAATCTCACGCCAGAAAGTAAACCAGCCATGACCATTTGTAGACGCTGCACACACAGTTAGTCACTATACAGGCTTCTAGGACACATCCATCTCACAGGCTTTGCAGAAACCTTCCCAGATAAAAACAAGGTTACATCTATGTTTTATCAATGCAGAGTAAAAGAAATTATCCACAGCGACTCTGACAAATTAAAGGTATGCTTTACCATTAATTTATTAGAATAATTCTTACTGCCATCATGTATCATCTGTAGATCTTCACTTGGAGAGCAAGTGATATTTTTGAGTGCTTTAAAATAATAACCAGAAAATTCTAGGGGGTCTGTATTCGAAAAGCACACCTGTTTATTTACACACATGAGCCACTAATTCTAGCATTTGCCACTAATGTTAGCAATTATCATACCTTTACTACAATGAGCAAAGTCTTATTTTGAAGGGACTCTTATTTTGAAATTAGCCCCTCCCCCCTCTCCTCCTTCAGGGAGGCTTGAGGTTGCCAAGCAACCAGGACCAACTGCCGGCCCTAATCAGCAGAGCAGTTACTGCACCTGTTAGAATGTCAGTTGGAAATGCTGACAGAGAGAGAGAGAAAATGCTGAGACCACCCCTCGAACAGGAAGGATTTCTGGACAAACCGTATTTCCAATCATTGAACCGAAATCACTGGGAGCATCCTGAGCCCTTCCTGAACGTCTACATAGTTATTTTGTGTTGATAAAGTGAAGAAATGTGACCTTTAGAGCGATTCAAAGAAACGCTACTTCTACTTTCCTCCAGGAATGTTCCCGCCTTTTTAACATGGCAGTCTATGGGGCTGTGGATGGGTGTTGGTGGCGCATCTTTGTGTGTTACGCCAAAACTATAAGGCTGACAGCTTTAGCAGACGAATGTGAGTGAGAAGACAAATTTTCCTACGTTTCTATGTATAAATCATGTTTGTAGTGGGGCATTTGAGGCCACAGCAGTCAAATTTTTTCACAGATTTTTCTCTCTGCTCCTCATTCTAGCTGATGATGTCGGAAGATGAATAATAATATTGCCATGAAACATGCAGAACAATAGTTGACTCGTGTCGTGGGCACTCGTCACTAATAACTGATGAATTCCATGTAGAAACATTTTCCTGAAATAGTTTGTGTTTCAGGACTCAGACTCTTCATTTGAATTAATTCATTCTGCAAGTTTAAATAATTCAAGCAGAAAAGTATGATCCCCTTTTCCTCTAGCACCACTGGCATTTGTTTTATAAGTAAAACATCTTGACAACTATTGGATGGACCAGCAGGTCACTGCCTCTTACCGTCCACACACTGCTGCAAAACCCTGCTGCGATTTACTGCAACAGCTGATTTGGTCTGAATACGCCCTGCAGCCTCAGAGACACAGTGTGGCTGTATGTCTCTTCAGCCCTGCTGAACCATTACATTCCGCTTTTTAAGGCAACTGACAAAATATCTGAAAGTATTTCTCACACTTTACATTCCTGTCAACACTTCCATCAGTTGCCTTTTGCATGAGGCCTAACACATTGCACTATAAGGAAGCGTGGGATTGTTTGTCACCTTCTTTTCACAGGAGACTTTCTGAAGACATGTGGTTGCTAGGCTGCCTCAGTCTAGTAAAAGACGCAGGAAAATGAAAATTTCCAACTAAACTTTTTCATGCAGGTAGCAGGCGCAACCTTGACCGCCCACTCTGTAGAGATCTTCTCTATAGAGAAGAAACATCTTGTTTTTTTAACTTATACTTTGCAGAACTTCGCTGAAGTAATAAAATCTCTCTCTCATTGGAAAGCCAAGACGATAACAGTGCCAAGCTTTATTTAATAATTGGCATCACCCACTCCTGACATGTGAAAACACAGAGTGTAGGCAATATATAAAAGGCCACAGACAAGCAGACCTGTTCTGGAGGAAAATTGAGGTCAGCGGTGAAGCCAGAGCTACAGGAATGAGAGTAAGATTAGGAACCTGATGAGGGCAAGGAAGGACAGTTGTCAGATGAGATCAGGGCCAAATCTGTTGTCCATGTGCTCAACCATGGGCTGAGTGCAGCTGGGCAGAGAGTTCAGCCCAACCTCAGCCATTACATGGTTGGATTTGTGGTGATGAAATGTATCTATCGCCTGCCTGGAGTTGTGTAGCAAATGGCAACTAACAACTACGAGGAGTTCATGTGATAACCTTCAAGGTCAAAGATAAATCAGATTCCCATTACGGAAAGATTCACTTGTCAGCGTGAGAAACAACTGAACTTTAGTTTCTTGTAATCACGTTGAAGGTTTCCAATCCCTGAAACAATGTGTGTGTGTAAGGATGTAAGGATCTCTGACCTTTCACCTGAAATAATGATGTTCTTACATATTTTAGCTGCTCACATTTTCTCAACTTCGTTTAATTCTTACTCTGTTGAATAGATAAACGGCAAAGACAATATCGGAGTAGCTTTGTTTGTTTGTTCATCTCTCTGGAGTTTTCTCCACAGCAAAAAACAACAACAAAAAAACAGCATAATACCGTTAATTGTACTGTGATTACATTACAGTATTTCCCTGTTAATTCTACCAAAGTTTTACACAACAGTTAAATTGTGTTTTAAAGTAAAAGTAAAAGTTATGCACAGTTTGTTAATTTAAGGTAATTCCATGTATCTACTACACAGATGTACTGTTTTCAATTTTACAGTCTTTTACTGTAATTTTAACGAACATTTCTTACAGTGTGGATGAAACAGGGTGCTATACAGAGTGTATTAGAGTCCTGTGTATTGTGCTTCACATATTATCTTGTCTGTTGGATGTCACTGCAGTTCACCATGTGCATATTTTCACCAATTAGGTTGGCTTTAATCTATAAAGAAGGGGACAAGGACAGAATATTATTGGACATCGGGCCATTGTGAAAGTCCCTTGACGGCATTGAATGAACATCCAGTCCCTACAACACTTTGTCATCACATTCCCAGACATCGTCACGGCATCCTCAGTCCAGCTGAGCTCAGGGGTGGACCAGTCATCTGATCTACGACAACAATTTACTGTAGTGCTCTACACCTCCCACCATGTTCCTCATACCTAAACCCCGAAGAAGTTTTGTGTTCTGGGTGGCGATGAAAGGTGTTGGACTGTGGCAATGAGGATTGCATGTGGTGAAGTTAATGTGGAGGCTTTCAGCAGCTGGATCAGTCACTGTAGATGATTCTCTAACCCGCTGTTTAGCCAGGCAGAGTGTTGATGCGATGTAGATCAGGATGTATCTGTTTTTGTCTTTTTTTATGTTTATTTTTGCAGAGATAGTTTAATCTTACTGGATGTCTTTCTTTTGTTGTGTATGTAAAGTTTTAAGGTTTATTGTTACTGTTATTGCATTTGTTTATATATAATCTACTGGTGAAATCCTCATAGTTGTATTTCTTGTTGAGCACCTGATTGTGTTGTTGGTTAGCAGATAGATCTTTTCAGTCAGTGGTCATGAACTCATCCTTTTTATTTCTTTATGTGAGAGCTGATGTAACTCAGAAAGGCCTCATGCAGCAGATTCATAACCAAGTTTGGTAACAGTAAGATTCTGGTCTTTAATCTGGATTATATGGATCTGGAGTGTTCCATTTGTTTCTTGTACAAAAAAAACATGTTTGTTTTGTTTTTGTCTGCTGTTGGAGTCTAACCAAGAAGAAGAAGAAGAAGCTTTGAATTCAAATCATTAAATAATTCATTGACAACTTGACAAAATGTCTTGCCAATGCCAACATTTAGCTGTTCACATTACACTGTTCCAGTCAGGATGTCTTCAATCAAGCCTTAGCAGAATAGCATGGCATTAACAGGGAGGCCTTGCAGCTGCATACAAGCAGATTTCAATAGAAACATTAAGAAATTCAACTAAGATTCAATGAAATGAGTTCTTCTAACTGTACTGTGGAAGCATGTTTGTTTGTTAGATCCTCTATATTTGTCACTATGTTTTTTTTTCTTTGAGGTTGTAGCCAGGCATTGAAGTCGACCACAACTTATTATTTTATTTTTTTTGTAACACGCAGCACAGCTTCATCCCAGAGAAGAGGAGCTTGTAAAGATTGTGATTCAAAAGGGTTTTGCTAAACCACAAAATGGATTTTATTTTTGGAATTTTTATTTTATTTATTTCCAGGCTTTTATCATTCGTCTCCTTCTACCCATAATGCTTTGAGTTATGAGACTGTTTTTGACCAAGTCTCGCTTCTCCTACATATTCATTCGTGGTGTTTGCTTGAGTTGAGTTGACTACTCCCCAGTGAGCGTGGCTGTCTAGACGAGTGGTTTCCAGCTTGTTTCACAGAGTTCTTTTGAACTGGAGTTTAGATTAATGTGGTTCCCTTTGTGTCTTCTATTCTCTCGGCAACTTCTTCAATATTTGGACCTGCAGGAGTGCAGAGACCACGACCAGGGAGCTATTTGTTGGTGCAGTTGGACAGGCATGGAATACCATTATGCTTAAAGGCAGCATAACTTTTAGGAACTTGATACTCTTGGTCAGAGAGCAAGCTAGTCATTCACAGTTGCTGTGTTTAGTCCATCAGAGACCAGTATATTGACTCCCATGGTCAGTACCCAGGTTTTAATCTGGCCTCTAATTCATGTCACACATTTTAACCTGCAGAGTCCCCTGAGACACAGACACAGGGAGAACATGCAAACTTCATGCAGAAAGACTGCAATGAACCAGGACACTTTTTTATATGGATAAAACTATTTTTTCTGCTGACCCTGTCCATCCTGAACCTGAATATTTGTTACCTGAATGTAAATTAACAGAGCACTGAAATATTTGCTGTTTTTACAACAAAACCTACAATAGAATTCACGAGTAATTCAACGGAGGTTAAATGACAAGTTCGCAGGTTCCAGGGATGTTTTGTGTGTCTTGATAACCCGAATTTATAACTCAGTCAATGTCACTGAGTTCCTTCACTGCAGATGTTTTTATTTATGATATCGCTTTAACCTTTTTCATACAGAGGCAGAAAGCACTATCCTGGTGAACCAGTAGCCTGTAAAGAACAGGCTTCTGGTACACTGCCCTTTCACGCCTCTCCGCAGGCGTGGTTTAGTCAAAAAATGCTTGCACGTGGTTGGAGCAACCTCATATGAATGACATGACACTTCGACCACTCACGTTGAAGCTTTGTGACGTAGGACGTGTCGTCACGTAAGCGCCACCAAAGTTCCTCTGGTATTCCTCTGCAGAGAACAACAATGGCTGTCAATGACCGATGTCGTCTTTGCAGGGACAATCTCAGGATACAAGAGAAATTCCTCCAAAGCCATTCTCTGCTCGTCTTTTAGAAAATCAACTTGAGGTATTTTGGATAACACCGCTGAAATTGCCGCTTCCATCCCAACGCATGATGACTCCTCGCACGCCGCCATTACAGTTGTGATTCAGGGAGGGGGAGGGCACAGCCGAACACTGGGGGAGGGTGTTCAAATCCCTCCCTACGATCCTGATTCGTCGTGCTGCCCCGGCTACTTTCTGGACGGAGGAGGAGAGCGAAACCAACGCTGCACCAGAAGGTTGTGTAGCCCAGTGCCCTGGGCGTCAACACATAGCTTCTGGTTCACCAGGGAAAAAAAAGCACAGCGCGATGCTGAATGTAGCCTGAATGTGAGTACAAACATGAAGTGATGTAGCCCAGTTGACCCAACCTTGCAAAACCTTCAGACTGAATGAATCAATTCACTGAATATCCAACATGTTTACAGCTGCCAGTCCACCACCTCATGTGACCTTAAAGACCGTCATCTACACCGTGGCTGAATACCTGTGTGTACCAGTCAGTGCACCACCTTTATCTCCTGATAATCATCATTTAGGACAGACTGACTGGTCGGGACACCCAGGTACTGAACCATGGCATGAACATGTCACATGTCCTGGCACTGGCTGGGAGGCTGAAATCCTGAATGGCGTCTAAACTGTGGTTGTTCAGTAGGAAGTACTGATGCATTTATGGAGGGAGAAGAATGTGGAGGTCAGGATAGTGGATGTGAATACACAAATGAACACATCACGTGAAAAACTGGGAGATTTCAGCCATTTCTTAAACTGTCATGCCTGGGAAATAAGAAAAACTATATTTTTATAATTTCTAATAAACTTGGAAGCTCATTGTATTGTTTCTTTCGTCTAACCTCATTACTACAGATTTGGCTCAGGTTTTGGTTTTGGTGCTGTTTGTTTGTGTCTCCACGGTAACGCTGACTCACCTCTGAGGGGGGGACGACAGTTTCTTGCCAAATTGGTTTCAGGTGTTTTACCAAGTGTGCTTGTTTGAAAGTCATTCAAGATTCAAGTTTGTGGAAGCATCACACACGAACACAACTTTGTTTTCAACTCTCTTTCAAGCAGCAAAACATTTTTAACTAAACGCTAAAGCTGAGACTTTTGTTTGCGCCGATACAAACAGGGTCTGGTGTTTAAGTCGGCCCATGAAGTCTGTGAACGAAGCCTGCTGCTCTCACTGCGGATTTTTCAAGTGAACAAATCAGAATTAAGGTGGCCGGGAACCCTCAATGCTGCAAATAAAAAACGCTGCAAACAAAAAGAAACTTCACAACGGAAGTGAATTACCGGGGACTATTATTGCTGGTGCACCTGTAGTTATTTATGTGAGCAAGAAGATGAAGTACAGAAGCGTATTGCATTCACTTGAAAAAATTAATTTCTTTTTAAGTTTCTTATTTGCAGCAGCATTTCTTTTTTATTTGCAGCAGCGTTTCTTTTTTATTTGCAGCATTGAGGGTTCCTGGCCACCGTACAGAATATCGCTGTGTGCGCGCCGGCTGCACGGAAACACCGTCATGATTCAGAGGCTCTATCAGCCGAGGTCTACATTTAAAGTTCACATTCAGGTCGACACGGCCTGTCCAGTTCATAAGCTCATCTATATGAAGTCTTTGCTTTGTTTCCAACAGCGGGATCACACACTTTCTACGGAGCATTGCTTTAAAACATCCAAAGAGCTCATAGAACAATACTTGATGATAATGATAGAAAATGGGTCCATTAAAAAAATAAGTCTCTATGACCTGACAGACAGGTCGGCAGATCAATTTGCACATTTTTCCGTGATCACGGTTCAATGTAACAATCGCAGCCGACGGCAAAAGAGTTTCTGTTACCAGTACAGTGGTCCCTCGTTTATCGAAAATAACCCGCAATAAACGAAATCCGCAAAGTAAGTTTTACATTTATTCTACATGTTTTAAGGCCGTAAAACCCCAAACCACACACTTTATACACCTTTTTACACGTATTTTGTACAGTACTCCCTTAATCAGGACGCAGAACACAATGCGTGTTCATACTGTTACAGTACGCTGTAAAAAAATCATGCAAAATTACCCAAAAAAAATCTGTGAAACAGCGAGTCCGTGAAAAGTGAACCGTGGTATAGCGAGGGACGACTGTAGTCTCAGTTTTAATTTGAAAAATGACAAAATTATCACCGCTCATCTTTATATTTTCAGTATTTTAGTAAATATCTGTCGGTTTGTTTTAGTTGACAGCTAAGATTTGTAATTAAACTGTACGGCAATAAGCAGATAAATTCCTTTGTGATCGGATCCGGTTCAGCCGCTGATCCTTCTTTGATAAGTCAGGGGTTTTTTGAGGGGAAATAAATGTGTACTCTGTGAATGAGTGTTCTCAGACTGTGATGGCTGCGGCCCTGTCTGAACTCATTCCTCCGCTGGAAGAAAAACTGACTGTGCATGATGAATAAAGGAGTGCGGAGTCTCCACACATCATTAATAAACTGGCCCTAATTGCATGTGAACGTCCTCAGAGTATAAAGATATTTTTGTGTCTCATTTAAAAGACAAATTACTGAACCCGTCATCAATAATCTCCCAAAGCAGCGAGAAGTGTGAAACTCTGCGTGTGTGTGTGTGTGTGTGTGTGTGTGTGTGTGTGTGTGTGTGTGTGTGTGTGTGTGTGTGTGTGTGTGCGCACTTTAATTTCTTTACTTGTGATGATAAAAAGGCCGGACGTGTCAGAATCAGTGTTTGTTTTAAATGTGGATGATTTTGTTTGACCAGTTTGAGTTTAAGAGTGAAAAGTTTGAAATTGAAATCTGATATTCATCTTTTATGTTCAGCATGTAGACATCAGGTGACAGTTCATAACAGGATCAGCCACTATGGCAGAAGGGTGCTGAGTTGGGTTGCTCGGGTCTATTTATGTTGAACTTAACCGCTGTACAGTGGTCCCTCGTTTATCGCGGGGGATACGTTCTAAAAATAACCCGCAATAAACGAAATCTGCGAAGTAAGTTTAACAATTATTCTACATGTTTTAAGGCCGTAAAACCCCTAACCACACACTTTTATACACCTTTTTACACACATTTTGTACAGTACTCCCTTAGTTAAACAGGACGCAGAACACAATGCATGTTCATACTGTACAGCACGCTGTAAAAAAAAGCAAAATTACACAAAAAAATCTGCGAAACAGCGAGTCCGCAAAAAGTGAACCGCGTTATAGCGAGGTACGGCTGTAAAACAATTAGGAAAAAAACTTTTATTTCTGATTAACAGGCTTCATAGTATCCGGCGCTCGCTCACTCTCATTCACTGTCTACGTTGCTCGACCACTGCAAATGAAACTTCTTTGTGTCTCTATTTTGCAGCGTACCAAAACACAACAGGTGGAGTATGAAGTCCATGGATCCACCTGGATAGTCTCAGTGTCAGAGACATTTCAGGCTGACTGTGATTGGCTGCAGCAGTGTGAAGTCGTCACAATAGACGACAATTTAACATAAGGGGGTTTATATGACTTGTTCTGCAGCCACCCTCAAGTGGACAGTAGAAGAACTGCAGCTTTTGGCACTCCTGTGTTTTGCTGCTTCACAGTCACAGAGGTTGCTGCTTGATTTAGACATCCAGCTGTGATGGTTCAGGTCTGGGTGAAGGACTAAGTCCATGAGACACACAGAGCTTCTGTGTTAATGAGATCAGCAGCAAACGAGTGAAGAGAGTCATGCAAGCCAGCAAGTCCGACTCTCACTGCCTCAGCTGCGAGTAACAACTACTACTGTTACTGGAAGCACCGGTGCCATGCAGAGATTTAGTCCTGTTTGTACTACTAATAAAACCAGGATATCTACGTGACAGCATGGAGTGTTAACAGCATGTGTGGATGATATTTAGATTTTTTTCAGAACAATATTAATTTAGACACTGAGAATTAAAAAGTGTGAATGCTATAATGTTCATGTATAAACACAGAAGACTTCGATGACTTCGGTACCAGTTTGATTCCCGACGGGGAACTCGAGTATGACAACAACAAAACACATTTCAGAGGCGAAAGCTGCTCTTCACTCTCCGTGTCCTCCTCGTCCGGGTGTTTTTCTTCACCTCACACTGTGTCTTTACACGACAGGAGAGCACACACACACACACACACACACACACACACACACACACACACACACACACACACACACACACACACACACACACACACACACACACACACACACACACACAAGCCTCCTTCACACATTCTTCACTTTGTGAATCCTCTGGTAATTTTACGTGTTAGTGTTGCTTTCAAAAAGAAAAAGACCTTGACGTGTTTCCACTGTAAAAGTCGCTCTGGCCTTCTCTTCACTTACTTACCAACGTTTATTTAACTCTTCCTCTGTGACTCCAATCTGAATATAAAAGCACACACAAGGTTATTTTTTCGATGTCGTGCCATGACGGCCTCCAGATTGTGAAGCATCCACAAAACAATGTATTAGAATAAGATCATAAATCATAAACTTAACATAAATATTCAGGAATAAAGACATATAGAAACTCATTCCACTTCACAACCTTCGAAGTAAACTGGATTTGATACATATATTTTACTATGAGAGTGTGAGATAGACTGAGAAAGACCCTTGAAATCGTTCATCTCAGTTTCAAAACCACTTCTCGCAAACTGCAGAGATTTAATTACAGATATCTTCAAATCTAGCAGCGATCTCTGTGGCTGTAAAGCCAAAAACTGCAGTTCCTCTAACGTCCACTTGAGGCTGGCTCCAGCAGTGAGTCAGTCTCCATAAGTCCCCATGTTTCACAGCAGAAATAAACATGTTTACAGCCTGGTACAAAAAACAGTTTTGGTCTCTGTAGCTAATTTCCCCGTTCATGACAACTGTACTGAGGGTGAATTTATATACAACTCACCTGTTCACATTATATTAAGGCTTAAAGTTATGCAGGATTAAGAGTGTGGACGCTTTGATTGACAGGTGGGTGCAGCCCACATCAGGTCCCACCGAGGTCGGTTATGTCGGGAGGCAGAACTGATCTAACATGTTTTTCCAGTGTTCATGATTTTGTACAGTATTAATATTTGTGTATGTGTGGCAGAGCTTCATTCTTATGTCCATCATTAAACAGCTCTTCATGTTTACTTACCCTGACCCATACGTCCTCATTGTGAGGTGAGAATACAGGTTATATATATTGCATCTCATGCTGGAATAAAACCTTCACTTCATTTGCATACTCACCCTGGGATGTTTATTAAAACTGATCGGATGTGGCACAGTTCTACCTGAGCTGTAGTTTGAGATGCATTGAGAGAATCCTCAACTGAACCTTTCTACAATGAATATTCGAGCAATAAAAAATGCACCAAACCACGTCAGTCAAAAGAGAAACACACACAGTGATGAATATGTAATTAACTAAACAACAGACTTGACTTGTCTCTTTATTCTCCTGACCCAGGACCGTTAACACAGAGCCGACATCTGTTTGTTTCTTTAAACATTTATCTGACGTCTTAATTATGAAGACTTCTTTCCTCTGGGCTTTATTCTCATGTAGAAACACGGCGTGAGGAAGCAGGCCGAGGAGGACGCGCTCATGCTCACACTGCCTGTAGGTGGATTTTATAGATAATGAACGGTGGTAGAATACATTCAATAACGTGAAGTCGCCTGAGGTCGGATAGCAGGGAACACAACATGGACTCGAGCAGAGCGTGAATACCTGAGGACAGAATGTGTGGGTGAATGTACAGAAAGCACGTCGGAAAATAAATGAAATCTGTAAACTCTGATGTGTGTGTAGACCTGTGGGTGATGCAGTGACGTCAGAAATGTAAAACTGAAGTTAAAGAGTTGGACTAAAGACACCAAGGTGAAGGATACTGAGCTGTATGGACCTGATTGGAGATTTAAACTTACCTGACATATTTAGGTTGAATATCTCAAAGTGGCTAAGTGCAACAAAAAAAATGATTAAATCTCATTTGTACATCACATTTCATAAAAGGTGGAATTCAAGGTCTTTAGACTCTGCAGCCATGCTGTCAGCTCACGACGGAGGCTTTTCTTCTCATCCCTCTGTTGTGTATGTTGTTCGGACGTCTCACCGTCGTCCAGATCGTTAAGTTCCCTGGTAACGACACAACCTTGGCCAGCCTTGTGAAAGTCCATGAACCTGCTTCTATACAGTGTTTGATTCTGGTTCTGGTCTCCGGAGGGCAGGGATGGGAATCCCGAGAACCGGTTCTTGTTGAGAACCGATTCCGTGTGTTTCAATTCCATGAAATCGTTTGGCAGTTTATCTAACGATTCTCTTATCGATTCCAGAAAGCACGAACTTCTTGCGGAAGTTACGCGCGCTCGATTCCAACAAGCACGACAAATCACGCCACGTAACTTCCGCAAGTTTCTCACGTGCAGTGTGATCAGTATAAACAATGTCACCCACTCGGTTCAAACGCTCAAAGTTTGGCTGCATTTCACCAAAACAGACGTCAACAGGGCGACTTGCAATCATTGCAAAGTGGAGATAACAGCGTCGGGAGGGAACACGACCAACATGCAGAAACATTTGCAAACACAACATGCAATGTTTTTAAATGAATGTCGTGTTTCTGACACGCTTCGGACTGGAGATGAATCTCAACCTAGCAGCAGCAGCAGCAGCAGCCAGACTATGACCTCTGTGGTTACTACGGAAGGTAAATAACACACTGACTACCATGTTAGCGCCATGTGCTGCTTTGTAAAACATGCTGTAACAGTTAACATTAAACGAATGCCTTCTGCATTACATTTAGAAGATGACCATGACGAGAGAGAGAGTCTGGCAGCTGTACTAGTACTCGCTCCAGTTCACTACCTCCTCTAGATGATGCTGATCAAACTGTTTGTTCTCCTTTTTTTTTTCATCCAAATGAGAATCGATAAAGAATCGAATCGTTCAGCAGAATCGATAATGGAATCGTAATCGGAAAAATTTTATCAATTCCCATCCCTACCGGAGGGTGTTTGACTTCTGGATCTACGACTGTGCACACACACACATGCTACTGGACTGTCGATGGCTCATGTTCCCACGCTGTGTCTCAGTTTGGATACTTCCATTGTTTTTAGCACTTTTGTTGTAGCCGAATTGCAACATGCAGAAATGTTAACGGTCATAAAACAGGAACCAAACGTCTCTGATTCCACGTCGTCTTCGTCTCTTTTCTTTCTTTGGAGACTCATTTCAATCATTTTCATTTTTTTCTGTCACTCATCTGATCTTCGTTACTTTTTTCTCTCAGATTTTCTAATTTTCCTTCCTTTCAAAATAGTTCTCTCTTCTAATCTCTATTTTTTTCTTTCATTAACATGTGTCCATCCCACATCCTCTCTCTCTCTCCGATCTGTAGACCGGCATACACATTTAATAGATATACCTGCCCACACACACACACACACACACACACACACACACACACACACACACACACACACACACACAGTTCTCAGAGGCTCCATTACAGCACTACAGGAACCATCTGTTGGTCGGAATGCTGGAATGCTGCTCATTTGCATATGATTAGCATGTCATTAATGGAGCATTATGCAGAGTAATGTGATTGCTAAACGAGTTTTGTTTCCCCCACAGAGTAAAAACCTCTGTTCTGCTAATCGCTGCTGGCTCACCCTTCCTACTTTCGAAGTGTGTGTGTGTGTGTGTGTGTGCGCGTGTGCACAAATGGATGAATCCGGGTGCATTGTTACCATGCCAACACTCTGTACTGGGCTTTGGGTTTGTCGGTCATGTCAGCAACATGCACACACACGAACAAAGCGAGCATATTGTTCTGAACATGAGACGACGTTTACGTCTCCAAATCCAGGATTTTTATATTTGGGGAAAGCGAACGAGACGGAAATGTTCTTGCTGCGGGTCAAACTGACCCACACAGATGCATCAGTGAAATGTTTTTTAGTCGAAGAATTCAGAGCGAAGAAAATACATTTATGCATAACTATGTTGTGTATAATCACCTGAGAATAAGAGTCATTATGTCTTTGTTACCTGCCTGACTAACGAGCTCTGATTCGGTCGTGTTTTCTTGCTTTAAGTGCGTCTGTGGAACTATGTGATTAAATCCTTTGTCTGATTTCACAATAGAACTCTGCACAGGGTGTCTTATTTTGAAAACTGATTGTCAATGAAGGTCACATGTTACCCCCTGAATGTAACGAGGTGGTTATTTAGTGTGTAATTGTGTGTGTATTTAATATTGTATCCACCAGTTTATTTATGTTGCAGCAGGTCTGGCGATCACGGCAGGTGTGTACTGGCACCTGTAGTGCAGCCGCGTCATTGGCTGCTAATGCACACCTGTTCATATAGCTCCCGTGGAGGTTTCCCAGTGTGTGTGTGTGTGTGTGTGTCGTGCTCCAGGTATGTAGCGCAGTCGCCGTATTCTGAAAATGTTTTAGGATCCAATGTGGACACCTGTGTGTCGCAGGTTGGCGTGTAGAGCCGCCGCTGCAGCTTCTGATAGCTCCATTATTTATGGTTGCAGGCTTCAGCCACCATGCAGGTAAACAGTGCCACCAGATTGTCCACTAATGTATTTTATATGGTGTGTATTGTTACATCTGGCTCTGTGTCTTTTTGAAGCTTGCCTGGCGTCAAGCTGCTGCCTTCCTTCTTTTGTTTTTGGCCTCTTTACCTTTTGCCTTCACGTTTGTTTCTCTGAATCCTCGGGTTTCCTGCTCTGCTGTCGTCGTTTGGACGCTCGTTTTTAAAATAGTGTTTCGTAGAGAAAGACCGACTCACTGTGACTCCTTAGTGAGGGGTGGGAATCATCTCAGCGTTGTAGCACCTGCATGTAGTATTATGGGTTTTGGTTTTCTTGTGTTTACATATAAGACATTTTGTTTGGTGTCTTTTTCTTTCTGCTACAACATTTTTCTCCTCCTGACTTAAAGTTGTCAGTGGTATAGATTCATATTGTGCTCTGTGGAAATAAAATATCTATTTATTTTTACAAGAAGATAAGTAACTTAAATTTGTGACTAATAAAACTTGTGCATGGATGATAATAAAACCTGTGCATGGATGATTTTGTTTTTGGGAAACCCTCTGAGAAAATAAAGTAAAATCTTTAGGTGCGAGTCCTAGGCTGGCATTGTCGGTTTTTAACTGTCTAGATTTGCCACATGCAGCAGCCCGCATTAAATTCAAATCCCTAATGCCGACTGCACAGTCTCTGGTGCTTCACCCACCTACTTGAAAGCCCTTACAGTACATGTCACCTCCAACAATAAACGACGCCATGGTTTCACGCGACACACAAACAGCCGTGTTT
This sequence comes from Collichthys lucidus, assembly GCA_004119915.2. NCBI lineage: Eukaryota > Metazoa > Chordata > Actinopteri > Sciaenidae > Collichthys > Collichthys lucidus. The sequence goes on from CM014082.1 coordinate 37,725,317, forward strand.
GTCCCACCAGCTCGCCACAGTGCCTCCACATGCGATCTCTTTATATTTTACTTTTTACTTAACTTCAACGACGGCTGCATCCAGCATTGATGCTAGAGAGGTACCTACAGAATATTTTAGAGGCTGTGTTTGATGAGCTGGGAGTGAGAACAGGTCGATACAAACCTACGAGGGGGAGGGAAGCCACTGAGGAGTACGCCTGTGTGCTTATTGATCACTTTCTGAATGAATTATATATATATGATCAGAATGTACAAACATAATGCTTCTATATTGTGATGTGTAAAGATTTCTGAAAGACAACAACCCTGTTCTGATAGAAACAATTTGTGGGGTGATGCATTGAGATATTGTATATTTAATGTAATAAAACATTTGATGTTCTGCTGGATCCAGGCTCTGGCTCTCCACCAACAAAAGGATCATATGTGGACCTGGAGTTTGGCAGAGGTGTGGTGGAGCGCCCTGAATGTGAAACCCTGCAGTCAGTGTCACCTTCTCCAGCTGTTGGAAGGTGAACGCCGTGAAAGGAGTTTTCAAAAATGACAAAAATAACTCTGGATTGTCGACTCCAGTGCTGGTGTGAGATTTAATAGCACATCAGCATCTGACGTCAGTCCTCTGTCGCCTCGAAGTGAGGAAACACCTCGACTCCTCATTGTTCTGTCAGTGTTACCGTCTCCTTCAATTTCTGCCACTTTGGATTCAAGTCTTACAGAAATGTTCAGAACTTGTTGATGAGCCACAAACACTCGAACGTCTCCAAACTTTGGTCTAAATAAATGCAAAAATGGGATTCTGAAAGCGGTGTAGTAAGAACCCAAACGCAGCACACTGGACAAAGATAATAAAGGAAAGTCACTTTTATTACACTTAGCAGGTAGATGAAACTGTTCAAAGTAACAGCTGAGGAAATCGTCTCTCTGGGCACGGGAAAAGTCCGAGGGCTCTGGCTGGGGAAACCAGTCCGGCAAGCAGGTATGAACAGGCGATGAAGCAGACGAACCAGAAACGAGTCGCCGGTAGTGATGGCAGCGCGACACTGAAGCTTCGATACGTGCTTCGAACCCTGGACTACAATTCCATAGAAGCACTGCTTCGAAGCTTGCTTTGGTGCGAAAAAAAACACGTGACATGTGACGTCCGAAGCAGAAACTGCTTCGTTGCCGGAATGAATCACCTGACTGGTTCGCGGTCCAATCAGGTGAATGAATGGCACTGCCTCGTCTCGATTTGACAGGTGATAGGTTGAGACAGTGTTGAATTTGAGCGCCTTCAACACTTTATAACTGCTCTAAACAATGCACTATTTGTGGGTTGTTGTAGTAGGAGTGTTGTTGTTGCTATTGTATTGCGTTTGCGTTTTGGATAATTATGGAGCCAGCCAGGAAGAGAGGTCGTTCTGACATGTGGGAACACTTCAATCTGATCGCTCCTGATAAGGTAAGTGCGCTGGCTGTTTATTAATCTAATAAGTACCGTAGAAAAAGTAAAGTTACGTATACAACAATAATCTTCAGTACAGAAATATAGCTCTGATTTATCTTTATTAAGTAGCATTATAGTAAAATGATGTATACTGTGTGTAGCCATTAGGCTATAGCTTTATCAACTCAAATTGCATTTTTATTTACAAATGGCCTTCTCTACAGGTCCGGTGCTTGGTGTGTTCAGCTGAGCTGAAGTATCATGGGAATACTTCCTCCATGATTAGGCACTTCACTGCCAAGCATGGAGCTGCTATGAACCAGGGGAACACAAATCAAGGTAAGTTATAACACAATATGATATGACTGAATTTCATGACTCATAGGACTGCTTCATAAAAATGCAATTTCTCATACATTCTTATTTTCTTTTATTAATTTTCTTTTTATTTCTTATTTCTTTTTATTTATTTGTCTTAGTGGACCGGAAGCGAGAGCTAGATGAGGCTCTTGTGAACATGGTGGTGAAAGACTCACAGCCTTTTTCCATTGTGGATGACTGTGGATTTAAGGAGTTTGTGGCATTGCTGGATCCCACATACACTCTTCCATCCAGACAGGTAGTCACTTTCTTTAAAACAAGCACAACAGCCAAAGAGAAGCTCAGAGATGTCCAGGAGCATTTCAATCGGCCAGTAAAGAAACTCATTCAGGAGGTGGACACACGCTGGAACAGCACGTTCCTGATGCTTCAACGCCTCTTTGAAGAGAGACAGTCAGTGGGAGCAGCTCTTGCAACGCTTTCAAACAGATGTGAGACCTCTGTCATCCGAGGACTATGAAACCACTGCTGCGTGCCTTCAACTGCTTGCCCCCTTTTACCAGGCAACAATAGAACTCTCTGAAGAGAAAAGAGTTTTGGGGTCAAAAGTCATCCCAATGACAAAAATGTTAATGCTCTACATGTATGACACAATGGGAAAAATAAGCCACAGCACAGCCAAACTACTGGGACAGAACTTGGTGTCAGCAATGCAAAACAGATTTGACACTTTGGAAAGCCAAACTGCACTGACCCTTTCAACTCTGCTGGATCCCAGATTTAAAGCTATTGGATTTTACAATCAGGTATAGGCACAGGCATCAATAAAACGGCTGACGGCACAGTGCTCACAACTAATCAGGTACACCACACCTGAGACACTGACAGAAGAGCCCTCTACATCAGCTCAACCAGCCACAGGAAATGTTGAACATCAACCATCCATGGGTAATGTTAGAGATAGTCAATTGATAAAATCATGTAAAAAAAAAAAACACACAAATTGAAACCTTTCAGTACTGATTACTGTCATGTCTGTGTTTCAGATATAAACCTTTGGGAGACACTTGACAGAGATGCATCTGAAGCGAGAAGAGCGAGAAATGCTACAGCGGATGCTACAGTAGAGGTGCAGCGGTACATGACTGATCCGCCGCTTCAAAGATCAGAAGACCCACTGACATACTGGAACAACCATCAAAATGTCTACCCTCACCTTTTTAAACTGGCGAAACAATTTTTATGCACACCCGCCTCATCAGTTCCTTGTGAGCGAGTTTTTTCAAAATGTGGGGAAATTGTCAGCAAAAAAAGAAACCGACTCAGTCCAAAAACTGTTAAAAAAAATAATGTTTCTCAATAAAAATCTTTGACTGCCCCCATCCTACGTAATCACCCTCTGTTACACAAGCACACCTATGTCATAGGTTTAGGTGGTAAACCTATGTTATATTTTCCCATCACTTTCCTCAATAACACAATACACACATTCATGGTCTCATTAATCTTTATTTGTGAATAGAACATAATAACCAGTGTGCGTGTGTAATTTAAAAACTTCCTATCCACCAACTAGCCCAATTTGACTGCAGCCTGGCACTTCGCCAGGAGAGGTCACCATAACTGAAGCTTCGAGTAATGAACCCATTTTCGAAACAATTGGCTCAAGTGGTTCGGTGCTTCGTAAAAGCTTCATTTACCCATCACTAGTCGCCGGTAGCCGGGAACAGAAGGCAGGGTCGGTTTCCGGGATTACAGGTAACAGGTTAGACAAAGGCAGGCAGAGTCGACAAAGAGAGATCAGTCCAGAGCAGAGTGCTGGAGAGTCTGAGCATGAAGAACAATCTGGCAGAGAGTGAGTGAGCAGGGAGGGCTTCAACACTGGCTTGACTGGTGATGGGAAGCAGGTGAGTCAGGCAGGTGAGGGGAGTTGGTCTGATGAGGAGGGCGTGGCTGGCAGGTGAGTGGAGAGTGAATGGAAAAGTACCGAGAGGCAGGTGAGAGAGGAGAACCCCGAGAATACATGAGCGGCTGCAGAACGGCTTACACTTAGAGATCTCTGATCACTGTGTCCGTGTGAGCACGTCAACAAAACAAGGAAACAGAGACACGGTCTAAGTATGTTACGATATATATCATTCTAACATACACATCCAAATGCATCAGTATGAACTGTGTTTATGATCTGAAGTTTGCAGTTTGCCTCCATCTCGTCTCTGTTCTCTTTTCACGGCCGCTCGCCAGAATAAAAGCATGACTTTTCACCATTTATCACTTTTGTGCCATTTATGGGGTTAAAGCTTCGCCCTCACACACTCTGGCTCTCAATTTATTCTATTTTTTTTAATTTCCTTTCTCCACCTCTCCCTCTGCTCTCTTTGTCTGACTGTCATTCACGGGGTTAAATGTTATTTCGCTCCCTCACACCCGGTGAAACGTTTCAGATTCATCTCGGTGTTGATTATGTGTTAAAGTCGTCCTCTCTTCAACCTCTCCTCTTATTAATTCCTTCAGTCGTCGTGAGGTTAAAAGCAGCCGCTCCTCTCTGACTTTTCCTCTCTGTTATTAAATGAAAGATGTTTTATCATTCAAAGGTTCATGTCTAAGATTTACACGAGCGACATCATGTTGCAACACTTCCAAGTAAATTACCTGCAGCATTTTGATATCATAACTCTGACATCGATATCTGATGCAAATGTTCTGTAATTGCTCCTCGTTAGTGAGTTACCCTTGATTATTTTTTAGATTGACTCTGGTTTCCAGTGTATTCGTGCCTGATTACATGCATGTACTGAAGACAACACAAGATAAACGAGACTGAAAGCATCTTGAAAAACTGCTTTACACGTAAAGAGTAGATTGCTGAAAAGTAACAAATTACAACTCATGTTACTGTAAAGAAGTAACTTCTTTGCGTACTGGTACTTTTGTGAATATTTTAATCAAGGCTGCATTTGGATCTATAATCATATCCAAACCTTTCATTTGTGTTTTTGTAGGTGCACTGCGCGACCCGCTCGCTTACTTTCATTGTGTCAGGCCGGGACTCAATGAGGACTCAGATGCAGAGTTTGGCAGACAGCTGTTTTATTTAGGTCGACAATATCCTCGACAGAGTGAGGCTATGAAAACGGCCTAAACTAGAGGAAACAAAAAAAAAAAAAATCACTCCAAAAAGAAGGAAAAAACTCTGAACTACTCTTATTAAAGATTAACAAAATCAAAATCACAACGAGGAAAAACAAAAGGCTATGAAACATTAACTTAAGACGCTCAAAAACGAGGCTGAAAACACACTAGGATAAATACAAAGAAACAAAAAGCCTAGACTAGGAAGTACAACAAAAAATCACTCATACGAGGTAGAAAAACAAAAGATCACGAGAGCTAAGATGCTGTGACTGTGGGCTATGAAAAAGGCTTTGGTGAACGCTACGAAAGACAAGACACTTCGGCACGGGACAAAGGGAGACGCAGACAAAATATACACAGGGTGATGGGGAACAGGTGGAAACAATCAGACCGGTGACACACGAGGAAGGACAAGTGACCTGAAACGAGAGGAGAGTTATCTTTCAAAATAAAACAGGAAATGACGAGACATAACAAAAACCCAGCTTGACATCACCGCGGTGTGACACGTTAGTCATCTTTGACTGATCGAGATGTTCAGGAGAGGTGACCACATTGACGTTAAGAGAAGATGAAGGGTTTGAGATTATGAGAAACTCTTCTCTGCAGAAACAAAAACTGACTGAATGAGTAATCACGTGTTCTGTGCAGCTGCAAAACCAGTTTCAGATTTTAACTGACAGAATTTCTTAAGAATACAAATTACGTGCCAAACCTTGAGGCGCTCCCACCGTTTCAAACATGAGAGCTGCCTGTAGCAGCGATTCTCAAAATGCACATTGCATCCACACAATCTATGTTGTAAATGAGATATGTTAATTTAAAAACTTATAAGACGATAAATATTCTATAAATATAGTATAGTACAGGGGTCTCCAAACTACGGCCCGCGGGCCACATCCCGGCCCGCCTAAACAATTGGAGTGGCCCACTTAACAATCCCAAACAATCCCTCTAAACATGGCCTATTTTTTTAAATTATAAAATATCCACACTTAATGATTAAGCTTGGCATTCAAATTCAAATCTACCGGGTCGGCTTGGAAAGGCTCGGGGTGTGAAGGTGGCACTTTACAGCGCCCTCCTGCCCGGACCTCGCCACTTCCCAGGGCCGTGGACTTAGTGCTCGCTGCCCCCCTCTCCGCGCGTCGAATCACAATTTATCACAACGTTCACTTCCTCCTGCAACAAAAATATAAAAAGCAACTTTCACTGCATTTTTTTGAAAACCTGATGCAACATCAGGGATTTTAGGTCGCAACTATTTCAAAAAAGGCCGTGACATCCTGGTGGGACTGATATTATTTCCGGTTATAGACTGACCCCGGCCCCGCATCACAGAAAGGCAAAGTTTGGGGACCCCTTTAATAGTATATCCTGTAATACACTTTGCTTCAATGCAGACCTGCTACATAGTCACATTCATGCATGCACTCGTCATGCGTAACTAGTTATGAGCTAAACTGTGATGGCAAAAAGTTACGTGGAGGTAAAATGAAAAGTTCAAAACTATTATTGTTTTAACTGTAGCTGCAAATGGGAACTAAGAGGAAGAGCAGTGTGCATCACAGAGACCGCAGTCCTTTTTCTTTAGGTGGAAAAGAAGAAAAGGGTTTGATTAAGATAAAAGTCTTTGCAGGACTGACTCACACTTTTACACCTTTTGTAGTTTCTCTCACTCTTTCTGTGGAGAGTCTTCTGAGGCCGGATGAGCTGCCACGACGTTTCAGAAAAACAACACGCATCACTCATCTCCTCCCTCCACCGTCTCCTCCGGCCTCTCCATCATCGTTTCTCTGATGCTGTTTGTTTCCCGTCCATCCTTCAGTCGGTTTGACTCGTCAGTTCATTGCTCTGAAATCGTCTTTTTTTTTTTCCTCTAGATTTCCGCAGCCTGCTCTTTGTGTCTCCTGTCTGTCTGTCTGTCTGTCTGTCTGTCTGTCTGTGTGTCTGTCTGTCTCCCTGACGGCCTCGTATCGTCCATCCGTGGCTTTTTATTTTATTATCTGTTCCTTTATTCCGCATCCATCATCCATCTGCTGCCCCACTCGGCCGGTTTTAATCATCAGTCCATCTAACCTGTCTCTGTTTCATGTCGCTCTCATTTCTCGAGCTCTCTCCGACATCCAAGCACTTCTTTTTTTTGTTAAAAGTTGACTAATGTAACTTCCTATTCTCCAAAAGTTTCATTAGTTTTTCCAGGTGACTTATTTTGCCCTTTAGATTTGTTGGGTTCTTATAAAGCTGTGCATATTTTTCCGTGCAGCTTTCATACAAAGTTGTGTCCTGCTCATCGGGGACAATCCCAGCTTGGTGTCTTGGCTCATCTTCTTGACACGTGGACAGGATGAGCTGTGGGTCGCACCGCCGACTGTGCTCATGGCTGGCCCGGTCTTCCATATAATGAAGCATTTAAGCAATCTGGCGCACCAAAATATTAAAGTCAGGTTTGAGTAAATAAAGATTTTATAAAGGGTTTTCTGAACGTTAGATAGAGAACCTAATATTTTATTTTAGAGCAAATGAAATGCCATGAACATATGTATGAAACTTTTTTTTCAACTTAGGTCTGGTCACTGAATTTTTTTCCTCATTGTTTTAACAATAAAACACGAGGGCATCGTTAAGCTTCTTCGAAATTGTCAGGCCGGACTCAAAGCAGGACTCAATCGCAGAGATGTCAAATGACCAAAAAACCCTCGACAGAGTGAGGCTATGAAAACGGCCTAAACTAGGGAAACAAAAACACTCCAAAGGAGGAAAACTCTAAACTTCTCTATAAAGATTATCAAAATCAAAATCACTCACAAGGAGGAAAAACAACAGGCTGCAAAACATTAACTGAAGGCGCTCCAACGAGGCTGAAAAACACTACGCTATGCACTAAGAAACAAAAAGACTAGACTAAGAAGTTACAACAAAAAATCACTCATACGAGGAAAAAAGAACAGAACAACACTTGAGTTATAACGCTATGACTGTGGACAAGGAAACAAGGCTTAGGTGATCGCTACAAAAGACGAAACACTTTGGGACGGGACAAAGGGAGACGCAGACAATATATACACAGGGTGATGGGGAACAGGTGGAAACAATCAGACCGGTGACACATGAGGAAGGGCAAGTGACCTGAAACGAGAGGACAGGTAAATTTCAAAATAAAACAGGAAATGACGAGACAGGACAAAAACCCAACTTGACCTCACTGCGGTGTGACAGGAATGTTAGATCATTTCTGAAATATGACTGTCACACATCATTAAATCACAAAGAATAGAAAGAGTTTTCATGTGTAATCCATCATGAGTCCAATTGGTTTAAATAAACGTTTTGCTGACCTGAAAGTTTTTTCACTCAACTATGAACAAAATAATTGTCTCTATTATGAACTAAATGTTTTAAATGAATCGTGTTCCCCGTCTGTGTTTTACAAATGAGTTTGACTGAACTGTCATTTGTATTTTCTTACTTTACTTTTCTACAAAAGCGTCTGTGGAGAATCAGTTGAAGCTTGTGATTCAGATTCAGGACGGTGGGATGATTTAACAGCTTCTTTTTTTACTCGAATTGATGCTGTTGACTTCCGCCATGAACGCTAACACCAAGAACATCTGCCTCATGGACACAACGTAAAAAGTAAGACGCTACTTTTCCTCTTTCGTATCTCTGCATGGAAACCATCTCTTAACCTCCACTTCACCTCTCCCTCTGGAGTCTCAGTGTTACCTCTCTTCTTTGCTCTCCATCAGCTCCTCGTTCAGGTTCAGTCAGTCCATTTCCACTCTCTCTCTCCCCGGAGCAGACGTCTCATTCATCTCAACACCTCTCCTCTCCGGATCCGTACATCCATCCTTCCCATCTGCGCCGGGCTGATGGAGAGAGGGGAAGAAAAAAGGGAGGAGGAGGGTAGAAAATGAGATATTGCTCTCCGCCCCTTCTCTCTGTAGACGCTCCATATTACACTGCTGCAATGCACTGCAGTAAGAGCACGGGTGGTTTTGACGTTTACAATGAATTATCAATGGATTGACTGTGTGTTACCTACTAATGGCGAGCCGAGTCAGCGCGTCGGATCTAATATTTTTAAATTATTATTAGAAAAGTGTGTGTGGGCCGTGATGCTGATGCAGTGTGATGTGTGTGTGTGTGTGAGGAATACATATTAAGAATTTATAGGAGTTCTCCATATTTTATACACGTTGTCAATGCATGCATTTTTTTTCTAAATGGAATAATTAATAAGAACACCTTCATGCTGACCTTTACCTGTGTACCTTTACATTATGTACACTGTGCTCACTCTGAATCCTGCACACATGGTCGCTGCCTTCTCGGTTTTTCCCATTGAAGTTGAAATTTATGTTTGGATTTTATATATTATGTAAGTTTTTTTTTAATGAGATCCTTCAGAAACCAGCTCACAGAATAAACCTGAGACTCTGTAATGAGACACATTTAAAGGCCAACTCACACCGGACGCGGAACGGAAGCGGCACGGTACCGCCGCGGTCGCCGTAGCAAATAGAAGCCAGTCTAGTCAATAACAGAGCACTGCGCACCAGACAGGAAACCCGAAACAGAATCAACATAATAAACTTCCGCCCCCTTTCAAAATAAAACACAATACGCAGTTCATGTAGCTTTTTACAACTTCACATCAACGTTACGTCATGACCGGTGGCACCAGGTGATCAAAGATCGATCAAAGGGTCTCAACATGGACGATGAGAGACTGATTGTTGAAGTGGAACAACACACAATCATTTATGACACAACAGATGCTTTTTATAATCTCCTCCACGTCGGAGAAGCAAAGTCAGCTGTTTGTTGTTGTTGTTTTCTTTATACACAGTTTATCGCAGAGTCTCGCGTACGTCCAGGATTCTCGCGTGATCTCGCGTGAATACGGCCGGCTCGCTCCGCTGCCGTAACGCGACTGACACATGTCCGGTGTGAGTTAACGCCGGGCAAAGGACACAGCTAAACCACGGTGCAGCCGTCACGCTGCCGTTCAGCCTCCTGTGTGAGTCCCGTGTAACACCAGAAATGAAAATCTATGTTTACACAGTCACTGAGGAACCGGAACAAGCTTCTTCCATCAGATGCTCGGACATCCAGAGAAAGCCACCGCTTCTGCGCATTGCAAGGGAAAATCTGCAGAGCTTCACGTGTTTGATCCTCGGTGTTTAGGTTTGTGGTCAAAGCTGTGAGATCACAGAAATCTTATGTGATCCCGAAGCAGCTGGATAGTTTCCCTCAGCTCATATTGACTCGTCCCTTTTCTGGTTTTCACCATCGGCTTCAAGGCTACTTCATTTCCTGACTCCTTATTCATTATTTATTTGTGTACCAGTCTCAATCTGTGCTGGCGTTTGATGTCATTTGGTTCTTTTTCCCAATTCTCTTTTGTCTTTGTCGTCTTATTTCCCCCCGCCTCATTCTCTTTTGTGGAGAGTTGTTTTCACCCTTGAGAATTCCTTTTAATATTTATTTTTCTCCTCGGGTTTCATCATGTGAACGTGCAAACAAAACTAAATTTATCAGTTGTTCAAACTTTCTGCTTCTTTCTGATCTTTGTCTCTCTGCCCTCTCCTGACTTTACATTCATCGTGCCAGGCAAGGGCAGCACATACAATATGTATCAGAACATGTCCTGCAGCCCGCATACTTTTAGTGTTCGCTATACACTGGAGTTTATTTGTGGATCCCGATGGAGTCAACACACTTTTTTGGCCCGTTTCCATGTTTGCAGTGTGATCTGTACGTGGAAAGGTGTCAAGTAGGTCATACAGAACTTTTACCGAAACTAAAACAGTGATAGTGAGTCCGATAAATGTGGCGTACATGATCATATATATATATATATCAGTTTTTTCAAAGTAGCCTTCATTCCAGGTTCTTATATTTTATTCACTACCCTCTTGTTGACATTCAAGCAGTCACATAATACTGTGTACGTCCCTGAAGCATCGAGGCTTGGACTCCAATAGACCTGCGAAGGTGTGCTGTTGTACCTGGCAACAAGACGTTAGCAGCATTAAGTCCTGGACGTCTGCGATGTGAGGCCTCCATGGATGGATGGAGGCTCAGGACTTGTTTGTCCACCATATGACACAGATGCTGGGTTGGATTGAAGTCCCGTGGGAATTCAGAGGACGAGTCAACACCTTGAATTTGTTGTCGCGTTCCTCAAACCGCTGCTGAATCATATTTTTGTGGCTGCTCTGCAACAGTGTTGAGACAGGTAGACAGGTATGTGTCAAAGTAAGGGCCGCTGAAGCCAAAGAGCTTTATTTGTTTATTTGCATGTGGCGTCAGTTTGTCAGAAAAGGTTTGCTTAATTGATTCTATGAATTGAGGCTTGGATCGATAATAGTTTTCGAGCATTGCTGTCATTTTTTTCGGTTTAGGATGCGGAACTTTCGTAACAAAACTTGTTAATATTTCTAAATCATCCTTCATGAAAACCTTCTGTTCTCTTTGTGATTGCACTGAGTGTTCATGGACACGCGCGGCCTCGGCACTTTGGAGATAATCTGTGTTTTTCACCTGATGGTCGTCATGTTATTGTCGATCGTGTAAGTGGTGACACCAACGACAAGTTCAGTGCATCGTGGATTTGTATCATTAAGATTTAGTAATGGTGAAGGTCGCAGCATATCATTCACATCATTTTCATCCTCATCAAAATATCAGGTGATTCATTTTCATCATCATCACTTTTCTTAGTAAAAGTTGCACAACTCTGCTGAACTTTCACTTAACGTCGACCCGTTCTCCGTGTCCTCGCCGTCACGTTCCACCTTCCCGTGTTGTAGGAACATAAATATCTCATTCTCCGAGCCTTCCACACTTTTTCCGTCTCTGTCTCTGGAGGACGTCGCTGAAGGACCCTCGTAGGATCCAGACGTAACCTGAAGGAGCTCGCATCAAAGAGAAACCTGATTGGCAACATGCAGCTCTGATCACATGATTCCTGCTCGCCCAGATGATGCCAGATGCTGCCTGCATGTGTGTGTGTGTGTGTCTCTATTCACGTTGTGTCTGGGCTTTAGCTACACACACACACACACACGCACACACACACACACACACACACACACACACACACATACACAAACACACAGCTTGTGGGATGCTCATTGTCTGACTGAAACCGATTAAAACGGGATTTTTACATATAAATGAAAGCCCGTTACCTTCATGCCCTCGCCAAACAACTTCACACAATATTGATTAAGCACTGCCAGGTAAATTTCTCACAGTATGTCAGAGTTTTGTGGACAAACTCTCTCGTTCCCTTGGTTGAAGGAGAAACTACAGTGGCATATTCTGTAAATAGAGCCTCATAAATCTGACAAACTGGACCTTCAAGTAAGCAACGTACTGCTGAGGAGGCTACAGCGACCAGGTGGAGGCTTCATACTTCATGAGAACAAGTTTTGTGTGAATTTAAAACGTTAATTCGCTTTTTAACCCATCGTGTTTACAGGCTGCAAATCAGCTCACAGCACCGTGCTGCTCACGACGTGTCCACAGCCTGGAGAAAAAAAAACATTTCAGTCAGGTCATCAAGGAAATGAACTGTTATTTTAGGAAAGGTTAGTGCAGCATGTGAGCCATGGCAAAACATGGCAACAACTTTAAAGTATTTATTGCAGTCAAGAAAACACACAGAGGTAAATTTAGACGTGAGTCGTGTTAGTCAGCAGAGCCAGAGGGGTTGCAGGTGCTGGATGATGGGATCCAGGTGCTCCAGGTCTGGGTTGAAATTGCAATCAGGATCCTTTGGCTCCGTAAAGACATCAGTCTAATCTTAAATGTGAACTTGTCTCCCCCGTCGCATGGCTTTGGACTGTATGGAGCATATAATATATTAACCATCTGTATTTCCTTCTCTAGTTGTGTCTTATACTGTAACTCTGTTGCATGGCTACTACTGTGTTTCCATCTACGAGCACTGTTTTCAGTGTTTTGTCTGTTTATTGTGCTGATGCTCTGTCTGCTGTTTCTCCGTAAGGCTTTTGTTCTGTCTTGAAGAATTTGTCGCCGTCGTCGTCTCCGTGTGGCGTCTTGTCGTCTTCATTCTGTAAATTTTCGTCACTATGGGGGATTAAAAGGTCTCGCCAGAGGACTGCAAGTTGAAAACGATCCAGTGGCACACTTACAGAAATGTTGATTAATGCGCGCTGTCCCTGTAATTGAATACATGAAATAAATGAAAATAAGGACGATGGGCATGAAGATCACTGAGGAAACACAAACTCCTTTGTGTCTTGGCAGCATTTCTTTTTTCACTTACTCTTAATATTAAAACAAGCTCACTGCAGCTTATGTCGGATCCTTTGACAGCAGCCGAGTGGGAAATCAAACAGTGGAACCGCTCAACCTGCAACACTCGACTAAAGTTTGCGACCTGCCAGAAACTCATCCGATTGTCCAAAAGTCAGAGACTAAATCATGGATCGTAACGCTTCTGCAAACTGAATGTCAAAAAGACTAAAATGAATCTGTGATGTGTGTACTGGGAAAAAAAAAAGAAGCAATATCACATGATGGAGTGCTGTTATACTGAATAACCGCACGGCCGGTCACAGCATGCTGGTATTCAGTATAACAACGTGACCTCCAGTTGCTTTTTTCTGTTAGACCACAGTTCGACAATCTCCATTTATTTTTTAACAGACGCGTAACAAGTTGTTCAAATGTCACATTTTCCAGAGACGGCACAGGGAACTGTAGTTTAATTCAAACTGCTCATGTTTTGTCAAGTGTTCTAAAAAACAGTAACCAATAATGTACTGTAGAAAATTACAGTAACCAATGTAATGTCAACAGCTGTCAGGTAGGGGTTGTACAGACTAGTCCACTTCACTACGCCACAATGACGTTTAGAGCTTGACGTCGACTAGTCGCTAATCGAGAGAGGGCTGGCTCAATTCGTGGCAGCGGCAGCTAGTAGTGGCATTAGCTGCCGCTGCCACAAAGAGCCAGCCCCTGCTGCACTAATCTCATATTTTGATGCAAACAAGATGGACGCCTCATAGAAAGCAACAGGTAAACAAACAGGCAAACGTTACCTGGCTATCCCAGCGACAAGCGAGAGGATTTTTTCACTCGCTGGTAAAACCATCACGCGACAGCGGGCGAGTCTTCACCTTCACGTAGATGCGCTCGTGTTCCTGCAAACCAGGACCGAGAAACGAAAACTGTGACTGAGCAGGACTGTGACGATGACTCGGCTGCAGGTGTTGTGTTGTTTTCCTCCCAAATAGTTTTGTTCAGTATTTTGTTTTCCACTACCGCTGGTGGATTTACCGGGGCACAGACGTGTAGCAAAAGGTCTGTTGTGGAAATTTCTCTGCTGCTGGTGAAGAATGAAATAGAGACTACTGCCGGCTGACAAGTTTTATTTTCTTTGCAAAGAAAAGGTCAATCAACACGCGAGCGGTCAAAGAGGAAGAAAGATGCTCGGGTCTTATATAACGTTAATGTAACAGGACACAGAGTGATACATGCAGTTAAACGTCTCAGTGCTGTTATCCTCTGTATCAGCACTCCTGGATCGCCTCTCGTCCAATCAAATCACTTGGCTGTAACTAAGTGTTGCGTAACAGGCGGTAGGAGTCACATTATCTCAACGTGTTTTCATATATTCCTTCTGGGTGGGTGTAGAAAAAACAAATGCCCTCGTGTGTGTGGAGGGAGCCGACACAGACGGAGTTAAAGTGCAGAGCAGCAGAAGTGAGAACGACTCCGAATTAATAAACGTTAAAGTTCAGACGTGTCCCTGAGCAAGGCACTGACAGGTTACATTTTATCTCAGCCTGCAGTGTGTGTGTGTGTGTGTGTGTGTGTGTGCATGGTGCAGGTGTGCATCCCTCACACTGACGACATGCCAGTTGTGTATGTGTGTACTTGTATATGTGCATGTTCCTGTGTTTGTGTGTCTGTTTTTTCATTTCTGTCTATTCCTGTGTGTGCGTGTGTGTGTGTGTGTGTGTCCAGCTTTATTAAGCCTCTGTGTGCTGAGTGTGGCTCTCTGCAGCCTGCAGGAACAGGTTCCACTGTTGAACTCTAAATCCAACAACCTTTCGGTGTCTGACTGAAATGAAATGCCAGACGCAGCCCGGCGCTCTGCTCAGCCCTGCAGCCGACAGACTCGGCCCTCTAACCGCCTCGCCGGGCTCCATCACAGCTCTCTAATCTTTCATGATCGTCAAATGTCAGACCAGGCGATCAGTTCTTAACTCATCCGAGTGACCAGACGTGCAGCATGGTTGACACCGGGGGCGCAGCCGGGACGGATCTGTGTGGTGAAATTCAATTTAGTTTTTTAATCTGGATCTCATTTTAATTTTTAGATACAGCTACAAAAACCAATTTAAAAGAATATAATAATACATTTATTTTAAATAGAGCTTTACGTGGTAGCAAAAGACAAATTACAGAAACGGCAGAGGAAATATCAGGATGAAAACTACTATAAACCAAATAGTAGTAAGTAGTAATCTTTGCCTCTTGCTCAGTTGGATGCTTAGATTGGCTTTTTTCTTTACTGAGATGGATTCTGGGTATTTCTCTCCTCGCTTCACTAGTTTCCTTCTCGTCTCTTTTCACAAACTTCAGTTTCTCTCTCTCTTTCATTAGCAGCTGTGACGTTGATCTGCATGACGGAGGTTGTAACACTGCTGCCTCACAGGCCACCGTAATCCATGATATTTCCCATCATGCAGTTCATACAGCACAGTGGAGGGAAGGTGCAGCTCGACCGCCGCGTTGAACTGCAGACAAACAGAGTGACCCCTGAAGGAGGAGGAGGAGGAAAGACTGCCAAGATGGGGAAGGCCAGAGCCACCACTCTGCAAAAATGTCCATCTTTTACACAGACTGTAATACTGTCATTGTCTGTCTGTAACCCCTGAAATACTCTGCATGCGGATACATTTCAATGGTAGTCAATGTGTCAGCTCACACAGTCTCCGCCCACACTGGGTGTTCACCACGGATCGAGTTGCATTACAAGAACACGTCATAATAGGCGGGGCCAACCTGAAGTCAACATCCTTTTTATAAGGACGCCAGAAAAAAGATGCAGCGTGGAATGTCACCGCAGGAGTCAAAGAGACTACAGCCGGAATTATCGGTAGATTATACGTGAATTCACGAGATCTCATGTGACGCTCTGTGTCCGACGGAGACGCACCTGAGCGCAACACAAACGGATCATGTGTGAGTTGGTGGACGGCCGAGTACGCAGCCATTCCGGAGCGGAGCCGTTCAAGAACTGGAGGTCATGCTGTTATACTGAATACCAGCATGCTGTGACCGGCCGTGCGGTTATTCAGTATAACTACAGAGACTACAGCCGGCAATATCACACATGAATTTGCGAGATCTCATGCTGTACCGAGTGATCACAGTAATTACTTGCAATTTAGCATTTGAAATTACTGCAATTTTACATAGAAACTGTATTTTTAGATTTCTTTGCAGTCATTTCAGAAAGTGTGTGTGTGTGTGTGTGTGTGTGTGGCTGGGCGTGGCCTAACACCACCTAATCATCCTCCTCCTGCATCAACCTGCATCAACCTGCACACCTTCTCCTCATTAATCAATCAAGACCCTGCAGCAAATCCACACCGTGTCTTCATCGGATCGTTCCATCGCTCATGTGATACTTGCACAATAACCAAAATTATTATTACTGTTTTACACTCAAACACAGAAACCGTTTGTGACACAGAAGTTGGACAGCTTCAGCGACATCTTCATCTCTATATGGTGCCACTGTATAAAAGATTAAGGTTAAATTCATAAGGTGCCACTTACTGAGGCGGACACTCTGTGAGCGTGACAAACCCGGCCTGGCTCCCTTTGTTCAGTTATCACAGAGCTGGTAAAGCGTCTGAATCCTGGAGGAGATGTTGGATCTTTGGGGGCAGATAGTGTCAGTGTGTGAGCTCCTGCTGAGATTTAACACACACACACAGAAAAAAAAAAAAAACCTGGAGTGCAGCACAGTCTGACTTCAATGGAGAAGGTCAAGTTAGTTGAAGTAGCGAGCAGCCTTTTCCGAGTCGCAGATGAAAGGAGAGCTGAAAATCTACGTCTCACGCTTTGTACTCGACAGCGTGACTCCACTCGTGGGAGTAATTAGCGCTGCGGCTTTTTCTTTTGGAGTGAACTCGAAGAAACTGTGGAGGAGAGAGCAGTTACCGCATGTGAGGGCCACACAGTCACTGAGACACGAGGAGAGGAGTGAAGCTGGAGGTGACGGTTCGTTTTATGTAACCAGTCTGACACAAAGAAACAAAGTAAAAACTATTTTGGGAAACTTTTCAGGAAGAACGAAGACAAAACAACAGAGCAAAGGACAAATCTTATAGAATAAATTTTAATCTAATCCTTATAAATTTCTTAAAAGCACACCATGGAATTTCTGCAGCTCGGGGTCTCAAAACAATTACAACTGTCTTTTCTTAGAGAGACAAGAAAAAGGCAAAGTTTGATATCATGAAGTAGTCATCTTTTATTTCACCAACCACTAAAAGTCAGTCCCACATTTACTCTTGTCCAGTGACTTCTTGCTCGCTCACTCTCTCCTTTTCTATTCTTACTGTCTTGAAAAAACCCCAATTTGGGTCCAAAGTTGGACCTGGCCAACGCTGGGTTGTTTTAGACCAACAGGGTTGGGTTATGGGCTTGACCCAGCATGTTGGGATGAGACTGTTCACCCAAAAATGGGTTAAAAAAAGACTCTGCTGTTACAGTAGGTTATTGTTACCCAATAAATGGGCTGAAACACAGTCATGTTGTTGGGTTATATTAACTAATAAATGGGCTGAAACACAGTCATGTTGTTGGGTTATATTAACTAATAAATGGGCTGAAACACAGTCATGTTGTTGGGTTATATTAACTAATAAATGGGCTGAAACACAGTCATGTTGTTGGGTTAATGTTACCAAAGAAGTGGGTTAAAATCAAAATGTTGGTTTGAGAGCAAAATCAGCATTAATTAATGAACATTAACCTTAGTGTTATACAATGAAATTGTTATTAAACATGAAATTATTCAATAAAACAAATACATAATGTCCATTGTTTTATTGACATTTCAAGTTTAAAACATTAAACTTTAAAACTTTGTGTGTGTGTGTGTGTGTGTGTGTGTGTGTGTGTGTGTGTGTGGGAAACATTGGCTGGTAAAAACTAAATCCATCTGGAAAAAAAACAGTTTGAACCAATATTACAATTATTAGATTTATGTCAGATTAGCTAATGATTTCAAGTTCACATTAAAGGACTGACGGAGCGTCCTCTTCAGAGAAATAGTTGCTCGTGTGTCCCATAGGGTTACGTACTGTGTGTGTGTGTGTGTGTGTGTGTGTTACACAGCACATAGTTACATTTCCTGTATCTTCACAGAAACCCTCTGAAGTGCATTTCAGCTCAAACCGAGCTTCATCCACCTAGCCCAGAGTTCAGTGTTACAGTTCCACATGGCCGCCCTGAAGGCGACAGTTGGCTTTTAAACGCCCCGTCAGTTCACCTGGTGGGGTTCGCTCTATGAACATGTCTTATTATTTTGGACTGGGTTTCATGTTATGTGTTAGCTGAAAGCCTGGCAAGTTCATTTTCTGCAGGAAAGCTTCCCACACTAACACTCACTCTGCTCTGCTGAGATGGGGTGTTGGGGGGGGCTAAATTGGACCAAGACTGGGTCAGCGTCCAGGTTCTGGAGTTGGTCTCCGATGAGGGAATTTCAGGATACAAGGCTAATTTGCATGCTATGTTCCCAAACACAATTTGTTGGTCTCATCTGTTCATGTTTGTGGAAATAACAGGGCAACACAGATGACAGCGGTGGCTGAGGGATGCCAGTTAATCAGGGAAAGCAGAAACCAGAATGATTCTGGGTGTCATGCTCAGTTTAAACTTCCGTTTTCAGCCTGAGAGTCAGTTTGTAAAGGCAATATCGTTGTTAACGATTCATCCTGCACTTGTGTACTAGTTTTATATGCAATGAAACAAATCTGCCGTTAGCAGGAAACAGAGCTCAGCCACCTACAGGGAATAACGTCACACTACTGCAGACTTCCCCGACTGAAAGATCGCTGACTAACAGATCGAATAGTCAGGCTGTGAGCGCCGCTGTAAAAATCTAATATGATGCACTAACAGCTGTCTAAATGTTCAGTGTAAAGTTTCATCTCATGTCTGTTCAGATGTTGAGAGAAAAACTGTAAAAAAAAAAAACAGAAGAAAATGACGAACTGTCACTTTAAAAATCACAAATCGTAACTAGTGGCAAAAGTTATGCTGAGGACACACACGCACACACACACGCACACACACACACACACAGGCATGTATACACACCTGCACACATCGATGTTCGGCACACACACAACCTTGGAAGCCCCTGGCTGCCACGGCAACCTTCCAGATAGCGGATTAAACCGAACAGACAGTGAGCCAGGGTTGTAATTAGTGTGTGTGTGTGTGTGTGTGTGTGTGTGTGTGTGTGTGTGTGTGTGTGTGTGTGTGTGTGTGTGTGTGTGTGTGTGTGTGTGTGAGAGTGTGTTTGAACACTAAACAGACACACCTGTCGCTAGTCGGGTACCAGTTGTGCCAACCAGACGCCAGACAAATGCCAGCCTCACACACACACACACACACACACACACACACACACACACACACACACACACACTCTGACTGCTCGGCCGTATCCGTAGCCTGGAGTTCAGTTTGGCTGCGTTCACATTATGATCAGCCTGAAAGTGTCGCTGTAATTTATTTCCATTTGCTTTCATCTCCAGTCTGAATGTGACCCGTTCAAAGCCCTCACAGGAAATCTGGTCTGCAGCAACAAGAAGCCGATCCAAG
Source organism: Collichthys lucidus (assembly GCA_004119915.2). Lineage (NCBI taxonomy): Eukaryota > Metazoa > Chordata > Actinopteri > Sciaenidae > Collichthys > Collichthys lucidus. Next base: position 37,745,096 of record CM014082.1, read on the forward strand.
AAACATCCTGAAGTCAGTTCACGCGAACGAGGAAAATGAAAATCAGACAGATTAGTTTTGATCATTTCGGGTTAAAAACTGAATTTTGTTGGAACTATTTTTATCTGATATTACACCTCAGACCATGTAACCTTGAATTAATCGGGCAGTAAAGGGAAGCTGTGGATAACACTGGACTCACACAGGAGGCAGAACGGTAGTTTGCGGTACTTTGCCCGGCGTCAACTCAAACCGGACGCTTTTCAGCCGCGGAGCGAGCCGGCCGTTTTCACACGACAAACAGTGTATAAAGAAAACAACAACAACAAACAGCTGACTTTGCTTCTCCGACGTGGAGGAGATTATAAAAAGCATCTGTTGTGTCATAAATGATTGTGTGTTGTTCCACTTCAACAATCAGTCTCTCATCGTCCATGTTGAGACCCTTTGATCGATCTTTGATCACCTGGTGCCACCGGTCATGACGTAACGTTGATGTGAAGTTGTAAAAAGCTACATGAACTGCGTATTGTGTTTTATTTTGAAAGGGGGCGGAAGTTTATTACGTTGAAGAGGGGATGAAAATTAGCTAGTACTGTAAATAGTTGGTAAATAAGGTCGATTTGAATTAGAATGCCAAGATTAATCATTAAGTGTGGATATTTTATAATAGGAAAATTGTTGGGATTGTTTGGGATCGTTAAGTGGGCCGCTCCAATTGTATAGGCGGGCTGGATGTGGCCCGCGGGCCGTAGTTTGGAGACCCCTGCTATATATGAAGCATGTCCACTGTTGCGGTGTACCTGGCATAGGTACGGACATTAACTGACATTAGCATTGGATTTAACCTGCTATGTTTATAATCTATACAATGCTGGTCCATATTTATGAGGCGGTATTTCACCCAGGGGGCGCTAAATTGCAGAAATAGTCATTTGTCTGTGATGCCTTTAAACACCCTTTAGTTCTCCTGCACACGTAATCTACGTGCAATGCATGTTACCAAGTAGACTCACAGCATCATCACGCTCACAGTGTCAGCTATGATGTTTTGGTCTAAAACTGTTGATGGAGTTGAGGCGGAGGACATCCGAGGGAAAACCTGGAAAACATCCTCTCCGTTAAAACATGTTCCAGTTTCACAGAAATCAGTGGAATGGTTGTTGGGGTGTGACTTAGGTAATGTACTTTTCAATAAACAGAATTTAGTTTTTAGTTTTCCTCAGATGACACCGAAAAACACGAGGAAATAAAGACAGGGAGAGATTTATTAGTGGGAGGAAGCGCCTGATAACACAAACACATAAGCCAATTTTCCACAGCGATAGCGGCGAGAGAATTGAATAAAAGCTTCACTTAGACGTGAAGGATGGGGATGTACTGAAGGAGAAAGGGGAGGCAATGAAAAGGAGAGTGAAGGAGAGGAGAGACTGCAGTATATCGAGTCTCTTTGTGAACCAGCTCTGTGTGTCAGGAAACAGAAAGTGTCACTTTGCTTTGTTAAATGTGAACGCCTTTGACTCTTTCACTGCGTTTCCGTGATCTTCTCCCACCTCTGAGCTGTTTTCACCGGTCAGAGTCGACGCGCTCTCCTGCCACTTTAGTCTGAAAGGTTTGGCAGCTGCAAAACTTCTTCACAGGAATCGGCAGATTCTGAGAAAGAGCTCTCAGGGTGACGGTTTATTTTCTTGAATTTGAGAGCTTGAGTGCTTTTTCTGTGGCGGGCGGGTTATGTCCTTGCTTTTTTTTTTTTGTACTGACTCCTGCATCAAACTTTGACCCACAACCCACATCGGCTGCAGAATTTCTCCATCTTATTCACATGTTTGTTTCACTTTGTGTTCTAAGTACCTCTGCTGTCTTAACTCGTTTTCTCACTGCAAAGTTTGAATGTTGATTTATCCAAGGATCCAAGGATTTCTTCTTTCTCATACCAAAAGTTTTAAAACCCAACTGTATGGGTGGTTTGCCAAACATCCCTACACAGCTCTGGTCTTTTAAGCGACTCATGATCAAGTTGAAGACTTTGTCTTTGAGCCTTTTATTCCTTTATCCAGTCACACTCATTTTCTCTTCTTAGACTGTCCGGCTCTACTGTAAGCAGAGAGAACAGCAGCTGCCACCAACGAGCTACAAATGCTACAACAAACAACATTGCTAGAAACTTGACTGTGTCTGGCTAGGCCCGGTGACAGCCACGCCAAACCAATTCAGCCTCTTTAGAGATCAGAGAGAAAACCAGAAAACATTTCCTCCATAAAATATGATCCAGTTTCACCAGAATCAGTGAAATAGTTGCTGCTGTGTGACTTAGTGTCGTAAAGCGTTACGTACTTCCCCCGACCCGGAGCCCAAAGTTACATGCAAAGTTGTGCAAAACGCTGCTGCGTCTTTTAACCAGCAAACGTGCGCACATCTCTCCTGTTTCCTAACTCCCTTCATTGGCTTCCTGTGTCACACCGTGGTGATGTCAAGCTGGGTTTTTGTTATGTCTTGTCATTTCCTGTTTTATTTTGAAAGATAACTCTCCTCTCGTTTCAGGTCACTTGCCCTTCCTCATGTGTCACCGGTCTGATTGTTTCCACCTGTTCCCCATTTCCCTCATGTGTGTATATATAGTCTGTGTTTTCGTTTGTCTCGTGCCGAAGTGTCTTCGTACGTTCTGTCGTCGCACCCAAGCCTGTTCCACGTTTTTGCTCTGTAAGTTTCACAGCCCTAAGTTAAGTATAGATAAGATTTTTGTAGCCTGTTTTCGTCCTGCGGGATCGTTTTTGTTTCTAGCCAGTTTAGGAAGATTAGGTCATAGATATAGATAGTTCTGTTTCCTCCTCATTTTGAGTGAGTGTTTTTGTTTGATAAATTTTATTAGGTTATTCCTTCCCATTTTGGTGAAGCGCTTTTTCTTTCTAGTTTAGTGTTTGAGAGTAGCAGAGTTTTAGTTAGTTAGAGTTCTGGTCAGTGTAGCCATTTTTTGTTGTAATTTTTGTAGACTGTGTTCCAGCAGCTCGGAAACAAAAGTTTCTTCCAACCTGCCAATTCCGCGTCTGAGTCTGCCGCTTTGTTCTGGGCCTGACATCCTGTCCTTTTATAGAAATGATTTTAAACTTTTAACATTTGTTTTTAAAGCTCTTAACAGCCTCGCCCCTTCGTATTTATCTGAGCTTTTAACTGTCTGCAGTCCTGGCAGAGCTCTGAGGTTTAAAGATCAACTGTTGCTGGAAGTTCCCAGGTCTACAAACAAACACTGGGGTGACCGAGCATTTTCTGTCGCCGCCCTCAGACTCTGGAATCAGCTCCCCGTCGAGATGCGTCTTGTTTCTGACCTGGGCCTTTTTAAATCCAGGCTAAAAACCCACCTATTCAGGATGGCTTTTTTTTTTTTTATAATTTTATTTTTATTTTGTTTTGTTTGTTTTTTTAACTATTGTTCTCGTTATTTATTATCTGCTGTAAAGCACTTTGGTACACCGAAAGGACTGTTGTAAAGGGCTGTATAAATAAAGTACATTACATTACATAGTGTGAGAACAGACGTACGAATGACAGAGACACCGCTCAGCTGATCACAGGTCAGAGGAGGATTTACACAACGGGGTTAAAAAAAAAACAAAAATCTAGGTAACAGAGATTGTGCTACAAATTAATTTCACCCACAATTTTGTAATTTCCGTGTTATTTTGTTTCTTTGTGTAGATGCTGTTTGTTACACACATAACTGCTCTCACACTGATTGTTCAGCACAAATCACATTTTCACTGTGATACAGAAGAAAGGACAAAATGAATCAGACTATGGGGGATAATAATAATAATACGATCCTGGGTGTCTAAAGACGGAAGGTATAATAAGTTCACGGGTTAATAAACGAGGAAATGAGCTTCTCCATTGGGGAAAAAAGACCCATAGAAAAGACGTGTCTTCATTTTAATGAGGTTCATCATGAATGACACCAAAGAGGAACTGAAGCTCATTCATACAGCATGTTTCTAATTTAAAGCTACATCCTTATGTTCTTATTGTTGTACCTTCATATATTCTCTGCTTCTGTTTCATGTTGTCTCAGTGGATTTGTCGAAAAGCAAGTCTGTTGTTTTCTTCTAAATTGATTTCCTGTACGTCCTTGTTTCTTCTGCGTACACAAGTGGGGCAAGTCTTGAAAATAACATAAAAAAAAATGTTTATGGCAGTTTTGGAGCAATGGGACACATCCAAGGGGAGGCGTAAAAGAAGAGAAGAAAGGGAGGGAGAGAAGAAGGAAGAGGAGGCTTTAACAGGAACGGAGCTGATGAGGCGAACAGGACGAGATGGAGGTAGAAAAATAAACAAGGAGACGGTGAAAGAGAAAAACCAAGCAAAACTGATAATGATTATTTTAATAATTGGTATGTTTTGTACCTGATCCAGATTAGTTACCTGTAAAGAAAAAAGTCAATATTTAAGAAGGTAACAAATGAATGGAAGACATTATTGATTGTGGGAAAACGAAGCAAGCATTAAAACTAAAGCAAACGTTCCTCAGTAGAGTGAAGAGCAGTTTCTGGGACGCTTCTGAAACGCTCCACGGTGCTTCTGGTGGAATCAAAAACACCGCCCTGAACGGAAACAGTGCAGCCAGGACGAGACTTCATCTACAAGACGTTTGACAACCATGCTGGACCGGGATTCCTGATGATCTCTGTAGAACGGTCAACTGGAGTCAGAACTCATAGAAGTCAAAATCTAAATTGTGAGAGCAGAAGAAGAGGACAGGAGAAAGTCTGCAGGTCAGCTCGGTGCTCAGACATCCTCAAATGTTTGTTGGGTTTGGCTCTATGACAAAGTCGACTTCTCATGAGCTAAGAAACATCCCTCTTTATCCAAGAGGAGATTCTTCTTGCAACCACATTTGGGGATACACAGTTTTCACTGTGGACAGAAACAGAATATTACAAATATGCAGCTGAATATCGAACGCATCGTGTTATCTGGGTGTTTTTACTCTGTTCCAGACTGTTTGCATTGTTTGACTTTCATGCGGGGGCTTTGTCTCATATGTCACTTCTTAATTATGTTTTGCAGTGTGTGTGTGTGTACATTGGTTGGCCTTATTGTAGCGTACTCTACAGAGACCTTGGATGAAAAGTTTGTGTGTGCAGGGGTAAACAAGTAGAAGTGTAATAGCTGCTGATTACATAACACAGCGAGGCTTCATTCTTCATTCTCTATGGAGGAACGTGCATACACTGCTTGTTTGTTCCTGTATTTCTATACCGGGTGGACTAAATGTCAAACATTTGTTTCAGGCTTGGGATTAGAAGTTCCTGACAAAACCACATAGTTAATGCTTGGTAAAGGGTCACTCAATAATTTGACTTGTCAAAGTCGTCGTGCATATTATGAAAACCATCATTTAATGTCACCTGCAGCTCTGAGGAGGTTTGTCAAGTCAAAGAAAATCACAGACGATGCCAGGAGGCTTGAAGCGGATGTTAAAAACTGATGGCATTGCGGATCATATAGAAACACGGGTGGTGTTGGACTACTGATGAACCTTGACACCGGATCTGATGAATGAACTGGAGCTTAATCACGGAGCTTTGACTGTTCTGTCTTCTTCCATTTTTTGTAGAAGTGCAATGCAAAGCCACTGGGATGTTCTCTGAATCCTTGATGTGGAATATAAAATTCTCTTTGGTCACCCTATAAATTCCCTCTTAGCCTCTCTCATCTCTCCTTTGTCCTATTCTCCTGTTAGAAAGAAAAAGCTAGATGTCGCTGCTCCAAGCTCCCAGCATCATCATCCATCCTCCAGTTTCTAAAGGGAAAGACCCACCAACGCCTGCAGCCACTGTTTTCAGCCCACCGTTATTTCACACAATGTTTTTCTCAGCCTAGAACCAGGTCAGGGTTTGAGAAAAGCAAAAGATTGTCACATTACTATGACTGTCTCTTGAGTAGTTGACTGCTTCTGTCTGTGCTGCATTGATGTGCACTATAGGCGACGATCCATAACATCAACTGTATGTTGTTACCTAATGGTGCATGCATCATATGAACGCAAAATCTGTGGGCAAAGGGACCAACAGCTTGGCCACAGAAGTGTTCTGGTTTCTGTTTGTAGTCCGATTAGTACTGACCAGTAGGGATGTAACGATACACTCAACTCACGATTCGAGTCACGATTTTTTGTTCACGATACGATTTTTTCACTATTTTTTTTTTAAATCAAAATGAGCTACAGACAAATTCTGACCAAATAAAATTGAAAAAAATCTCTCTTTACAGAAACTCTCAAACTGTTTGTGTTCTTATTAGGGCTGCCAGCAAGCAGCTGATCTGACCATCACCTTTCAGCTTGAAGTATGAGCTAACTGAAAATAAAAACAATTAAGATGATAGCTCATTAACCCTTTAATGAGAGTCCACGGCCCGGGAAACGGCGAGGTCCGGGCGCTGTAAACGCAGAGCCGGTCACGGCGCACCGCCTTGGAGAAAATGTGCCCGGTGGGGGCCAGCCAGCGCCGGGGGGGAGGTCCCACGAGGCGATCCTCCCGCACCAGGCGGCCATCCCTGACCCACCGAGTTTAATCCCCCGTGCAGTCTGCGCGGAAGTTGCAGAGAAGTTGCAGAGAAGTTGCGGTAATTGGTTAAAATTGCAGCAACGCCCTGAATTCACAGGGATTCACTGAAGTTGCGTTGAAGTTGCAAATTCCTGGAGGGTCTGTGTTATGGTATCATTTACGGTACAATCAGGCCTGACGCCGATTACCACTACTGCGCATGTGTGTAGGTGTGTGTGTGTATGTGACACAGAAAGACAGACGCGGCAGTAGAAGCTGCAGCCAGAACGTAACCTATTTCTAATAAAAAAAAAGACGAAAAACAACATATCCTACTTTTCTCGCATTCGCCAAGAATCGCGATTCATTCTGTCAAACGGTGCGAGTCGTCACGCATTTGTACCGATTTTCAATCGTGTCACGATGCATCGTAACGTCCCTACTGACCAGTCGTGTTTGAGTGAACTTTGGTTGCAACAGTTCATGTGGAGAACAAAAGAGGTGAATCTTAGGAAACCATCAAAATCATCCGATGACTATTTAGTTTTTCATTAGCTTTTTAATGAGGTGGGACTGCAGAGGAAGTCTTGGCCCAGACATCCATCATCTCTATCTGCTAGCTATGGGATGAACATTGACTGTTGGCCCTGTTGTCAGACGATAGCAAATGGGTTCCAAGATTGTTCCTCGGATACCTGGGCCAAGACCTCCTCTTCTATGCACCTGTTATTGCTTATGGTCTGATCAGCAACTCGACATACAAGAATTGGAGACGATGTCTTTCACAGTGTAAACCGATCACGTGTCTGCAATGCCAAGAAATCTGCTAAATTGTTGCCAGACGATCGTTGGTGGGTTCAGGGAACGCCTTTTCGGCCTGTGCCCTGTGCTTCTTTTGCTCTCCACACGGACTGTTTTATCTACATGCAACAAAGCCCACTCAAACATCGCCAGTACTACCTTGACTATAAACAGAAACCAGGAAACCAAAATGTTGCCTTGCCTACAGATTGACATTTACAGATTAATTTCTAGAGATAACGATAGCAGCTCCAGCAACATCCTAAAATCGAAATTTAAAAAAACATCTACATCAAAACCCAATGGTAAATGGTCTTGTATTTACATAGCAATATTGACTATTCTTTTACAACAGTTGTTTCTGTCCACTGCTCATCAAAAGCAACACACCACTTCTTATTCAAAGCACTTACACTGATACTTTATACACGCTGTCATTTTTAAAAGATATTAGACAGACATTAACTGAAAAGCCGCATCACAACAAACTGTGCCAGCCAGCTCTTTGTTTCTTTGCAGTGGACCTTCATGATTGAACAAGCGAGTGATTGCTGAGAGATTTATGATACGCACAGCTATAAAGCCTCTAGAGGCTGCTGCCATCTTGTTATATGTATCCAGTTTCTTTGTTGATCCAGTCCAGTGTGTCACAAAACCAATGTATTTTACATGAGCTCAAAAATGGGCCGAGGCAAAGAGACCGTTTAGTCTCCGGCCTCTGGGGAAATCCTCAAATGCTCCTGTGCTCCACATTCATATTCTACCCTGGAAGTCCAGGGGCCGATGAGACTGGACGTAAACTGTTTACACACTCACCTAGAAGCACAATCAGTGTTTTGCTTTTTGCTCCATCTTTGCTTATTCTTATTCTTATGCATCTGCCTTACTGCAAAAATGTAACTAGGCTAACGCCAACATATTTGAGTGTTTGGAACATTTGGAAATCATTTTGAAAGTTTTTGTTCATTGCTAATTAAATAATAAAATAATATATCAGTTCAGTGATAACACAACCTAACAGACACTGACGTTTGGGGGTTTTGTAATGTATGAAAGAAACCTCACGGTGCCCAAACAAAGAAACCATTCATCAGATTCCTGCTTTTACTCAAAGTATTACCTTCATTGCCAGCACACTCATGTTTGGTTTGCATAGAGATACACAGACAAATCCGATATGTATGATTTGGCTTCCAAGAACATTAACTATTTCACTTTTATAGTACATGAGTTTGTTTATTGTTTGGTCTCTGGTTTTCATTTTCCAGCACCGTACAGAAGCTCAGGAATGTGCAGCTCTTTATATGTGCACACAAATGGTGTAAACCTTCAGCTCACATTGAATTCCAGAGCTGCATTGAAAATCAAGAATAAAGTTACAACAACTTTTTGTCACTGGCTCTGAAGTTAGTTTCTGTGTGTGACCTATCGGCCCATTAGTCAGTGGCAGCGAGCTGAAAACTCTTTATTTACTTTTATGTCTGATTCTTTCATACATACATACTCAGTTTCTGCTTGTATCTGTGAGGCCTGTGTGGTCTTATGTATGAGTTTTATTTTTTGTGTGTGCATCTATATTAGATAATGAACTTTTTTTTTTCTAGCAGAATTCATTGTGATCATCATAATAATGAGATAACAGTTTGTGTGAAAACAGATCTGCTGCCTGTGTATTCAGGGGTTGGATCCAAATAAAGTGTGTTCATGGTAATAAAGGAAGCCAGTATAACAGTGTGGCTGATTGGTGTGTTTGTAATGGAGCTGTGTCACAGAGGAATAAGATATGTCAGGCTTTGGATACAAAGACAATACCTGTTGATTTTGGTTCATGCATGGGATTTGTTGGCAGTAAGAAAAACTAGAAAATTCCTGCAGAAATTTTGAGAGTGCCGAGTGGGCTGTCGCTGGGGGTCTGTATTCAAAAAGCACACCTCAAACCTAACTAACCCACTAATTCTAGCATTAGCCGCAAATGTTAGCAATTATCATGTCTTTACTACAATGAGCAAAGTCTTATTTTGAAGGGACTCTTATTTTGAAAATAGCCCCTCCCCCTCTCTCCTCCTTCAGGCAGGCTTGAGGTTGCCAAGCAACCAGGACCAACTGCTGGCCCTAACCAGCAGAGCAGTTACTGCACCTGTTAGAATGTCAGTTGGAAATGCTGACAGAGAGAGAGAGAAAATGCTGAGACCACCCCTCGAACAGGAAGGATTTCTGGACAAACCGTATTTCCAATCATTGAACCGAAATCACTGGAAGCATCCCGAGCCCTTCCTGAACGTCTACATAGTTATTTTGTGTCGATAAAGTGAAGAAATGTGACCTTTAGAGCGATTCAAAGAAACGTTACTTCTGCTTTCCTCCAGAAATGTTCCCGCCTTTTTAACATGGCAGTCTATGGGGCTGTGGATGGGTGTTGGTGGCGCATCTTTGTGTGTTACGCCAAAACTATAAGGCTGACAGCTTTAGCAGACGAATGTGAGTGAGAAGACAAATTTTCCTACGTTTCTATGTATAAATCATGTCTGTAGTGGGGCATTTGAGGCCACGGTAGTCGAATACTTTTTTATTTTTTCACTGATTTTTCTCTCTGCTCCTCACTCTAGCTGAGCTGACTCGTGTCGTAGGCACTCGTCACTAATGAGTCTCCCATGCAGCCAATCACAGGACAGAAGCAGAAGCATTACCTGACATCGACTGGCCCCCCTCTGGATAATCTCTTCATCCTGCTGTTCCACGGTGTAGAAAACAACTACGGAATGGGTCAAAAAGTGCCTCATTATCCTAACGATGTGTTAAAGCTGCAGGAACTGACAAATGCCTTAGTTAGGGGCAGACTCAGGCTGCCTGAGTGGCAGCAGAAAATAAAATGGCATCCTTTGAACGCATGTTATCTAGAGGTCACCGTAAAATGTATTGTTGACTAGAACGAACTCTAGAAGGTACTTCACTCAGTTTTTTCCACGGAAAGTTCACCCTAGAAGGCATAATGGAACTTTAAAGACAGTTATTGAGTTTTTTACACTGGAGGAAAACCCAAAGCACTTTACCATGTTAAGACAGTAAATGGTAAGTAGACTGTACTTATAAAGCGCCACAGTACAAGAGGGGAGCAACTTGGGGTTCAGTATCTTTCCCAAGGACACTTCGACATAAACTGGAGGGGACTGAACTGCTGATCTTCTGATTAGTGGACAACCTGATGTACCTCCAAGCCGAGATGCTCCAGATGAGCACTCCCTGCAAACTAAGATGAGCACCAGGGACGGACTGGCAATCTGGCATACCGTGCATTTGCCCAGTGGGCCGACGTGCTATTTGGGGGGTGGGCTGCTGTGGTCCAAAATGCCAGGGCCAATTTTTTGTCCCAGTCCGTCCCTGATGAGCACTCCCTGCAAACTAAGATGAGCACTCCTTGCTAACTAAGCAGTCATGTATGAAGCTCGACAACGTTTTGATCAACAGAGAACCAAAGAAATAAAGCTGAGACTTCACCGGGACCTTTAGCACTGTCTCATTGATGTACCATGTAATCACACGGTGTCTTTTACAATCATTCAGTTCTTCAGTAAAGTGTTTGAGTCCCAGAAATCACAACAATCTTAATTAACCTTGAGATTGGGGAGGTTGTGTTTAACAAGAAGCAGGGACGATTTAAATGTACAATGTAATTAGATTTAATTATGTCTCTCCTGCAGTATTTTCACTGTTGAACATCTTGCTTGCTCCGTCTTTGTGAACTCATTTGCTTGCTGTATTTGTCCAAGTTTCTCTCCCTCTTTCTTTCACACTCTTTCATTATTTATTCATGTTGTGTTGTCAAGCCTGGAAACCCTTATGATCTCCGTAAAATACTGTAAGCACCAGTTTCAGGGTTAATTTCCTTGGACCCTCTTAAAGAACGCCTGACCTTGCGAAAGAGCTTCCTTCATATTGTTTGATTTTACTTCTGTCCCACATATTTCATGTTTTCATTGATTAAATCTCACAGGGAATCAATGTTTTTGCTTCCTTGTGCAACTTTGGAGGCTTCACTGCTCAATTATTTTTCATGCCGTTGAATACATCACCGCAGAGAGAAAGACGAGCTGAATCTGAAGCAGATGTATCTGAATGAATCTGTGAGTCGTTTCCTTTTTATGTTTAATTAATCATTCGTATTTTGACATTGGAATAAACTCAGAGCACTTTCTGTGTCAGAGCTGATGTGGTTCAGGAAGCCTCGATCACTGGTGGTTGTAGCAGTTTTGGTTGAAACCTCAAAGATGTTTATTACATATAACACAGGACATCAGACAGGAAACTTTTTGTTTATTCTTAAAACATACATGTATGAGGTTTAAAGAACAGAAGTGCGTCGATATGCTTCTGAACATATCCACCTGATGAAGACCGTCCAATAAGCTGAAGCTTGTTCTCATTAGACCCAAAGTGTTTGGCCCCAAGAGGTAAGGATCAACATCCGCATATCATTATGTACACGGAGACAGCTGACTGACATGCAGTCGTCTCTGGGGGCTGACCGGGCTCAGCGTTTCTCGTACATACATGATTTAATTGGTCGTCTCTCTCATTTTCTCTCTCCCTTGCTTGCTCAGTCAGTCTCTATAAATTATTTTCTCTTCTCTGCATCCTGTAATTTCTTTTCTTTCATTAATCAATTTCTCCCCTAAGGATTAATTAAGCTGAATGGAATTTCAAACTTAATTATAAAAGCAATTATACGGGCATGGAAAATATCCACATTTCATATTACATACATATTATGGAAATGATCTGCTTTACTTTATAAAGATGTGTATTAATTCTGTGGCATGTTTACGTTCATAAACTACTACAAAACCAGTCATGATGGACTTGTGGTTTTATTGGACAAATAAAATTTCACAAGGTCATAAAAATATATTTAGTAGTGGCCCCCAAAATCTCAATTTAAACATTCATCCAAAACAGTACAGTACATTGATTTTCTGTGTACTATATTTGTTGTATGCAAGAGTTCAGGTTCAGGATGTAACTTCAAGTAACAGTAACTTTCAAACCGTCTTTCTATGTCGAATAGTCACACGGGTGGAACAGAAGTTTGAGAGTGTGAGTTTTACTTTAAGTTGTGGCAGAGCACCAGTTATTGTCCATCAGTAGTAGTGCCAATTGGCTTAGCCCGATTAACCAGGTTATTTAAGCTCATGCATGTTGCTGTTCCACAGTTTCCTGTCACAATCCATTCCTCTGCTGCTCCGCCGGTAATTTTCCACTCTCCTCCCCTCTGCTCACTCTCCCTGCCAGCCACGCCCCTCCCATCAGCCGTCTCTGTTCACCTGTGCACTCAGGTGCTTCTCATCAGCCACTATTAAAGCAACACCAGCCCAGCATTACATCGCCGGATTGTCTTTGTAATATGCAGAACTTTCCAGCACTCGTCTTTGGCTTGATTTTCCGGTTCCGACCCTGCTTGATCCTGACCCGGACTCTTTGTCTCTGCACTAACTGCTTTCCGTGCCCGACTCCAAACCCAGCCTGTGAGTTTCCTGCTGTTATTTCGTCTGCATCTGTTTGGCGTCTCGCCGCTCCGACTTCTGCATGGGAGATTTCTCATCGGCCGCCTTCGGAGCTTGTGCCTCGGACTTCTGAACTGCAGCTCCGTCTAAAGACTTGTACGGAAAGACTGTTCCTGCTTACTGTCAAGCGCCGTCATTTGTTACCTGAAGTGTAATAAAGATCTTAAAAAGATTATACTGCGTTTGGCTCTTCCTGATTGGTGACAATTTCCCAGTTAGTTACAATGATAAGTGTCAAACTGTGTGCCGACTGCAGAAACACTTCAAACATGTAATTATAAACAGTATCACCCAAATGTGACACTTAGTGGATCGAGACTCCGGCGGTGTTAAGGCCTCTCACTGCAGGTTTTAAACACAAGAATAACTAATGCTGGAGTGTTTATCGCTACGAGCGAGCTGCTGTTCAGTTCAAGAAATATCATCTGGTCTTACAATGGAGCATGACTGACATCTGTCTGGCTGCCTTAACTTTTATGCTGCGTTCACATTGATTCAACAACAAAACTCTGTAAAGAATAAACAAAAGATGTTATATTCTTTACAAAGAATGGGGGGGGGGCATTAAATGAAATTATTGTGTCTGTTGTGTAAATATTCTAGTTGTGCTATAAAATGTAGCTTCCCATTGTTTTTTCTTTGAGTGAGGGAGCTGCGTAAGATCAGCTTGTAAATTTGAGGATGGTAAAATATTAACTCAGTGATTCGTAGCCGGCCTCAGCTGATTATGCCGTCCTGCTCTTGAATGCAGCATTACAATAAGAATTATGGCCAATGAGCCTCTGCTGAATGCTCTTACTTTCCCTGGTGCACCAAACCCTGAGGTGCGTACGTGGACATGCATGTCATGTGGAAACAAATTATAGGTACAGAGGCCGACGTTGGCATGGTGTCACATAATATCGTAGGCGATTATGGCTAACATGACAGCTCGTTGACAAAGTGTCGGTCTGACTAATCTCTGGTGCCCTCAGGGACTTTCAGCTGTCACGTGAGGCCTGATGGGGCCCCTGTGGTGGACCAGTGACCGTAAACCAGCCGCGGCTTGTTAGGACAAAATTCAGGAGCCATCCACACCAAAGGAAACATCCAGACATGAGAGTGTAAACCGGCCGGAGAAGTCAACATCATCATGGGTCTAATAATTTATCATAGCTGGCGGCAGTAGCTCAGTCCATTGGGACTTGGCTTGGGAAATAAATATGGAAGGTGGACTGGTAGCTGGAGAGGTGCCAGTTCACCTCCTGGGTACTCCCTTGAGCAAGGCACCAACCCCCACCCCAACTGCTCACTGGGCGCCGGTCTGGCTGGCTGCCCATCACTCCACCATCTCTCTCCACATTTGCATGTCTATACCCTTGTACTGCATGTGTGTGTGTCCGGGTTAAAATGCATGTAAAAAATGAAAGAGTGAAAAAAGAAATTACCACCGAGGGATTAATAAAGTATCTTCTTCTAGTCTTTGTGGTATTACTGGAAAGTGTCTCCATTTCATTTTCCGGTTCATTGCCTTTGTTTACTGACTTGATGACTTGTTGAGAGGCGCTCTCAAACAAATCCCTTCGTAGGTGTGGTTTCGTGAGCTTGTTAGAGGGTGTCCGTACCCTAAAGACCAATCAAAAAGCTCATGACGTCCTCAGGCGCTGTTGCTGCTCTTCTTCTTGTCTCGCTGTGTTTCGGAGGTTTTGTCGCTGCTTGTTGTCAGTTTCCCCCCAGGTTGCACTCAGCAGCAGGTTCCTGTTGCCTTCAGCCTGGGAGGAAAAACAACTAACCTGCCACTTCCTCTAACGTTTATCACTGTCTTGAGATCGGTAGCGGTGCTTTATTGCTCAGAGTCCAATTTGGAGTTTCTGGAGTCCTGATGGAAACAAGAACGAATTCAAACTTTCCGAACAGATTGGCCGTATCAAACACAGCATCTTCTAGTAACTTTAACGCTTTCACCACCTAAATGACACCTATCTGATACCTCACTGTAATCAATACATTAATCCATCCACTCCTCCATCGAGCATTCATGTATCCCTCCATCTATCTATCCTCCATCTCCTTTTTTCTTTTTTTTTCCTTTTTTAATCTGGTCTCTGCTAAATCTACCATCTGCCATCTAACCACTCATCCATCACACTGACAGTCTCTGGAGTACCAGTGTATTTATCCTCACCTTTCTAACCCTCTAATTATCCACACAGGCCAGGCCCCAGGCAACAGAGCTGTTTGTTAACAAGACAGCCACAAAATTCGACTGAATGAAAGAAGTTGCTTCCTGGTAGGTTTTTAATTGAGTCCATTTCGATTTACACCGTAATGTCTAAGAGAGGAATTAGTGTTTGCAGATTGTTTACTGTCCAGACACAAAGAAATAGAGCTTAATCTTCCTGCGTAGCTGTCCGGTGACAGGAAAATGGCCACAAACCACAACAAGTGTGGATGAGGTTGATGCAGCAGAAGGTTGTTGATATTTGCAGTACATGGACTCAGGAACACGTGGCAGTCGATGCGAAGTTAAGTCTGCAAAGAGGCAGAAATCAACAATATCCACAAACTATGCTGATATCTCTGGAACATTGTGTCCTCCGGGCTAAAGAGTTGACAGGTCATGAAACATTCGCGGTCAAACGATGAGACAGGCACTCATTGCAGCAATGAGGAACTACCGACATCTCAGGTGAACTCACTTTGACCTTCGAGTAAAGTCGTTTCAGTTATCGAGATACAGTTGGTGTGTTTGCAGTCCGTCAGACCATCTGACTGCTCTCAGATCTCACCGGTTAACTAGAGAACAATCGTTTCATGAGCAAAACTGCAGAACCCGTTACCCTAAAAGATGCGGAAGTCTGTCCGATGGGCTGCACTGTGGTTAATGTGGTCACCGGATCAATGGAGTTCATCTTTGTGGGAACATCAATTTCAAACATAATGCAAGTGCAGCATTACTTATTACTCGCAGGTGATTTCAGTCTGCATAATGTAATAACCGTGAATCAATACTGCACCAATCAGGAGAGTGATGATTAACCGTCCTGACTTTAAGGAAAGGAATAACAAGCTGTCGATAAGAGGACGAAACTGCTCTCTGTCAATCCGACACGTCTGAAAAATACAAAGCTAATAAGTTAGTGATTCTAATAATCAGAGATGTATAGTAACAAAGTGGAACTACTTAAGTACTAAAATGCAGTATCTGTACTTTTTTGGAGTATCATTTTTTTCCCCAACTTCCACTTTTACTGCACTACATATTTTTGATGAGTTTAATACTTTTACTCAGATACATTTTTCATGTGCTGAGTCGTTACTCGTTACTATTGTAGCGTCCAGCCGGACACGTGATGAATGACGAGGCGATATTGAACAAACTGCATTTATTGCTGAACGGTTTGGTTCCAGGACTCGGTGACTGTCGGCCGGAACCACGACAAAAAAAACCAACTGAACAGTCCCGGCCTCACATCAACCTCGCTCGTGCGCCGTACGTCACACACCTGACTCACCCAGGTGCGCTCTCTCACCTGCTGCCCCGCCCCCTCGCTCTGCATTCATTCAGACGCATTCACAGACCATGGGAAATCACAGAACTCTACCATAAACATTGTAACACTGTAACATTAGAAGTTGTGCCTTAATAAATATTTGAAATAATATAAACAACAGTACTTCTACTTGCAATACTTAAGTACAAAACATTTTGAATACTTTAGTACTTTTACTTAAGTATGGTGTTTAAAGAACACTTGATATAGCACTTGTACTTCTACTCCTTTACTCCAGTACTTTATACATCTCTGATAATAATACACCTATAATTTCTTTTAACGCCCACTAAACCACCTGTTCATTTGCATACAGATGCGTTTAGGCCGTTATCTTCTCAGAGCAAGGAACACTTTCAATTCATCTGCTCTGTTGCAATTTTTATATCAGGCGAGTAGTTTACTGTGTGGGATCCAAACTGATCAGGTGACTCCAGATGTTCTACTTTCCGACAACGAGAACGTTGGAAAGACACAAGATGACTGAAGTTGTTAGCTAATCTGCAAATACAGTACAGACACCGGGTGATCAATCTTCGCTGGTCCAAATTAAAGCTGCTCTGCGAAGCATTTTAAAATCAATAGTGCAAGAATGGAAAGTTTCCTTTCTTTCTGCGAGTAAAGGCTGAAAAGGAAGAGCAGCGCTTGTGTGAGATCTGGTCTCTCACGAGGCTTCAAAGCTTCTTTTATGAGACTGAGGTGACCAGTCATCTCTGTCGTGATCTCATTTGCTGAACTTAATTACACCAAGAACCGAATACTAATTAGACAATTATACACTTGCGGTTAAAAATGATCCCGCAGCACCTTTTTAAATGATTTTAAATTCTCTCATTTATCTTCCGTGACACTGTCGGGCTCTGTGAATGCTCCATGTGAATCCACTCTGTGCTTATCTTTACACACCTACCTGAAGTCATTTGGTAAAAGATAAAATTACTCGTCTGACACGAACATTTATTTTGGAGTGTAGAACTTGACTGCGCGATAGCTCCATTTTGTCCTGAAGGATTAGCTCTGCCGCTGGGACTGCACGGCTAATTTGACAGATAAAAAGGTGGAGATGTTAACATGCAAATGTAAAGGAAAGGCAGTCCCTCTGTTCTGACATCTGTGTGTGTGTTGGACCGGCATGGGAATGACAGGCCGTTATGGTGCACGCGTGTCAGCACATTGAGCTGAACCTAATTGGTCCCCATGCTAACGAGCTGCAGATGATTTAACCATGAGATTAACGACTTATTTTCCCACTTCCTCTGACTTCGACATTGTTGATTGCTTCTCTTTTAAAACAACAAATTAAGTTTTCTTCTTCATCGACTGAAGGTTGAGCTTCAAATAATCTTCGGGAAGAATTTTCCATCCTGTTCTGTCATGACGAACTGTCGCAGTGAAGAGTGCTGAGTAAAGGTGGCCTCTAATTAATCATCTCATCCATTCAGAATGTGTCAAAGGAAATGTGACGATTTACTCATGTGTAAACGCTCCACACGTCACTTCAGTATACTCACTTAAAGTAATCTGTTACTACAAGCTCAAACTACAGTGGGCGGGAACCCTCAATGCTGCAAATGAAAAGAAACAGCGCTGCAAATAAAATAAACGCTGCAAACAAAAAGAAACAGCGCTGCAAATAAAAAAGAAACGCTTCAAACAAAAAGAAACAGTGCTGCAAATAAAAAAGAAACGCTGCAAACAAAAAGAAACAGCGCTGCAAATAAAAAAGAAACGCTGCAAACTAAAAGAAACAGTGCTGCAAATAAAAAAGAAACGCTTCAAACAAAAAGAAACAGCGCTGCAAATAAAAAAGAAACGCTGCAAACAAAAAGAAACAGTGCTGCAAATAAAAGAAACTTCACAATGGAAGTGAATTACTGGGGACTATTATTGCCGGTGCACCTGTAGTTTTTTATGTGTGCGAGAAGAAGAAGAAGAAGAAGAAGAAGTACAGAAGCGTATTGCATTCACTTGAAAGAAATTAATTAATTATTTGCAGCGAAGTTTTTTTTTTTGTGCAGCGCTGTTTCTTTTAGTTTGCAGCATTTCTTTTTTATTTGCAGCGCTGTTTCTTCTTGTTTGCAGCGTTTCTTTTATTCGCAGCGCTGTTTCTTTTATTCGCAGCGCTGTTTCTTTTATTTGCAGCGCTGTTTCTTTTAGTTTGAAGCGTTTCTTTTATTTGCAGCATTGAGGGTTCCCGGCCACCGTATCAAACTCTGTGTGACCACGTGTGTCTGGTCATTTTGAAACAAGCAAAAATAAATGAATATACATTTTACCTTTTAGGATCTTTTTTATTACTAATACAGGACCTCCATATGCTGCAGTCTAACTGTCTGGATCCAGTGGCAGTAGTTCAGCCCATAGGGAACCGGAGGGTGGACTGTTTAAGTCCAGCATAGACCAAAGTATGGAGGGTGGACTGGTAGCTGGAGAGGTGCCAGTTCCCCGACTGGGCACTGCCAAAGTTACCTTGAGCAACGTACCCAACCCCTAACTGCTCCCAGGGCACCTCCATCTCTCCACATTTGCATGCTTATGAGCCTTTTTGTGTGTGTGTGCGCTTGTATGAGTGAAAAATAACGAGTGAAGAAACGTGAGCGGACTATTTCTATCCATTCTTTCACTTTATGTGTTTGTTTACTGCAGATAATAACGATGGGAACTTAATATTTAATCTGTAATTCAGTAATAACTTTGACTGCTTTCATAAATATCTAGGGTGGAAGTTTTAGCACTAAAAATTACTTTATCTCAGTTTTAATAAGAAAAAATATTACACGATTATTGGACTAATTAACACTTAATTCATTCTTGTCGGTCCTCTGTTGTGTAACGATTGCAAAGTCCCTAGTTGGACACAAGTGCGAACACACACAAACACACACACACACACACACACAGACCTGCCTGTCACATCTGTCCTTACCAGTCCAGAGAGACCCCAGAACTCAAACACACAGTTTAATTCTCATGATATTACAGTCCAGTGTGACGTCTGGTGGATTAGGATGTAAACAGATCCATCAAAGTGTCGGCAGGACGAGGCCTCGAACACCCCGGAGGCTCGCATACCCCGAGTATGCAGAGAGAGAGAGAGAGGTTTAATGTAAAGGTGTTCTTTTGCATTTTAATAAACACTGTGTGTTTTCAGCATTCAATATTCAATATATCCTCCAGGTCAAGTTGCCCCTGAGATCCCAGTTCATCAGTGCAACAATGTCTGAGTGACACACACACAACAAATATTTCCCTCGTGGTCACGCTGTGAAGAAATAAAAATACAGCGTCTGGCCTTATTATGAAGGAGTGTTCACCTCACCTCTTCTTTAATATTCCCATCGACTATAAAGTCGACAACAAAAAAATAGATACAGATATACACACACACACACCTCCACATTTAGAGACACCTGGAACATGGTGATGTTTACTCACATATGACCTTTTAGCAAAAACAAAACATGCAATATATAAACTAATAAAATCTATAAATTAAACATAACTTTTAATAAATAATGTGATACTACCGCTGTGATGTTTGAAGACGGAAGGTTATCATACAGACAGAGGGAAACAAAAAAACAAAATATAACTCTACCATGTCATATTCTTTTGTTCAATGCAAACATAAACAAATGGGGAGCTGCATCCTAGAAAAGTTTCTTACAATAACTCCCAGTGAAAGTGATTAAGCACACAGGTTTGTCAGAATCTCAGCAGTGACTGAATCAGAGCTTCTGCAGCTACGACGTCAGTCAGTCACCACGCATGCTGCTAAAAGTAAATTACAGAAGTTTTATTAGATTTAAAAAAAAATGCATTGATGAATCTGCATTCATATTCAGATATGTGTTTGTAGAGATTAGCAGAAATGCATCACAGCTTTCTCACGTAACTTGTTGTTAATCGGATTGCTAGGACAATCTTCGCCCGGACATCTTCTGGGAACACCGAATTCCAGAAACATAGACTGTACAATGAATAGTGAATGTAGCCACTTTGATGTCATCCTCTGTGTTATAAAAAATAGGATTACACAGCTATTCAGATGTTTTAAATCATACGAGGTGTGTGTATGTTCCTATTTATTACATGTCCTGAGGGCACTTCCTTGGTTAATGTGTAAATAGAGGAATTCCAGAACAGAACAAGGGTCAGAGAGGTGACATTTAGATTGGGGATATGCTGACTAATGATTAAGGGAAAAGAAAAACGTTTAGATGCTAGATATGCAAATTATCTGTTAATTTGCAGGGGTTGAGAAAACCCATCATCGAGTGTATAAAAACCAACAGTTAGAGCTCCTCGAGGAGCCTTTTCTCTGTAACCCCTTTTTGTGTGTTGCACTGTTAAACGCTCCTTCGTGTACAAGAATAAAAAATCCAACTTAAACTTTGATACTTTGAATATAGTAACAAGGGTTTTTCTTTAAAATTCCTGTAACACACAGGTTTGTTGACTACCATTTTAAAGCCTTAAGTTTGACATTAAAGCTGGATTATTGGAGCCAGAGGTGACCATAATTGGATAATCCTGCATAACTTGAAGCCTTAATATAATGTGAACAGGTGAGTTGTATATAAATTCACCCTCAGTACAGTTGTCATGAACGGGGAAATTAGCTACAGAGACCAAAACTGTTTTTTGTACCAGGCTGTAAACATGTTTATTTCTGCTGTGAAACATGGGGACTTATGGAGACTGACTCACCTCTGGAGCCAGCCTCATGTGGACGTTAGAGGAACTGCAGTTTTTATGGCACTTTTGGCTTCATGTCTGCTTCTATCCTTTTCTAATAAAGACATAATTTTCAGCCATTCCCAACTCAATCTGATCCACGTTTCAAACCAGCCCTCTTTTTCTTTAACATGATGTCACGTGCTTTGAGCAGCAGCCACTTTGCAATTAAAATAAAAAATCAAAAATCATCAGTTTCCTGGAAAATGTGGATTTCCATTAGCGGCTGCTGACCGCATTAATCTGCCAAGAGGCTCAGGAAGAAAAATGTATCGCCTCGTCCTCGTTGACCTCATCGATACTTTCGACTTAGCGTCTGATACAGTGAACACAGACTACACATTCATTATTTGTATGTTCAAATACTTGTTGTCATTTGAACATGGGGACTTATGCCAGCCTCAAGTGGACGTTAGAGGAACTGCAGCTTTTAGCACTCCCATGTTTTTTAACTCCACAGCTCTAAACACTTCATGCATCTTCTGAGTTGTTGTTTTTTAATCAAATACAAAACTATATCCATAAATATACTACTACTATATATACTACTACTGTACTGCTGTTTGCTTAAAGTCTTTCCATGCATTTACAAATGATCATCACAGGTCTTGGTGTGCCAGCTTTGTCAGCCATGACTGTTTAACATACAAGTGTTGTGGTATGAATGCGCGCTGCAGCTTGAACATGTTCGTGTCTCCGCTGAGCCGCAGAGCTGCTTCTCATTCAGCGATTAGAGGCTAAAGTAGTTTGTCTGATTAGTCAAGTGTTTACCAGCCGAGCCTGATTCCTGACAGAGCCACGGTATCCATCAACATATCCATTTTAATTAACACTCCATCACAATTATCTTTGTCATCAGCAACGCAGTGGGCTGAGGTGAGCGCACACAAACACACACACAAACACACACACACATTGCTGTCAATGAGCCCACAGAGGCAGGATGTTAGAATATTTTCCATCGAGGTGCCCGGAGCAAAACCATGAAAACATAATGGAGGTCAGCTGACCTCTCTACACTCTACACAAACTGATGGGCAGCCTCTGCGCCGCACGCTGAAAAACTAGAGAACGAGTAATCTGCGCCCGGTTTGAGCTTCTCTGTGCCCGCTGAGCAGGTTTGAAAGATGCGAGACAAAAGTTTGGATGGAGGAAACGTGAAAATTCAAATGTGTGGGCTGTGTTTGAGCTCAGTGCAAACCACAGTGTGTTCACATATCGGTTGGGATGTGCACTGTAGGTGGAACATCAGAACATCTGGTGCAGATGTGATGTTTTCTTATGGATATGACCCGTGTCTGAACACTAATAATTGTTATCTGCGGTCAAAGAAGGATCCAAATATAAGTTTTCTGTTACATCATCACAACAGTTTGTGGGGTGTCGTTTAGCTCAGTCAGTGGAGAATCTGCCCCAAACCCTGACCCTCAGAGGCCTGATCCACCACCACACCTCTCTGATGCTGAACTCCGGTCTCCACCTCTAAAGGAACGAGCACCGGACGTTCTCCAGCCCTCCCTCTGGGAACCTTCTTCTTCTTCAACTTTCATGTGCTGAGTCGTTATTTGTTACTATTGTAGCGTCCAGCCGGACACGTGATGAATGACGAGGCGATATTGAACAAACTGCATTTATTGCTGAACGGTTTGGTTCCAGGACTCGGTGACTGTCGGCCGGAACCACGCCAAAAAAACCAACTGAACAGTCCCGGTCTCACATCAACCTCGCTCGTGCGCCGTACGTCATACACCTGACTCACCCAGGTGCGCTCTCTCACCTGCTGCCCCGCCCCTTCGCTCTGCATTCATTCAGACGCATTCACAGACCATGGGAAATCACAGAACTCTACCATGAACATTGTAACACTGTAACATTAGAAGTTGTGCCTTAATAAATATTTGAAATTATATAAACAACAGTACTTGTACTTTTACTTTCAGTACTTGAGTAGCATTTTTTTTACATACTTCTACTTGCAATACTTAAGTACAAAACATTTTGAATACTTTAGTACTTTTACTTAAGTATGGTGTTTAATGAACACTTCAACTTCTACTCAAGTCAGTTTTTTGATATAGCACTTGTACTTTTACTCCACTCCTTTACTCCAGTACTTTATACATCTCTGATAATAATACACCTATAATTTCTTTTAACGCCCACTACACCACCTGTTCATTCGCATGCAGATGCGTTTAGGCCGATATCTTCTCAGAGGAGGAAGGAACACTTTCAATTCATCTGCTCTGTTGCAATTTTTATATCAGACGAGTAGTTCAACGTTCAAAACACGACGGAAAACTAATCAATTGTTTGTCCTGCATTCACCAATGCATCAAACCGCAATTACTCATGATTAATTCACGTGGGCCTCACATCTACAAAACAAAATCCTAACCACAAGATTCACACGACAAAACAGACCACTACAATTAAGACTCCATTCAGACCAAGGGTTCGTTAGGAACATCCAATCAGGCAGCGGTGAGCTGTCACGGATACAACAGCCTCGAGGGGGAAGAGGCTGATTGAGCTGATTCAGTTTTCCTGTGAGTGTTGCTATTTAAGAGTAGCAACATGATCACCAAAATGAAACCAGCAAACTAGAGACTACATAAATCCTAGATTCACGACTAAAACTGTGCACAAAGCAAAAACATGCCTTCTATTAGACAGATTGATGAAGCTCAGCGTCGGCATGGTTCTGTTTAATGACTCTCAGTCATCGCGGAAACTGGGACACGTGCACGAGATTCATTTGCACTCCTATAATTATCAACAAATGGATATGGAAATGCCCTTAATCATATCTAAACTTGTGCCCGCTCCACCGCTCATTACACACGTCAACGAGAGGAAGAAGGACGGAAGATAACCAGCGGCAGAACAGCTGTCACGGCTCACTGTTACGCACAGCTGTGGCTATTCATAGTGCTCAGATGACTTATTCAACACATGTACCTGTTAACCACCATCATGGTAATATTTCTGTCATTATAATACATCAGAGAGATGATTCATGATTAATTTAAAGTCTGTTTAATTTTTAAACAGACTTTACAAAAGTGGTTTGAAACTCCAGGATTTAATAAAAAAGACCAGAAGTAACAGCTCAAGTGGAAACAGCGTATGCATGTTTATTGTCTGTACACTTTGTTTTAAACATCTAACCCCTAAAATACAGAGCCGTCCCTCATGCAGGGTATTTTAGGTGTAACATTTACCTGCGTGTGCTCTGAGCTCCCAGTGCCGGCAGCACGGCTACCAAACTGAGCTAACATGAGCTAACAGCAACTAACAGACTGAGCTAACAGCAGCTAACAGCAGCTAACAAACAGAGCTAACAGCAGCTAACAAACTGAGCTAACATGAGCTAACAGCATCTAACGAACAGAGCTAACATTAGCTAACAGCAGCTAACAAACAGAGCTAACATGAGCTAACAGCAGCTAACAAACTGAGCTAACATGAGCTAACAGCAGCTAACAAACAGCAGCTAACAAACTGAGCTAACAGCAGCTAACAAACTGAGCTAACAGCAGCTAACAAACAGAGCTAACATGAGCTAACAGCAGCTAACAAACTGAGCTAACAGTTGCTAACAAACTGAGCAAACAGCAGCTAACAAACTGAGCTAACATGAGCTAACAGCAGCTAACAAACTGAGCTAACAGTTGCTAATAAAACTGAGCTAACAGCAGCTAACAAACTGAGCTAACAGTTGCTAACAAACTGAGCTAACAGCAGCTAACAAACTGAGCTAACATGAGCTAACAGCAGCTAACAAACTGCAGCTAACATGAGCTAACAGTTGCTAACAAACTGAGCTAACATGAGCTAACCGCAGCTAACAGACTGAGCTAACATGAGCTAACAGTTGCTAACAAACTGAGCTAACAGACTGAGCTAACATGAGCTAACAGCAGCCAACAGACTGAGCTAACAGCAGCTAACAGCAGCTAACAGACTGAGCTAACATGAGCTAACAGCAGCTACAGCTGTCAGCAGTTTACTTCACTGTCCATCATAAACTGTAAATCACAGAGAGTTGAGGCGGAGCAGTCGGAGGACATCAGAGGGAAAACCAGAAAACATTTCCTCCATAAAATATTAATAGTTGGTTTGAAATCTTATTTTATGGGAGGAAAAGGATGCATTGTATCTTTAAAGTGACAGATTGTGTAAATGTAACCCACCTCTACCGGCTCACTGTTGGATTCTACTCTCAGTCTACAGGTGCAGAGTCTCATAACAAGATAGATTTCAGGTGGAGCATCACTTTAACAATTGAAAATGTCCCTAGATGTGTTTACATGCAGTGATTCAGGCCTGCAGTAATTGAAATGCTAAGAGGAATCACACACACACACACACACACACACACACACACACACACACACACACACAGAAACAGTGATGAAAGGAAGAGTGGTGGCAATACATCTTACACATACAGATACAAAAACTCTATTACGCTGTCTGCATGCAATTAGAGTCAAAGTGATGAAGTGTGCACACACACACACACACACACACACACACACACACACACACACACACACACACAGTGATCAGTCTATTTGTCAGGGAGTTAGTTAACCTCATTTACTTTGCTGAGAAGAACTCTCCGCGGTCCCTTCTCAATCAACAAGTATTGATCTGCTTGTGTGTGTGCATACATGACACTTATAAGCATGTTTGTGCGTCTGTGCATCTGTGTGTGTGTGTGTGTGTTTGTGTGTGTGTGTGTGTGTGTGTGTGCTGCACAGGCAATGCAGCATTTATTTTAAATAATGTCCAGATTTTCAGTCTTTGCTTCCCACGGTCTGTGGGAGGAGTTCAGTTTGAGTTATGAAATGCAGCATATGGCTCTAAAGCATCACTAATCAGCATGTTTCTACTCTAATAATTAATCATTGACTACAGATAATGTGAAAAGGCTTGTGTAGCTTGACTTGTAGTGATGAATTCATCAGATAGTTCTCACCGACTGTGCAGCAAAACGAAGCTTCTTCTGCGGCACATTTGCTGTATACGGTTCGGTCCGATGAGCCTCATTCCAGCAGCTGTTTTCACCCACCAAACACCTCCCGCCAAACCAAAACTAAGAGGGGAGTCAACGGTAGACTGTGGATACGTCACGAGATCACACTCATGTAAACACTTCTTAAATTCAGATTTAAGGTGAGAACAGCCTTCTAGTGCCTGCACATACCCTTATCAGGGTCATGAGGGGGCTGGAGCCAATCACAGCTGTCAATTAATGAGACGCAGGAAACACCCTGAACAGGTCAGGCAGATTTTTACGATTCATATCTTTATCGATTCTGCTTAACGATTCGATTCTTTATCGATTCTGCTTAACGATTCGATTCTTTGTCGATTCTTCTTAACGATTCGATT
>CM014082.1:37776645-38009145 GCA_004119915.2 Collichthys lucidus
ATTGCTGGCTGCCGGCTTCACCGAGTTAGACGTGAAAATGTTCTGGCTCGATGTGCCGTTTCTCTCTGCTGCATCTCTCATGCCCAAACTCTCCCTCTCCGATATTTCCACTTCCGACTCGGTGAATTAAGGGCTCATTTTGACCAAATCAGATATGGTGAATGTTGGAAGAGACATACCAAGTGTTTGGTTTACGATCTGTATTCAGTTGCATACCGCACAAAGACGAGATACTTAATGTTCAAACTGATCAACTTTGTAAATTGATTTTTGTAAATGTAAACTCAGTAAAGTTTGGATCGTTTCACAGGTGAACCCGTTGTGTTGCATGTTGGGGAAATTTTCGATTCTTAGATTAATCGCGATTCGGCCGCAGAAGAATCAAGAACGATTCACAAACATCCAAATTCAGATTATTTAAATATGCCAAGTAAAGCGGAACTAAAATACAGTAAGCGCGGTCTTCGAGACGCTAAGGGGGAACGGACCGAAAAGCACAGTCCTCCAGAAAAAACAACAACAAGCACGGCTGATCTAACCAACCCACCTCGCCGTGAGATCCGACCTGCTCCTTAACATTTAAAAGCAGACGTGTGGAATCATTTTGGATTCTACAACGTTGATGGAGGAAATGAATTGGACAAAAGCTACGTTGTATGCAAGATTTGTCGCGCTAAAATAAAATACTTTGACAACAAAACGAACATGAGAAGTCACACAGCAAAGCCGGCTGCTGTTGCTGCTAGCAGCCAGAGAACAATCAACATCGCAAGAGGCCATATACATAAATTAAAAATGCATCAATAATCGTTTCGTGAGGTGCCCCAAGATTCCCACCCCTAGTGTTGGACCTATAAAACCAGGA
This sequence comes from Collichthys lucidus, assembly GCA_004119915.2. Lineage (NCBI taxonomy): Eukaryota > Metazoa > Chordata > Actinopteri > Sciaenidae > Collichthys > Collichthys lucidus. Next base: position 37,777,511 of record CM014082.1, read on the forward strand.
CAGGGATAGTCAGAGAACACAAAGTCTGTCATGGGTTTCCGAAGCTCAGCCAAAAATGGGCAAAGACGCAGAGCCTTGTTTCTCAAACAAGTCACCTGTAACAACACCCACCTGTCAATTAAAGCGTCCACGCTCTTAATCCTGCATAACTTTAAGCCTTAATATAATGTGAACAGGTGAGTTGTATATAAATTCACCCTCAGTACAGTTGTCATGAACGGGGAAATTAGCTACAGAGACCAAAACTGTTTTTGTACCAGGCTGTAAACATGTTTATTTCTGCTGTGAAGTTTTGGACATGGGGACTTATGGAGACTTCTATATAAATTCTATAATTTCTGACACATGAACATTATAAAACATATGTAAGAATATGGAAATCCAGGAGAACGCTGACCAACACCAAGTGGGACCTGAACCCCAAACTGTGAGCTACGCCTTCGAACCTCTAAGGGGCCTTCAATGGCCCGATCGTTTGCTTTTGCAATCCAGGGCTGCGATTACTCGGACCCCAGATGGTTAATCTCAACACATTTCCTTTCTTTTAATCAAGACGTCCATTAAAATGTCCTGATTAATACAAACACTGGTTATAGTTCTGACGTGTGTTCTTCTTTGTAAGCCTGTAATCATTTGAATCAGTAGAAAAAAAAAGATAAAGCCTCTAACCAGCAATCTAACAGTTTTGTGCTCAGTGAATAGCGGGTCATTATGTCAAACATCAGTGTGATATTCACAGATGAGAGACCACAAAATGACTCAGCAACACCAGCCAATCAGATCAGGAGCATTGACCTGAGATGTGTCTTAAATTAAATATTTAAGGATTTCCTGCTCTGACGTGACAGCTGCCATCCGATAACAGCTAACCCCGCACACCGAGCGTACATGATGCAAAATGTCTGCAGAGATGAGGTGTGTGAGATTTAGGTTTGAATAATGAAATGTGAATGAAAAACTGTAATCAATCACGGAGACGCAAATAAATGAGTAGGAATTAAAAGGAAGATTAAAAGAGTGAGAGGAAGAGAGGGTGTGTGTTCTTAAAGGCTGAGAGTAATTGTGTTTAGCTCCTCTGACTGCACTGTCAGCTCAACATCAATCACCTGCTCACACACACACACACACACACACACACACACACACAAAATACAACGTACAATACAGTGTGTGTTACGTTTAGTCACATCCTCTTGTCGTCTTTTGTTCTGACTAAGAGTCTGATTTAGCACAAACACACACATTTACTTAAATACTCCAAACATGTTCATGTAATTGTTACATTTTCTAACTACTGAACTGAGAGGTAGGGTCATTTTTCCTTTTTGCTTTTTTGTAATGCCCCCTGCTGGTCATTAGAAAGAAAAACCAACACCACTGCTCATGTCAGTAGTTCTTCTTAGGACCGTACTGTGTTCAGACCAAGCGGCAACCTCTATGGATGTAACATGAAGGCTGTATGTATGTACACCAAGCGGCTCCAGAAGTGAGTCAGTCTCCATAAGTCCCCATGTTCAAATGTCCAACTTCACATGTTTACAGCCTGGTACAAGACGACTGTACTGAGGGAGACGACATGCATGTTTTATACAGTCTATGACCATAGCCTGACCTCGTGAGTTTTTGTTTTTTTCCTAACATTACGGTAAACGTGTATTAGTACTGTTGTTTAACGCGTTTAACCCTTGAGCCACCTTAGTACCATTCGTGGCTTTTTGCTTTGTTTTTTTTTAATGAAATGTGGCTGTGTTGAATGAAGATTGCTAAAATTTGGTCAAAGATATTCATTTTTATTTTTATTTTTTAAATAGAAATCTCAGTACTTTATTAAGCCTAAAATGGCTCAGCAACAGAAATGCATCCTAAATAGTTCCTAGCGACAAAACGTGCCCCATTAAAAACCAACCCCTCCAACTTTTTTGCCATATAACTGACATGCTGTATAGAGGTTATATTACAGTGTTTTACTGTAAAATTAATTAAATATGAAATACTTCATTCTGTATAAATACCCTTAAAATGCCTCATAAATAAAGGTTTTCAATGAAATGTGACTGTGGTTTATTGTATACATAAAACAAAGTCATATTTCATGGCACAGTCCAGATATAAGGCTATGAAAAACCAGATGTTATGGTTGATAACTAAAGGAGTTTTATTAAATGAACAGTTCAAATTGTTTCAACAAAAGGAGGTGAGGCGAAAGGGAACAAAGGGCGAGCAACAACCAAATATAACAAAAAGAGAACTCTTGGCTATTCTTGAGCAAGTTAAACCAAACGAGAAACAAAAACCTCACTGTCTAAACTATGTTCATCCATAACAAAACAGAAACAGCACCCTGACCTTGTGTGTCTAACAAAAGTCAACTTTGTGCAGTCTACAAAACTAACCCAGGACCAGGCCTAAAAACACTCCCCACCGACCTCCACAATTTCTAAACGAGATTCAGGAACGATCAGATGAGGCGAGCTCACAGCACACAATGAACGCAAGCCGCCTCGATGGTGCAGCGCTTCTGGTTTAAAGAGCCTTGACGTGGCTCATGGAGCCCTCCGATTCGCAGAGCGTGGCAAAGAGGCTCCACCACTCCCGGCCCTGCACATCCCTGTGCAGTGCCTCCGGCCTAACCCTTGTGCTGGGCCAATCAGATACTGGCAGCCACCTCAGTCCTACATAATGGGATAGGACACAGAACACACATACATACACAGCCTCCAACACACCGTCGACCTAAACGAGACCTTTTACCGTGCCACACTGCACCGTGCCGTGTTATGTCTAATTTCTAATCTCAGTTTTCAGGTGATCAGAGGCTCTTCCTCATCATTTCTAAGCTGATCTCTGGCACCTGTTTGGAGGCCTTTAAGAGCTCTGGGTAGCTCCACCCACTCCCTCTCTCTCACAGACTTTTGGCTATAATAAAAGTTACTGTGGTCGGATTGGTTGTTCTCTGTCACCTGTTTTGCTTCCCAAGAGTCGGGGTCGTAACAGCTTGAGGTTCAGCTGGGCGGAAGTATCATCAACAATTTTTCCTTTTTTTTGCTTGCAAAGCAAACCGGAATTTGCAAAAGCAATTTTTATTTCTTTTTTAAAGCAAGTTTTTAGTTCTGAGCGTCCCCTTATTTGTTCCACACCTCCTCCAGCGGAGCTCATGAATCACACATCCATTTACTGCAATCTCATTATAGCTGATGTTTGAATGGCAGGTCACATCTTAGGAAGGTCAGGTTTTTTTTTTAATAATCTCTTTCTACTTTTTGGCGAAGTAGAGTTTAATTAATAAATTTTAACCTTAACCTTCAAACGAACCTTTGAAGTGACAACTGAGAAAAAGACCTTTGAAGGACTAAAGCTCAAATTGGTCCTCACGAACATAAAGGTAGAAAAGACGCAGCGAGGACAGGCCATCAGTCCTCGTTGTTGTGTGAAAAATGTTGCTTTATAAGGAATAATGCACGACCAATACCGTGATGAGTCCCTGCATGTATAATCCTCATAAACCTGTTCTTGTTTGTTTGTTTGACTTGTTTTTATGAAGTTATGTTGTTAACTGTGTTTTTTTTTCCTGACATGAGGGGGAGTAAATAATGAGTTTAATCTCCAGCTGTTCTGTGTTGGTGCTGCAAACATAAATATAACTGTAAGAGCCTGAAGCAGAATGGAGCTGACAAAGAGTGTAATGTTAGTCTAGCTTTAAAAATGAAAAGTAATACATCGAGAAACGCTTTAATACATCCAGAAGATTTGCTTACCTCACCATCCTGCGAACACACTAGCTTTCCGTGTTGACATATCCTCCACTGTTTTAGAAGAGGCTGTTTACATTTGACCCACATTATGAATATCGCAGGCTGAGTTTTATGATTTCAAACTCCCACAGTTCTGCATGAAGGCATCTAAACTTGTAACCTCATTGCGGCTTCACAGCAGCACTTTAAATATTCTTTTAAACTTTAGTATAAAACATATCCGAGAACAACTTTTTAACATCTAGCAATCTTTTGAACGTGACATGTTACACCCTCAAACATGTGGAGAAATGAACTGTAACCAGAAAAGCTTCTGTGGGTTTGTAGCAATGCTGTATTTACATCTGGCCCACATTATTTACATTATAAATTCTATTGCATCACTGTATAATTGTGAAAAAAACACTAACTTATTCATGAAGGCATCTATAGTCCATCAACAATTATCTGTTTCAAAAGAAGAAATGATTTACAGTCCACATTTGAAATATTAATGTGTTTGTTTCATCAGAGCACGAATACATTCACTGATTATTCACAGAAAAGATCATTTAACACAATTTATTCTGATTCTGTGAGATTTTTTGGATACTTTAAGATGTTTGTTAAGTTTGAAATTTTCTGTCAATCGCCATCCATCTTTCAATCCGCCCCAATTATTACTCAAACTTTAATTAAAATTAAAAGTTCTTTCAGTTAAAAGCTCTGGTTGGTTTAATGTCTCTATGGGATAACATGTTTTGTTCAGTCTAAATGTGCACAATGAAGCAGCCAAATTAGACTCTGAAAAGCCACTGTTGCTTCGACAGTAATAAACTGTAGTTGCCAGAATTTACAGTAAAAAGAGGCAATGCCGTTTTGTCATATAATGACCATGAAAATACCATATGAATGTCGTATGTGGAGCTGGTGTCGTGCTAGAACAGGAGCTGGGCAAGTAAGCAATGTAACCATGCTCAGCTGCCTCTACGGACATAATGGCAGAGGATGTCTCCTCTATTCACCTTGTCTCTTCACCTCTGTCTGCGTGTCTCTCTTTGTCTGTCTGTCAAATCCTTCATTCTACATCTTTTCTTTGGTTGTTCCAGTTTCTTCCCTCCATTTCTGTCCACACCTAAATGTCTCCATATTCTTGGAAGTGAAATAGTCTTTGTCACACTCTCTCTCTCTCTCTCACACACACCTCAATGTGTTGGTTGACTATTTCCTCCAACAACAACTCATAATTTTAGGACTAACGTCACGCGTCATCTTTTCCTCAACAGCTACAGCAGGAACGAATCAATAGATAAATTGAAGGACTGATCTATTTGTCTAGTTTCATTCAGAGCCGACTGCTGCTCGTTTCCTCGCCCTGAGAGATGGCAACGAGACCTGAGATGTCATTTATTCTCACAGTTAACAGCCCCTGCTCAACATAAAGGACTGAGAGAGAGAATTATTCGGCTGAGCATTCAGGGATGGAAATGACTGCATTTATCTATGTAGTGGGTCTACTGTAGTCAAGATATTGTGCAAAGAGAAACAAAGCGAGGTAAGAGAGAAATGCAGGCAACAAAACTTGCCTGACGCCTTACCAGAGACTTTAAATGTCACTTTATACTAGAATACACAACTGTTGCATTGCTCATTCATCTGCTGATGAGAGAAAACTTCTCCTTGCTCATTGTTTTTCTCTCAAATCACGACTGGATGGGATCTTGGGCTGTATTGAGTGGGTGAAATATATTGACTGGAGCATCAAATACATAATTATCCACTGCTGAAAATAGTCCCAGATAATCCTGTGTGCGTATTGTTGCTACAGTGCCCAGCTGTTTCAGGAAACTGTCAAACTGCAAGTCACAAGCGGCAACCATTATTGACTCGCACTGAGCATTTCATAGCTCTGTTTTTGGGTACGGTGACCGACGCATCCTGGTTTCAATCTGTGCATCCCGAGCCGTGACAAATGTCTATAAAACATGAGAAAGGTGAACTCGGTAGTTGGGCTAAGTGTTGAAATAATTACCCCCCATCCTGATGAATATAGTGCATAAATATGGTCATCCAGGGCCTGATGTTGGTTATCCTGAATATTTGGTTGCACTGGAAATAATCTTTGAGCGTGACTCATCTGACACACTTTCTCCCACGTTACCAAACTTGCTGCCAGCCAAATAAATGGAAGCATCACGACCTTAAACATTGTTATATCTCACTCGGAGACTGTGTGAAGTTCAGCTTGTTTGATGGTGACTTTTCCCCTCAGAGCTTATTGTAGTCGCTGCTGAGACTCGACCTGACTCAGCTGCTATACCGATACCAGCGTTCATGCTTGTGAAAGTCATGTGCGATAAAGTAGAATGACGCAGTGGAAAAAAAGTAGTGAACAGGCTACGTGTAATCTCTTTAATACCTTTGTTTGCAATGACGCCACTATTTCCTGTATGAAGAGTCTTCAGTGTTCAGATGGGATTTTATTTATTCCACACATTTTTTCCCACCAATGTTCTCGCGTGTAGACCTATAGCATGATGCTTCCACCTCAGTCTGTAGAACTTCATGGTTCGGATACAAACATGGCACATCATGTTGTTGCTGCTTGTAAGTCAAAGTTGGATTTTTGTCTCGCCTGACCACATAGTCCAAGAAATCTACAGGCTTCTCCAGATTTTGTGTAGCAAAATCGTGCACGATTACTTTGCGGTGGAGTCCTTGGCTCTCAGGCTGCTCTACTGATTAACTTTTTCACCGCCTGGTTGAAAATCTTGCAAGAAGCTAATCTGTGTAGTAAGCTGATGATGGAGGGATTTCCGTTGTACATAAAGGCCCCAACGGTGTTCAGGAGAAGTCTATCTGTAACCAGTGCCATTGTTACGCAACTCAACAATGTTGTTCTGAAGGTCTTGGGAGAGCTCATTGCCTCTACCCATCACCCCAATTCCTGCATGACAGCTTGGCAAACTCATTTATTTGCATTCATAGGTGGGTAACTTTTTATTTTTCTATTAAACAACCTGAGACTCAACAGCCTCTTTCCCCAGTATGACTCATGCTCAGGTGTGAGCATGAAACAGATTGAGTTTGTAATGATAAGCCAATCGCATGTAGCATCAGCTCAGCAAGAAAGATATTTCATAATCTTGCAACAGATTGCCGTGATATCTGCTCATTGCATTCGGAATACAGAGAGAGGGCACATCAATGTTATCAGGCATTCACATTGATCTTTCAGTAGACTGCAAATACAGATACGAGTACAGCCCGCACTGTCAATGTGTTCTCTCTTTTTCGAAAATATATTGACGCTTCTCGTCTTGGTCGAAGTTTCGGAGAGATGAAAGCTGGTTCTGGTTTTGGGGGGCAGTGGGATAAATGAATGAATGGATGGGCTGTTCTTTCATGGCACGTGGGAGGTGGAGGTTGGTTCAGAGGCTGTTTTATCTTCTTGTTGAGCAGAGTTTGAGTCTTGTGCTTAATTAATAGAATTTCACTCCCTTCATCATAGTTACGACAGACGAGTAGTAATTCAGTACCATGTTAGTAGATAGTACAACCAAAAGATCCACATACTAGAATTGGTGGGTTGTTTTTATCAGAGATGTATAAAATACTGGACTAAAGGAGTAGAAGTACAAGTGCTATATCAAAAACTGACTTGAGTAGAAGTTGAAGTGTTCTTTAAACACCATACTTAAGTAAAAGTACTAAAGTATTCAAAATGTTTTGTACTTAAGTATTGCAAGTAGAAGTATGTAAAAACTTGCTACTCAAGTACTGAAAGTAAAAGTACAAGTACTGTTGTTTATATTATTTCAAATATTTATTAAGGCACAACTTCTAATGTTACAGTGTTACAATGTTCATGGTAGAGTTCTGTGATTTCCCATGGTCTGTGAATGCGTCTGAATGAATGCAGAGCGAGGGGGCGGGGCAGCAGGTGAGAGAGCGCACCTGGGTGAGTCAGGTGTATGATGTACGGCGCACGAGCGAGGTTGATGTGAGGCCGGGACTGTTCAGTTGGTTTTTTGTCGTGGTTCCGGCCGACAGTCACCGAGTCCTGGAACCAAACCGTTCAGCAATAAATGCAGTTTGTTCAATATCGCCTCGTCATTCATCACGTGTCCGGCTGGACGCTACAATAGTAACGAGTAACGACTCAGCACATGAAAAATGTATCCGAGTAAAAGTATTAAATTCATCAAAAATATGTAGTGCAGTAAAAGTGGAAGTTGGGGGAAAAAATAATACTCTAAAAAAGTACAGATACTGCATTTTAGTACTTAAGTACAGTACTTAAGTAGTTCCACTTCGTTACTATGCATCTCTGGTTTTTATTACTTCATTTGAGGTCCACATTATCACTCGTACTGCATACAGAGATTGAGAGAGTACTTTGGAAGAACACACGACTGCTTCTGTCACTTTTGGAAAAAAAATGGAGTGCAACACTATGAATTATCGAAACCGCGTGTGCTGGTACCCCATTTCCATACCCCAATTAAACTCACAGAGATAACATGAAAAAGAGACAGGGACCATTTCTTAATGCTTCCGTTATTGCATCCACGTTTCCCTCCCTGTCATCTTTTCCTCTTGTCTTCAGTGGGCCGAACTAAGATGGAAGAAGAGATACGATAAAACGACGAGAGATGGACAGAGAAAATGTGTTTTAGAGAAATTCTTCCAAGGCGTCATTTGAGGGAACGTCAGCAGTCAAAGGAGCAGTCTGTAGTTTTTTGACGCCTTACAGTTGCTATGACGTCATAGCTTTTAGGAGCAATTTTTAGGAGCTTTTAGGAGCAATTTTGGGTTCAGTATCTTGCTCAAGGACTCTACAGCTGCTCTGAAAAGCCATTTTTATATTTTCTCCCACAAGCCAAAGTATCTGCATGGTCCCCTTTAAAATTCACTGATATTATATTATCCATTAAAACTCTCTAAATCCCCTTAAAGGGTCCAGAGTGTAAGCCTCAGTGGGCTCTATTTACAGGAGACAGACTTGGCAGAAATGGAATAAGCCTTCTAAATATTTTATGGGTCCTCTTCCAAGGAGTCTGCCATGTTTCTAAACAACAACTAAACACGGGCTCTAAATCAGGCATGCTGCGTTATACACTGCAGGTGCAACTTTTCGTGTAACACTGACGTCTAGTGGCTAAAATATGTACTGCAGTCCAAATTCAAAATACTGAAGAGTTGTTTCCATATATATATATATATATATATATATATATATATATATATATATATATATATATATATATATATATATATATATATGTCTTTTTTATGTGATTATATCTAATCTTTTCTACTGTATAATAATTTAATAATCCAGGTTATGAATGTCTTTTATGTTTTTTCAGTTAACACACATCTAATTAGTTGTAGGGAATGGCAAATAAATAAAATGTAAAAGTAATATGCTAACTGAGTTGGTTCTGATAGGTAAGATTATTATTATTATTATTATTATTATTACCTTAAGTCAAATCAATAATACATTTCCAAAATAGGGATGCCTCTCTCTCTCCCTTTCTCTTGTATCTGCACTCGAGCCTCCTCCATGAAATCTACTCAGAACAGAAATAAGAGCGTCATAGCTTGAGACTCTGATGACTGTAACATAAAGTGACATAAAGAGAGATAAATATGTGTAATCATGATCAAAAGTAACATCTGAGATGTTGATGTGAACATATCAGTCTGCAGAAGTGTATTAGGCTGACTTTGGGAAGACAGGGGGGTAAAATGTGTCTTGTTGCTCCTTTAAGCAGCGGCTGGATAGTCAGCTCAAGACACGCACAGTATATTTAGTGATTGACATCCGATACAACATCATTGACTTTCTACTACAGTCTGATTCTGCCCTCCCGGTGTACAAACCTCCTGCGCAGTAGATTGTAGATGTACAGTACATTAAAGTCTTCACCTCACGTAGAGAGAGAGACAAGCTTCCTCCTCGCAGTCCCCCACAGTCATCTTAAAATCAATTTGGTTACAAATTTGGTTTCAGCGGTGACAGATTTTAATGGTGGATAAAAGTTTGGATCAGAGTTATCGTATTAAAACAAAGGAAACGTGGTATGTGGAACAGATTACAATGTGAAGACAGAATCTGCGCAGAGCTGATATTTATGTTTCCTGACCTCATCACTCCCTGCAAGAATACAATAAGCTCAGCATAGCAGAACTCGGGGAATGACACCAGTGATCCAATTTGAAATTTGCAGATGTATCAATCCACACGGACACTGTGAGGAGGACGTGGGATGCACGATGTGCACTTTTTTTTTTCTGTTGTGAACCCTTCAAATGACACAAACCTCCTACAGTCCTGTGTATGTTGTGTCTATAATGACTGATCAAGGACGACGATGCTCTAATGGAGGTCGGGGGCCACTGTGGATTGAAAGGATGACTGCTTGCAGTGAGGCTGAGCAGGCTTTTAGCTCAGACACTGCATTAAAACAAAGAAAGTGGCTGTATTGATGCGGGGGTGTTGTAACAGTGAGATGATGAAATATGCTCCAGCACCGGTTTGAGTAATTAATTCATCAGTTTGAAGGATCACACGCCAGAAGACTGCACAGCCGTTTATAATATATGAAGTAGAATTTTACAACTCTATTAAGTTATCACTGAAACAGTCATTTCGTCCTCAATCTTGATTGACTTTTAATTTCCGGTGTGAGATTGATGAAGATTTAGTGTGAATGGATTTAAATCATATTCATAGCTATGTTTTCATTCAGTGTATGTAGAATTGTTGTTTCTTTGTACCTTTTGATGAGCCTTTTACACCTATCAGCCAAAACTTTATGACCACTAACAGGTGAAGTGAATAACACTGATGCGGGAGGGGATATATCACTGGATCGCCCAGTCTTCTCTACATTCCCTTGTGTTTAAGGCAGTGGGTGATTTAGGTGGTTGCAATCTGCAACCTCAGTGCTTGATGCCACTAAATCCTCCATACTGGACCTTTTAAACATCAGAGTTACGACCTTTCATGTTACAAAGTAATCTGTTGGAAATGTATGCTTGCACTTGCATTGTTGCAACCAGGTTTAGCTTTGTTTTTTGCAGGAAGGCTCCAACAAAGTGTCCTTGAGTTGAAATAAATTAGAAAGGGAGTGGGCTGTGTTTTTGTTTTTTACTCGGTGCTGACGTCAATCTGAACATGACTGATGTCCTGCATCTTTGCTTTGAAGCAGTTTGGGTCAGTTTGTCATATTATGGGACTGCAGGTCATTAGCTGCTGTGCAAGGATAAAATATAAAGACTGTAGTAACCTCTGTACAGTTATGATGAATGGTACAGCCTGGTACCACACACACACACACATGGTTCTGAGGTACTCGACAGAAATGCTTCTCTCAGCGTTTATCTCAGAGTAATTAGCTAAGATCTCCTCTCATCTCTCTCACCTCTTTTCCTCCTCGTGCTCTCTCTTTCTTCTTGTCTCCATCCATTTCTTTTGTTCGTACAGCTCCCACCTGATGTCATAATGACTCATGGGAGAGATTATTGACTTCCTGCTTAATCAACAGAATTCACTGTGTGGGACCAAAAACATCATATGATGATTGCAATGAAACGGTGTCTCTTTAACAGATATAATGATCGAACAGCCGTTGTTTTGAGTCATTTCCTGCACAGATATTTCAAATTCCATGTATACACTTCTTCTTCTTCTTCTTCAGATTCTATTTTCTCTGTACTGTATTTGTCACAGATTTATTTGTCATGCCATTCAGTTAGCAAGAGGGCAAAAAAAAAATGAAGTCCCCATGACTTGTCACCAATATTGATTGGTGTTCACAATAGCCAGAACCTGCGCCTGAACACAACCTCCCAAACCAATGGTATCATTCTAAAAAATAGTACAATTACAAGAGGGACCGGTTAGGGAAGTATCATTTGGATATGAAACATAATGCTCATTACTGAGCAGAAAACCAAAAAAGGACCTTATGATATTAACTGTATCAGTGGGGAGGCGTCTGCGAAAGGCCATTTTTAATGTATAAGAACCAACTGTTAGAGCTCCTCGAGGAGCCTTTTCTCTGTAACCCCTTCAGTGTGTTGCACTGTTAAACGCTCCTTCTTGTACAAGAATAATACATTTAACTTAAACTTTGATACTTTGAATCCAGTCCTCCTTATTCAAGGGTTTTTCTTAAAAAAAAAAAAAAAATCCCATAACAACAACCTCCCAAACCAACGGTGGCCAGTCTGGCAAGTAATACAGTAGCCTACCGAGGTGGTTTTCTTGCCAGGTTTGGCTCCTGGCATCCGAAGGCTGTCAGTTGAGTTAGCTTCATGAGCTAACAATAGTTATTGATTTGTTCAGTCAAAATAATTTGTTCCTTAGCACTCTGTCCATCATAAAGTCTGTAAATCAAGGAACACGCTCGGTAAACTGCAATAGCTTGCTCTATTTTTTCCAGCTCCAAAGTCTCAACGGTCAGCACCGTCAGCACTAAAGGACTTCAGGATGTGGAAATGTATATTAAGTTGAATTTACAAGGTGAGCCACCATAGCAGGGATACTTAACTTAACTTAACTTAACTTAACCTAACAGTAAGCAGTTAATGTGCCACTGTGGCATCATTGGTTTTTAAAGGCTACTTTTTGAGTTTTGTCCTTTTTTGTGGACCACAAGTTGTCGACGGATATTTCTTGTTCAACTTTTTGTGACTCAACACATTTTAAATATTTTATTCTCATGGACAATTAAAGACAAAGTGTTTCAGCTATGTGAGGTTTTATTAGTTCAGAGGACCCGTTTGATGAAACATATGTATAACCACAGCATCACCTGTGAAGAAGCTGTCGCCTTTAACATAACACATGAATTGGTAGATTGATTTCAGGGTCTTTGCTACTCAGCAGTGTTACCTGTTTGTGAAAAGTAACCGACTGCAGTGAGTAAACCAACATTTAGTACAAGGCTCCAGATGTTTATTTGTATCATTTTTAATGCTTCAGATTATCCAGCTTCCAGTGCAATAAGTCACATCTGCCACAAATAACCACGTCGATAACAAGCACACAAGAAAACATTGAAACTGAAACGTCACACTAAGCAGAAAACAAAAAAAAAAAGCTTTTTAAAATGAAATGATATCTAAACACAAACAGCACTAAATACCCTGCAGTATATTCATTTCATTGTACTTTGTATATAAATGTTGAATGAAAAGCATTAAGCAATTTTTAGAAGTATACATCACTGAATCAAGTTTCTCTTGCAGCTGCCTGCATGTCTGTGTGGTAATAAGACTCACAGATATGTAGCGTGCTAAGCATTATGTTAGTTCTGTCTTGGCAATTATAGCTGAAAGTGGGAAATGTGAAGCCTTTTATATGACTGCAGAGTTATCAAGCTAATGTGCTCTCACAGATAAAGGGATATGCAAGGTCACATTTAGAATCATTCCAGTTTTTATATGGAGGACGATATATGTAGAGTTCACCACAGTCTTCTCCCCCATGTGCATTGTTCGGTTCATTTGGACCCCAGTAACTGAAATCCAGAAACAAAGTACAAAACTTTTAGCAACAGATATCGATAAGCATTTCATGAATTACTGTCTAATACTGCTCAACACAGCACAGTGGTTGTCTGGCTGTAACATAAAACCTTTGTATTTTACACCATGATAAAAATTCTTTGCAAAAGGACATTAAATGTATTTAGTAATGCATCTGGCTCAAAAGGGTCTAGTATCTGAAAACCGGATTTAGTGCCATCTAGCGGTGAAATCTGGAACTAACCAAATACTCTTTGAGTCACCCTCTTCTTCCAAACATGAAAGAGAAATCCTGATCCTAAAACTCGAGAAATGCCCTAACTAGAGCCAGTGTTTTGTTTGTCTGGTCAGGGATACTGTATGAAGCAATAAATGGTTAAAATGATGGTTGGTCACAGTGCATCATGGCAACAGAAAAAGGAAAGTCGCATCCAAACCTTGTGATCAGCGGAGTCCCATCCACCCATTTCCATGTCCCCTCTGTCTCGCTGTCAGTCAGTCCAATCCACACGCGCCTCTTTAAACTATTTAGGAAATCCTTGTTGACAGAGAAATGATCATTGACATAAGTACAATACAAACAGTTACATGCTGTCCTCCACTTCTGTGACACAGTATTCACTAACAGATTCACACACAACATGTATGCACAGTGAGACACACACCTGTTCTTCTTTGCTGTTGATAATCACCAGGTCTGCACCTCTCTGCAGACAGTCATCTCTACTTTGTAGCCAGGTCTTTCGCAGAGAAGAAATGTAATAGAGGCTACCGTTGAAATATATCCATCCCAATCCTGTTTGTATTGAGAGGGGGGAAATGAAACAACAACCTTAGTATCTTAAACAAAGTTGAAAATTGTAGCTTGGACAAAAGTCTTGTGTTTGGTTGGTTTGGGTTGAAACATTCTCTGTAAACATTTGACTGTGATTTTGGCCCCTAATGCTACAATATCCATGAGCCACAGCCAATGCTGCATAACCAGGCTTAGCAGCCCCTATGGACATGGAGGTATTTGTTGCACAGCAAAATGCTCATATGCATTATCATAGGGAACTTTTGACTGAGAAAACTTTTAGTAATATCTTATTAGTTACCTGTGACTATAGATACAATACATAGATGGAGTGGAGGAGATCCATAGATAGACAAATATAACACAACACTTTTAATGTGGGGGCCAAAATGAAGAAGCTGAAGAGACCAGAGGACAAACGGGGAAGTGATGCAACAAAGAGTGAGAGATCTGTAAGTATATGGCAGACATTCATATGTATATTTTTATTAATTTTTAATCGCCTGAAATTAAGAATAATGTTCCGTCATCAAGTGCTTGCTCATAGTGGAATTGTTGGGTCTCTATAAATAATACGGTCAAGACCTGCTCTGTATGAAAAGTGTCATGGGATAATTTTTTTGAGATTTTGTTATGCTATGGAGCTATATAAATAAAATTGAACTGAACTGAACTTGTTCTTCTTTACCTTTATGTGTATCAGGTGTGTATCAAATGACAGACATCATTGCTATAATTACACAGTTTGACCCTGATGTCAAATTGACCCAGCACACTTCTTGGCAGCTTACTTAGGAGGCATAGAGTGGGAATGACAGAGGCACCATTCACCTGGTTACAAGTCTGTGAGACATCAAACATATTTTAAATATTGTTGCTTGAAGAAATTGATATTTACCTTTTTTCTCCAGTAAATATTTCTCTTTGGCGATGTCATCAAATTTCTTTGGGAGCTGGTCTTGTTCTCTGGTCAAATCATTGTAGCTGGTCTGTAACTGGTCTCGTTCTTTGGTCAAATCATTGTAGCTGGTCTGTAACTGGTCTCGTTCTTTGGTCAAATCGTTGTAGCTGGTCTGTAACTGGTCTCGTTCTCTGGTCAAATCATTGTAGCTGGTCTGTAACTGGTCTCGTTCTTTGGTCAGGTTGTTGTAGCTGGTCTGTAACTGGTCTCGTTCTTTGGTCAGGTTGTTGTAGCTGGTCTGTGACTGGCCTCGTTCTTTAGTCAGGTTGTTGTAGCTGGTCTGTGACTGGCCTCGTTCTTTAGTCAGGTTGTTGTAGCTGGTCTGTAACTGGTCTCGTTCTCTGGTCAAATCATTGTAGCTGGTCTGTAACTGGTCTCGTTCTTTGGTCACGTTGTTGTAGCTGGTCTGTAACTGGTCTCGTTCTTTGGTCACGTTGTTGTAGCTGGTCTGTAACTGGTCTCGTTTTTTGGTCATGTTGGTCTGTAATTGGTCTTTTTCTTTGGTCACGTTGTTGTAGCTGGTCTGTAACTGGTCTCGTTCTTTGGTCACGTTGTTGTAGCTGGTCTGTAACTGGTCTCGTTCTTTAGTCAGGTTGTTGTAGCTGGTCTGTAACTGGTCTCGTTCTTTGGTCACGTTGTTGTAGCTGGTCTGTAACTGGTCTCGTTCTTTGGTCACGTTGTTGTAGCTGGTCTGTGACTGGCCTCGTTCTTTAGTCAGGTTGTTGTAGCTGGTCTGTAACTGGTCTCGTTCTTTGGTCAAATCGTTGTAGCTGGTCTGTAACTGGTCTCGTTCTTTGGTCAGGTTGTTGTAGCTGGTCTGTAACTGGTCTCGTTCTTTGGTCACGTTGTTGTAGCTGGTCTGTAACTGGTCTCGTTTTTTGGTCATGTTGGTCTGTAATTGGTCTTTTTCTTTGGTCACGTTGTTGTAGCTGGTCTGTAACTGGTCTCGTTCTTTGGTCACGTTGTTGTAGCTGGTCTGTAACTGGTCTCGTTCTTTAGTCAGGTTGTTGTAGCTGGTCTGTAACTGGTCTCGTTCTTTGGTCAGGTTGTTGTAGCTGGTCTGTAACTGGTCTCGTTCAGAGTTGCCTTTAATGTCTGTTTGGCACAATAACAAAACATTAAACACACACTGTTAACCAGCATCACTTGGGGCTTTTTCAGCATGCTAACAAAGTACTCACATAGGAGAATTTGAGTTAGAGAGAGTCCGATCAGAAGGAGAAGACACAGCAGACACAGAAACACTGCAGCATCTCTGCAGGAGGAACTCTTCTTCACATCTACAAAGCCTGAAGGTAGAAGTCAGTATTTGCCATATGTTCAAATAAAATCAAATTCAGTTTGTCCCAAAAATTAAAGACTTTTTGATGAATTGCAGTGAAATTTTGACATGTATGTCAATCAATCTACAAAATCAATGACATTCACATCAGCCTCAGGACATATAGTCTTTCCTGTGTTCATGTACATGAATATTGTTAAAATATTTGCATGGAGCTGCAGTCAAGAGCATATAACGGTATGTGCATGACCGAGTGCAGTACCTGAGAGTGCAGGTCCGGTTCTTTTTGCCTCATGAGCCTGGTTCACGTCTTCATTTCCGTAAATATTTTCAGATTGTTCTGTCTTGCTTGTATGGTTGTTCTGATGAAGCGATGGTCCCTCTAGACTGGCAAAGGTTTTCAAAGGGTGATCCATTATGATGTTCAAGTATGTCCGAACGTCTCGATGTCTTGACAGTGTGCTGGATTGAGCTCACACAAAACAAGGAACGGGTCTTATCAGGTCACAGCACAATATTCTGACACGTGACTCATTTATTAGGAAGTGAAGTTGAGCAGGTTCTCTAAGAATTAACATTTCTGCATAGGTCATTATTTTTAGATGTATTTCTGCTTAAAGTCTGTAAATCAAGCAACACGCTTGGGAAACTGCAATAGCTTCCTCTGTTTTTTCCAGCTACAAAGTCTTAACAGTCAGCACTGTCAGCACTGAAGGACTTCAGGATGTGGAACTGTATATTAAGCTGAATTTACAAAGTGAGCCACCATAGCAGGGATACTCAACTCAACTGGTGCTGGCTTGCCCTCTGACCAGTTTCTTTATGCCAATTAGTAAATGTTCAATAATGTTCATATTCAGCGGTGACACTCGATATCTGAACCTGCACAGGTTTGTTGCCACCACATGTTCCTCTTTGCAAAGACGATTGAGGATAGTAAAGTTGACTTGAGTTGACCTCACTTTGTTGAGTTGACCTCACTTTGTTGAACCCACACACTACCTATCAACACCTCCTATCACATTTATCAATACTCCTTGCTGCTTGATAAAATCATCAGATTCACTCATCGATACCCACCACTGTTGTATCAAATTATAGCTTTTTGTTATCGATACCCAAGACTGTGTGTATTCAATTACAAAGATCGGATCGATAGCCAACAGCTACTGCAGCCAATCCTGAAGCCTTATCAACGCCAGCCGCCCGTCCTAACAAATGATAACGCAGACAGATCAATATGTTGTGCTGATGATAACGTCACCTCGCCCGGGTGTTACCCCGGGATCAGCAGACAGAGAATAGACCGTAATGTTTTAATCCAACCATAGTAGTTTTATTTATTTATTGTTAAGTCCAGTTTAGTTTTTAGTCTTTGAATGAAAATGTCAATTCATTTCATCACATTCTAGATATTTGCTGATTCATGTCTGGTTTTCAGTCAATTTTGAAGTCTCATTTTTGTTCTTTTACTATTTTACTACACCACCCTGGAAATGTACAGTTGCCACAGTTACATATGTTTTTCTTTTTTTGTTGTTACCTCAGCTGTTTTATTGCAGTTCCTGTCTCATTTCTGGTGACATTCTTCTGTTTGTCAGAACGCAGTGATATGTTGGTCTTCTTGATTTTGTCTTGTGATTTCCTGTTTTATTGTGAAATTTACCTGCCCTCTCGTTTCAGGTCACTTGCCCTTCCCTTGTGTGTCACCAGTCACTGTGATTCTTGATTGTCTCCAAATAAATCTTCTCACTGACACCTCAGCTTCTGAGTCCTCTTTGAGTTCCGGCCTGACACTGTTCTTCAGTCTACAAATCTTTAACTTTTCCTTTGATATGAACCGATAATGTTTTCCAAATGATATGACATCAATGAAATTCAAGACTAGTTGATAAATGCAAGATTGATGATTAGAGTAACCGGTTAAGCAACAAAAGCAGAGATGTTTTTTGCGTGTTGTTACAGACACAATGCAAAGTCATAGTATCTGCATGCTTCTAGTAAGCAGTTAATGTGCCACTGTGGCATCATTGGTTTTCAAAGGCTACTTTTTGAGTTTTGTCCTTTTTTGTGGACCACAAGTTGTCGACGGATATTTCTTGTTCAACTTTTTGTGACTCAACACATTTTAAATATTTTATTCTCATGGACAATTAAAGACAAAGTGTTTCAGCTATGTGAGGTTTTATTAGTTCAGAGGACCCGTTTGATGAAACATATGTATAACCACAGCATCACCTGTGAAGAAGCTGTCACCTTTAACATAACACATGAATTGGTAGATTGATTTCAGGGTCTTTGCTACTCAGCAGTGTTACCTGTTTGTGAAAAGTAACCGACTGCTCTGAGTAAACCAACATTTAGTACAAGGCTCCAGATGTTTATTTGTATCATTTTTAATGCTTCAAATTATCCAGCTTCCAGTGCAATTAAGTCACATCTGCCACAAATAACCACGTCGATAACAAGCACACAAGAAAACATTGAAACTGAAACGTCACACTAAGCAGAAAACAAATAAAAAAAACTTTTTAAAACAAAATGATATCTGGAAACATTCACAAATTTAGAATAAACCAAACAGCACTAAATACCCTGCAGTATATTCATTTCATTGTACTTTGTGTAAAACAGTTACAATAAAGAGCATTAAGCAATTTTTAGAAGTATACATCACTGAATCAAGTTTCTCTTACACAATATTCATGTTTGCTGCTTTCATACACACTTTCTCGTCATGCATCATATGCCTGATATATATATGGAAGAGAGAGTAACAGAGAGTCTAACACTAGGACCCAGGCAAAGGGACAGAGTCAATAAAAAGGGGAGTGAAGCTCATGTGGACTTTTCTTCCTGCACTGAGAGAGTTGTTTGCAGTTTGATTTGGTAGGCTAGATTTTTGAAAATAAGTTTATGTTTGTATATTTTTATCAGCCAAGGCGTTTGCATGTTTTCAACTGAGAGGGGATTGTGTTCCATGTTTACAATTTACATTGCACGTCATGCAAAGGTTCCTTTAATTCTAATGATCATATTGTTTGTTAGCTTTATTTTCCTTTATGCATGCCTCTACATTACTACCTCCCTGACTGCGCAAAGTTTGATTTCTGTATTTACTACGCAGCTGCGTGCATGTCTGTGTGGTAATGAGACTCACAGATATGCAGCGTGCTAAGCATTATGTTAGTTCTGTCTTGACAATTATAGCTGAAAGTGGGAAATGTGACGCAGAGTATCTCCCCCCTTTTATATGACTGCAGAGTTATCAAGCTGATGTGCTCTCACACATAAAGTATTTTGCAGTGTCACATGTATGATCATTCCAGTTGTTTCCATGTGGAATAGGCTCTGCATACATTTCACCACAGTGTTCTGCCCCACTTCCATTGTTCGGTTCATTTGGACTCCAGTAACTGAAACCCAAAAACAAAATACAAAACTTTTACAAACACATATCAATAAACATTTGATTTACAGAAAACAACGCAACTCATGAATTACTGTCTAATACTGCACAACACAACACAGTGGTGCAGCTGGGCAATCTGGACAGGACATCATCTCGACACATTCTTTTCCATGTCTTGCAATAAACCCGTCTAAACTTAGATCTATATTGGCGTGGTCTTTGTTAGTGAAACATATATAGTATATGGTAAACATTTACTCCAACACGTGTGTGTGTAGCAATCATCATAGTCAATCACAATTGTCCAGTCAATAAAAACACTGGTAACAAAATAATGACAGTGACAATGACAGAAAACTCTTTGCAGTGTACTCACACTCTTCCTCATACAGAGTGAATAACTGCATAAATGTTGTGCAATAAATGGTTAAAATGATGGTTGGTCACAGTGCATCATGGCAACAGAAAAAGGAAAGTCGCATCCAAACCTTGTGATCAGCGGAGTCCCATCCACCCATTTCCATGTCCCCTCTGTCTCGCTGTCAGTCAGTCCAATCCACACGCGCCTCTGTAAACTTCTTAGGAAATCCTTGTTGACAGAGAAATGATCATTGACATAAGTACAATACAAACAGTTACATGCTGTCCTCCACTTCTGTGACACGGTATTCACTAACAGATTCACACACAACATGTATGCACAGTGAGACACATACCTGTTCTTCTTTGCTGTTGATAATCACCAGGTCTGCACCTCTCTGCAGACAGTCATCTCTACTTTGTTGCCAGGACTTTTGCAGAGAAGAAATGTAATAGAAGCTACCGTTGAAATACATCCATCCATCTGTTTGTATTGAGAGGGGGGAAATGAAACAACAACCTTAGTATCTTAAACAAAGTTGAAAATTGAAGCTTGGACAAAAGTCTTGGGTTTGGTTGGTTTGGGTTGAAACATTCTCTGTAAACATTAGTGAACATGAACTTCTTGCAAAAAACAAAGGTCAAAGATAAAACAGCATCCAGGAGACAGTGTGTATAGTAGTGTGTTTTGTACCTTTTTATGTAGTTTTCCATTTGTATAGATGTTAGCACAGGTTAACTTCTTAACACGGTCATATACTTAATTTATATGCAAATCTATCTATCTCATGTTACTCAATATAACACTGGTCTATTACGTATAGCATATTAACTATGTTGGTTCATTTTTGACTTATTTCTGAAAAATCATTTTTACTGTGATTTTGGCCCCTAATGCTACAATATGCATGAGCCACAGCCAATGCTGCATAACCAGGTTTAGCAGCCCCTATGGACATGGAGGTATTTGTTGCACAGCAAAATGCTCATATGCATTATCATAGGGAACTTTTGACTCAGAAACTTTTAGTAATATCTTATTAGTTACCTGTGACTATAGATACAATACATAGATGGAGTGGAGGAGATCCATAGATAGACAAATATAACACGACACTTTGACTGTGGGGGCCAAAATGAAGAAGCTGAAAAGACCAGAGGACAAACGGGGAAGTGAAGGAACAAAGAGAGAGAGATCTGTAAGCTACAAACAGCTGTTTCTACCCGCCTGCTGAATTTGACATAATCTTTCATGATTTCCAAAAATATTTAGTGTTCTGTAGTCCGACGTGAACTTTAGTCTCAGTATAACACAGGTCCAGTGTGTAGTATTTAGGGGGATCAATTGGTGGAATATGGCAGACATTCATATGTATGTTTTCATTCATCGCCTGAAATTAAGAATAATGTTCCGTCATCAAGTGCTTGCTCATGGTAGAATTGTTGGGTTTCTATAAATAATACGGTCACGACCTGCTCTGTATGAAAAGTGTCATGGGATACCTTTTGTTATGCTATGGAGGTATATAAATAAAATTGAACTGAACTGAAATTGTTCTTCTTTACCTTTATGTGTATCAGGTGTGTATCAAATGACAGACATCATTGCTATAATTACACAGTTTGACCCTGATGTCAAATTGACCCAGCACACTTCTTGGCAGCTTACTTAGGAGGCATAGAGTGGGAATGACAGAGGCACCATTCACCTGGTTACAAGTCTGTGAGACATCAGACATATTTTAAATATTGTTGCTTGAAGAAATTAATAATTACCTTGAAGTTTTTTCTCCAGAAAATCTTTCTCTTTGGTGATGTCATCAAAATTCTTTTGGAGCTGGTCTCGTTCTTTGGTCACGTTGTTGTAGCTGGTCAGTAACTGGTCTCGTTCTTTGGTCACGTTGTTGTAGCTGGTCAGTAACTGGTCTCGTTCTTTGGTCACGTTGTTGTAGCTGGTCTGTAACTGGTCTCGTTCTTTGGTCACGTTGTTGTAGCTGGTCAGTAACTGGTCTCGTTCAGAGTTGCCTTTAATGTCTGTTTGGCACAATAACAAAACATTAAACACACACTGTTAACCAGCATCACTTGGGGCTTTTTTAGCATGCTAACAAAGTACTCACATAGGAGAATTTGAGTTAGAGAGAGTCCGATCAGAAGGAGAAGACACAGCAGACCCAGAAACACTGCAGCATCTCTGCAGGAGGAACTCTTCTTCACATCTACAAAGCCTGAAGGTAGAAGTCAGTATTTGCCATATGTTCAAATAAAATCAAATTCAGTTTGTCCCAAAATTTAAAGACTTTTTGATGAATTGCAGTGAAATTTTGACATGTATGTCAATCAATCTACAAAATCAATGACATTCACATCAGCCTCAGGACATATAGTCTTTCCTGTGTTCATGTACATGAACATTGTTAAAATATTTGCATGGAGCTGCAGTCAAGAGCATATAACGGTATGTGCATGACCGAGTGCAGTACCTGAGAGTGCAGGTCCGGTACTTTTTGCCTCATGAGCCTGGTTCACGTCTTCATTTCCGTAAATATTTTCAGATTGTTCTGTCTTGCTTGTATGGTTGTTCTGATGAAGCGATGGTCCCTCTAGACTGGCAAAGGTTTTCAAAGGGTGATCCATTATGATGTTCAAGTATGTCCGAACGTCTCGATGTCTTGACAGTGTGCTGGATTGAGCTCACACAAAACAAGGAACGGGTCTTATCAGGTCACAGCACAATAGTCTGACACGTGACTCATTTATTAGGAAGTGAAGTTGAGCAGGTTCTCTAAGAATTAACATTTCTGCATAGGTCATTATTTTTAGATGTATTTCTGCTTAAAGTCTGTAAATCAAGCAACACGCTTGGGAAACTGCAATAGCTTCCTCTATTTTTTCCAGCTACAAAGTCTTAACAGTCAGCACTGTCAGCACTGAAGGACTTCAGGATGTGGAACTGTATATTAAGCTGAATTTACAAAGTGAGCCACCATAGCAGGGATACTCAACTCAACTGGTGCTGGCTTGCCCTCTGACCAGTTTCTTTATGCCAATTAGTAAATGTTCAATAATGTTCATATTCAGCGGTGACACTCGATATCTGAACCTGCACAGGTTTGTTGCCACCACATGTTCCTCTTTGCAAAGACAATTGAGGACAGTAAAGTTGACTTGAGTTGACCTCACTTTGTTGAGTTGACCTCACTTTGTTGAACCCACACACTACCTATCAACACCTCCTATCACATTTATCAATACTCCTTGCTGCTTGATAAAATCATCAGATTCACTCATCGATACCCACCACTGTTGTATCAAATTATAGCTTTTTGTTATCGATACCCAAGACTGTGTGTATTCAATTACAAAGATCGGATCGATAGCCAACAGCTACTGCAGCCAATCCTGAAGCCTTATCAACGCCAGCCGCCCGTCCTAACAAATGATAACGCAGACAGATCAATATGTTGTGCTGATGATAACGTCACCTCGCCCGGGTGTTACCCCGGGATCAGCAGACAGAGAATAGACCGTAATGTTTTAATCCAACCATAGTAGTTTTATTTATTTATTGTTAAGTCCAGTTTAGTTTTTAGTCTTTTAATGAAAATGTCAATTCATTTCATCACATTCTAGATATTTGCTGATTCATGTCTGGTTTTCAGTCAATTTTAAAGTCTCATTTTTGTTCTTTTACTACTTTACTACACCGCCCTTGAAATGTACAGTTGCCACAGTTACATATGTTTTTCTTTTTTGTTGTTACCTCAGCTGTTTTATTGCAGTTCCTGTCTCATTTCTGGTGACATTCTTCTGTTTGTCACAACGCAGTGATATGTTGGTCTTCTTGTTTTTGTCTTGTGATTTCCTGTTTTATTGTGAAATTTACCTGCCCTCTCATTTCAGGTCACTTGCCCTTCCCTTGTGTGTCACCAGTCACTGTGATTCCTGATTGTCTCCAAATAAATCTGCTCACTGACACCTCAGCTTCTGAGTCCTCTTTGAGTTCCGGCCTGACACTGTTCTTCAGTCTACAAATCTTTAACTTTTCCTTTGATATGAACTGATAATGTTTTCCAAATGATATGACATCAATGAAATTCAAGACTAGTTGATAAATGCAAGATTGATGATTAGAGTAACCGGTTAAGCAACAAAAGCAGAGATGTTTTTTGCGTGTTGTTACAGACACAATGCAAAGTCATAGTATCTGCATGCTTCTAGTAAGCAGTTAATGTGCCACTGTGGCATCATTGGTTTTCAAAGGCTACTTTTTGAGTTTTGTCCTTTTTTGTGGACCACAAGTTGTCGACGAATATTTCTTGTTCAACTTTTTGTGACTCAACACATTTTAAATATTTTATTCTCATGGACAATTAAAGACAAAGTGTTTCAGCTATGTGATGTTTCATTAGTTCAGAGGACCCGTTTGATGAAACATATGTATAACCACAGCATCACCTGTGAAGAAGCTGTCGCCTTTAACATAACACATGAATTGGTAGATTGATTTCAGGGTCTTTGCTACTCAGCAGTGTTACCTGTTTGTGAAAAGTAACCGACTGCTCTGAGTAAACCAACATTTAGTACAAGGCTCCTAATGTTTATTTGTATCATTTTTATTGCTTCAGATTATCCAGCTTCCAGTGTAATAAGTCACATCTGCCACAAATAACCACGTCGATAACAAGCACACAAGAAAACATTGAAACTGAAACGTCACACTAAGCAGAAAACAAATAAAAAAAAGCTTTTTAAAATGAAATGATATCTGGAAACATTCACAAATTTAGAATAAACACAAACAGCACTAAATACCCTGCAGTATATTCATTTTATTGTACTTTGTGTATAACAGTTACAATAAAGAGCATTAAGCAATTTTTAGAAGTATACATCACTGAATCAAGTTTCTCTTACACAATATTCATGTTTGCTGCTTTCATACACACTTTCTCGTCATGCATCATATGCCTGATATATATATGGAAGAGAGAGTAACAGAGAGTCTAACACTAGGACCCAGGCAAAGGGACAGAGTCAATAAAAAGGGGAGTGAAGCTCATGTGGACTTTTCTTCCTGCACTGAGAGAGTTGTTTGGAGTTTGATTTGGTAGGTTAGATTTTTTGAAAATAAGTTTATGTTTGTATATTTTTATCAGCCAAGGCGTTTGCATGTTTTCAACTGAGAGGGGAGATATGTAGCGTGCTAAGCGTTATGTTACTTCTGTCTTGGCAATTATAGCTGAAAGTGGGAAATGTGACGCAGAGTATCTCCCCCCTTTTATATGACTGCAGAGTTATCAAGCTGATGTGCTCTCACACATAAAGTATTTTGCAGTGTCACAATTCGCATCATTCCAGTTGTTTCCATGTGGGATAGGCTTTGCATACATTTCACCACAGTCTTCTTCCCTATCATTGCTCGGTTCATTTGGACTCCAGTAACTGAAACCCAAAAACAAAATACAAAACTTTTACAAACACATATCAATAAACATTTGATTGACAGAAAACAACACAACTTATGAATTACTGTCTAATACTACTCAACACAGCACAGTGGTGCAGCTGGGCAATCTGGCTGTAACATAAAACCTTAAATGTATTTAGTAATGCATCTGACTCAAAAGGGTCTAGTATTTAAAAATTGGATTTAGTGCCATCTAGCGGTGAAAGCTGGAACTAACCAAATACTCTTTGATTCACCCTCTTCTTCCAAACATGAAAGAGAAATCCTGTTTCTAAAACTCAAGAAATGCCCTAACAAGAGCCAGTGTTTTGTTTGTCTGGTCAGGGATACTGTATGAAGGACTCATTCTAAGTGAATGAAAAAATCATTCGTCCTCATCCCTCCATCCTTCGACCCTCATCCCTTCTTTTCCCCTATAGGATATCATCTCGACACATTCTTTTCCATGTCTTGCAATAAACCCGTCTAAACTTAGATCTATATTGGCGTGGTCTTTGTTAGTTAAACATATATAGTATATAGTAAACATTTACTCGTAATAATATCCAACACGTGTGTGTGTGTAGCAATCATCATAGTCAATCACAATTGTCCAGTCAATAAAAACACTGGTAACAAAATAAGAAGCTGCAATGACATAAAACTCTTTGCAGTGTACTCACACTCTTCCTCCTACAGAGTGAATAACTGCATAGATGTTGTGCAATAAATGTTTAATATGATGGTTGGTCACAGTGCATCATGGCAACAGAAAAAGGAAAGTCGCATCCAAACCTTGTGATCAGCGGAGTCCCATCCACCCATTTCCATGTCCCCTCTGTCTCGCTGTCAGTCAGTCCAATCCACCCACGCTTCTGTAAACTTCTTAGGAACTCCTTGTTGACAGAGAAATGATCATTGACATAAGTACAATACAAACAGTTACATGCTGTCCTCCACTTCTGTGACACGGTATTCACTAACAGATTCACACACAACATGTATGCACAGTGAGACACATACCTGTTCTTCTTTGCTGTTGATAATCACCAGGTCTGCACCTCTCTGCAGACAGTCTTCTCTGCTTTGTTGCCAGGACTTTAGCAGAGAAGAAATGTAATAGAGGCTACCGTTGAAATACATCCATCCCAATCCTGTTTGTATTGAGAGGGGGGAAATGAAACAACAACCTTAGTATCTTAAACAAAGTTGAAAATTGAAGCTTTGATAAAAGTCTGTCTATCTATCTATCTATCTATCTATCTATCTATCTATCTATCTATCTATCTATCTATCTATCTATCTATCTATCTATCTATCTATCTATCTATCTATCTATCTATCTATCTATCTATGTATGTGGAGTGGAGGAGATCCACAGACAGACAAATATAACACAACACTTTGACTGTGGGGGCCAAAATGAAGAAGCTGAAGAGACCAGAGGACAAACGGGGAAGTGAAGGAACAAAGAGAGATCTGTAAGCTACAAACAGCTGTTTCTACCCGCCTGCTGAATTTGACATAATCTTTTATGATTTCCAAAAATATTTAGTGATCTGTAGTCCGACGTGAACTTTAGTCTCAGTATAACACAGGTCCAGTGTGTAGTATTTAGGATGATCAATAGGTGGAATATGGCAGACATTCATATGTATGTTTTCATTCATCGCCTGAAATTAAGAATAATGTTCCGTCATCAAGTGCTTGCTCATGGTAGAATTGTTGGGTCTCTATAAATAATACAGTCACGACCTGCTCTGTATGAAAAGTGTCATGGGATAACTTTTGTTATGCTATGCAGCTATATAAATAAAATTGAACTGAACTTGTTCTTCTTTACCTTTATGTGTATCAGGTGTGTATCAAATGACAGACATCATTGCTATAATTACACAGTTTGACCCTGATGTCAAATTGACCCAGCACACTTCTTGGCAGCTTACTTAGGAGGCATAGAGTGGGAATGACAGAGGCACCATTCACCTGGTTACAAGTCTGTGAGACATCAAACATATTTTAAATATTGTTGCTTGAAGAAATTAATAATTACCTTGAAGTTTTTTCTCCAGAAAACCTTTCTCTTTGGTGATGTCATCAAAATTCTTTTGGAGCTGGTCTCGTTCTTTGGTCACGTTGTTGTAGCTGGTCAGTAACTGGTCTCGTTCTTTGGTCACGTTGTTGTAGCTGGTCAGTAACTGGTCTCGTTCAGAGTTGCCTTTAATGTCTGTTTGGCACAATAACAAAACATTAAACACACACTGTTAACCAGCATCACTTGGGGCTTTTTCAGCATGCTAACAAAGTACTCACATAGGAGAATTTGAGTTAGAGAGAGTCCAATCAGAAGGAGAAGACACAGCAGACACAGAAACACTGCAGCATCTCTGCAGGAGGAACTCTTCTTCACATCTACAAAGCCTGAAGGTAGAAGTCAGTATTTTCCATATGTTCAAATAAAATCCAATTCAGTTTGTCCCAAAATTTAAAGACTTTTTGATGAATTGCAGTGAAATTTTGACATGTATGTCAATCAATCTACAAAATCAATGACATTCACATCAGCCTCAGGACATATAGTCTTTCCTGTGTTCATGTGCATGAACATTGTTAAAATATTTGCATGGAGCTGCAGTCAAGAGCATATAACGGTATGTGCATGACCGAGTGCAGTACCTGAGAGTGCAGGTCCGGTTCTTTTTGCCTCATGAGCCTGGTTCACGTCTTCATTTGCGTAAATATTTTCAGATTGTTCTGTCTTGCTTGTATGGTTGTTCTGATAGAGCGATGGTCCCTCTACACTGGCAAAGGTTTTCAAAGGGTGATCCATTATGATGTTCAAGTATGCCCGAACAGTTTGATCAACGTCTCGATGTCTTGACAGTGTGCTGGATTGAGCTCACACAAAACAAGGAACGGGTTTTATCAGGTCGCAGCACAATAGTCTGACACGTGACTCATTCTATAGGAAGTGAAATTGAGCAGGTCTTATGTGTATATACATTTCTGCACAGGTCATTGGTTTTAGTTGTATTTCTGCTTTGCTGTCTGTCTACCTGTCTCATAAACTACAAATAGTATTTTTATTATTGTCATTGTTACTACCTTTAGTCATATCTTCATTATTGTTTATAGTTATAGCTGTCTTATCTATCTATTTATCTATGTACCCCTCACTCGCTTTGACTCAACCGGCCACTCACCAATAAGCTTGGTTCTGCTTGAGGTTTCTCAGGTTTATTGCCAATTAGGTTGTCACATACATTGTCCTGGTGCATAACAAACATTTATTTAAAAAACATTATATTATATTTATATATTATATTATATTTATATAAACATATGTACAATATGTTGTAAAATGAAAAGAGTAAACAAAAGGTGAATGGTGAGCATTAATGAAACACATACATCTGTTTTTTGTAAAGTGAGTTTTTTTTTCCTTGTCACTGTCCCTAAGACGAGATAACTTATATTGTGATTTGGCATTCTATAAATTAAATAGAACTGAACTGAACTGAATACCTAACCATGCCAATGCACAAATCTTATATTCCTTTCTGTTGTTATGGTAATTGTATGTTTTGAATTGTCACTTCTTCCAGGTGTACTGGATCTTGTGTCTCAGTGACATCCTCTATTTTGTTCCCTTTACTACCCGATACTGTAGACCTTAAATTACTTCCCTCTTACCTCGGCCTACTGGACGGACAAGTAAGTGTTATGTTGTTTTTTTTAAAGAAAATACTGGATTCAAAGTATCAAAGTTTAAGAACGAGCGTTTAACAGTGCAACACACAGAAAGGGGTTACAGAGAAAAGGCTCCTCGTGGGTTCTCATACATTTTTTTAAATGGGCTGTCTCAGACACCACCCCACTGATACATAATATTATAACATCTTTTTTTTAGTTTTCTGCTCAGTAATGAGCATTATGTTTCATATCCAAATGATACTTTCCTAACCTGTCTCTCCTGTCTGTCCTTGTACTACTTTTTATAATTATCTCTCTCTGCCAGCCTCAGTAAACACAGGTCGAATAAGGGAAGTGCACGAGACATGCAAAAAAAAAAAAAACAAGACACACACACACACACACACACACTATATGATTTAAAACATCTGCACCCCAGTATTTTCTATAACAGAAACATTTCAGGTGATGGTAGTAGAACTTCTAGGTTATGTTCTGGGCTAAAGGACCAGCATGTATGATTCAGTGGCATCTTACGGTGTAGTTGTTGATTGTATCCCCCTTGCCTCACCCTCTTCTCTATGCACCGTCTACACCAGGGGTCGGCAATTAGCGGCCCGCGGGCCAGAACTGGCCCGCCATCAATTATATCTGGCCCGCTAGATGACGATGATTTATTTTAATATATACATATATATTTTTAAATATATCTTAAACCTCATGTTTCCCTTCAAAATACAACAATTCCACAGATTTCACAACATTTATTGAAAAGTAGCTGATAAGTAACGTGACAGCAGCCAGAACGTCCTCGCAGCCTCTTTACTTGACGCACAGGTCGGAACGCTAATTGGCACGTGCGTGCGCTGTAACCTGTGGAAAATAAAAGTGTCCTGTGTCCCTCTTGCAACGGACAACGTGAACAAATATGTTTTATTAAATGAAAAAAACAAAACCAAACAAGGTCGGCAGATCTGCGCTGCTGTATACATTAGTTACGGCGGGTTGCTAGGGCAGGTTGACTGTTTCATGACAGACGCAGTGGGCGTTTAAGGCCGTAAAACCCCTAACCACACACTTTTATACACCTTGTTACACGCAATTTGTACAGTGCTCCCTTAAAAAAATCAGGACGTTCAACATAAGTGCGGTTCTCACTCAGCCAATCAGGACGCAGCATTTCGTATCGTCTTGCTCTTGGTAATGTCTTCGGAGGCAATGCTTTGTTCATGATAAAGTATGGAAACATCTTCTCAGTGAAAGTGTGTGTGAAGGTGTGTATGTGTGTGTTAGTGTCAGGATCAGAGAATGACAGAGTTCCTCTGTTCCAGTCCAGCAACGATCAGAGTGCTGTCTCAAGATAGACACGTACGGACGAGGATGGATGGTTGCAGACACTTTTTGCCAGTATTAATACCACAAATATGTTGGCTTGCTGTACCAGTTAACATAAACAACACCACTGTGACACTGTAAAAGCTGTTGGCTACTTTTGCTAATTCATTAAGCTATTCAACAGCTCTCTGGTTAGTATGACCCCGTTAAGTATGAGGCCGTTTAGGATGACGCTGTTTCGTATGAGGTCATTTAGGATGACGCCGTTTAGGATGAGGCCGTTTAGGATGAGGCCGTTTAGGATGACGCCGTTTAGGAAGAGGCCGTTTAGGAAGAGGCCGTTTAGGAAGAGGCCGTTTAGAAAGACGCCGTTTAGGAAGAGGCCGTTTAGGATGACGCCGTTTAGGATGACGCCGTTTAGGATGATGCCGTTTTGTGTAAGACCGAAGCTGTTTTGTGTGAGGATGACAAAGGTTTTTCTGAGGATGAGTGACTCAGACATAGAACCTATATAGACACACACTGATGGGTAATGGGGAACTGATAGAGAATCAGGAATCACGGTGACTGGTGACACACAAGGGAAGGGCAAGTGACCTGAAACGAGAGGGCAGGTAAATTTCACAATAAAACAGGAAATCACAAGACAAAATCAAGAAGACCAACATATCACTGCGTTCTGACAAACAGAAGAATGTCACCAGAAATGAGACAGGAACTGCAATAAAACAGCTGAGGTAACAACAAAAAAGAAAAACATATGTAACTGTGGCAACTGTACATTTCCAGGGTGGTGTAGTAAAATAGTAAAAGAACAAAAATGAGACTTTAAAATTGACTGAAAACCAGACATGAATCAGCAAATATCTAGAATGTGATGAAATGAATTGACATTTTCATTAAAAGACTAAAAACTAAACTGGACTTAACAATAAATAAATAAAACTACTATGGTTGGATTAAAACATTACGGTCTATTCTCTGTCTGCTGATCCCGGGGTAACACCCGGGCGAGGTGACGTTATCATCAGCACAACATATTGATCTGTTTGCGTCATCATTTGTTAGGACAGGCGGCTGGTTTTGATAAGGCTTCAGGATTGGCTGCAGTAGCTGTTGGTTTGTCACGTCTCTAAGTTCTTCTCGTGGTGGGAACTGTTGGGTTTCTGTAAATAATGATGTAAATTGTATGGACGAGATAACTTATATTGTGATTTGGCATTCTATAAATTGAAATAGAATCAAACTGAACTGAATACCTAACTATCCCAATGCACAAATCATATATTACTTTCTGTTGTTATGGTAATAGTGTGTTTTGAATTGTCACTTCTTCCAGGTGTACTGGATCTTGTCTCAGTGACATCCTCTATTTTGTTCCCTTTACTACCTGATACTGTAGACCTTAAATTACTTCCCTCTTACCTCGGTCTATTGGTCGGACAAGTGAAGTTAACTAAAAAGTGTTATGGATTTTTTTTTTAAATACTGGATTAAAAGTAATAAAGTTTAAGTTAAATTTATTATTCTTGTACAAGAAGGGGCGTTTAACAGTGCAACACATAAAAGGGGTTACAAAGAAAAGGCTCCCTGAGGAGCTCTAACAGTTGGTTCTTATACATTAAAAATGGCCTTTCTCAGACGCCTCCCCACTGATACATTTAATATCATATGGTCCTTTTTTGGTTTTCTGCTCAGTAATGAGCAAATAGTATTTTTATTATTGTCATTGTTACTACCTTTGGTCATATCTTCATTAAAGTTTATAGTTATAGCTGTCTATCTATCTATCTATTTATGTACCCCTCACTCGCTTTGACTCAACCGGCCACGCTCCAAAAAGCTTGGTTCTGCTTGAGGTTTCTCAGGTTTATTGCCAATTAGGTAAACAAAAGGTAAATGGTGAGCATTAATGAAACACATACATCTGAC
This sequence comes from Collichthys lucidus, assembly GCA_004119915.2. Taxonomy (NCBI): domain Eukaryota; kingdom Metazoa; phylum Chordata; class Actinopteri; family Sciaenidae; genus Collichthys; species Collichthys lucidus. The sequence continues at coordinate 37,810,008 of CM014082.1, forward strand.
GTTCAAAGTTTTGTAAAGTTAGGTTTTGGTCTTGATGGACCGCAGCATGTTTTTTGTTTCTTTGTCTTGTTGGGTTTCTGTAATTAATAATGTAAATCAAACGGACGAGAAAACTTATATTGTGATTTGGCATTATATAAATTAAATAGAATCGAACTGAACTGAATACCTAACCATGCCAAACAAATCATATATTCCTTTCTGTTGTTATGGTAATTGTGTGTTTTGAATTGTCACTTCTTCCAGGTGTACTGGATCTTGTGTCTCAGTGACATCCTCTATTTTGTTCCCTTTACTACCTGATACTGTAGACCTTAAATTACTTCTCTCTTACCTCGGCCTACTGGTCGGACAAGTAAGTGTTATGTTGTTTTTTTAAAGAAAATACTGGATTCAAAGTATCAAAGTTTAAGTTGAATTTATTATTCTTGTACAAGAATGAGCGTTTAACAGTGCAACACACAAAAAGGGGTTACAGAGAAAAGGCTTCTTGAGGAGCTTTATCAGTAGGTTCTTATGTCTCAGATACCTCCCCACTGATACAGTTAATATCGTAACATCCTTTTTTAGTTTTCTGCTCAGTAATGAGCATTATGTTTCATATCCAAATGATACTTCCCTAACCTGTCTTTCTTGTCCTTGTACTGTTTTTTTTTATAGTTATCTCTCCCTGCCAGCCTCAGTAAACACAGGCCAAATAAGGGAAGTGCACGAGACATGCAAAAAAACAGGACACACACACACACACACACACACTCTATATGAGTTAACACATCTGCACCCGAGTGTAATCCTAATTTTTATAACAAAAATAAGAAGAATAATGGAAACTTCCGTGGCTGGGAAATGTTGTATGTACGAAATCTTTTGGCCTGCTGACCACTTGATCAGTCGTGTCTTGTATCGGTTGTCACTGGCAAAGCTCTATGTATTGTTGCCCCGCCCAAAATTTGCATCTGTGAAAGAGTATGTGAAAAAAAAAAAAGAATGGATCCTGCAAGAAAGAGCGGGAAAATGTGCAGGAATGTGAGAGCTGGTGCAAGTACTTAAATGTTGCTTTGACACGCGCGCACACACACACAAACATCTTCTGTTGTAAACGTGTAGGGGAAGTGTACAGAGTGTGTTCATTGAAAATGTCTTCTGATATATGCTCTCCACAGAAAATCTGAGTCTGAAAAAATAATCATATCATCTTGCTTTTGATTAAAAAAATGAAAACTGAAAAAAGGGTTAATAGCACGAGTCTACAACATACAGGAATGAACGCAACTCTCCTGGTATGTACAGATAAGAAAAAAAATCTAAAGATAGAAAGGGCTCCACCCCTTTTACCTGGTTCACCTGAAGAAAACCAAGAAAAAATACAAATACAGCTCTATCAGACACAATCAGCACAGTGGTAACTGGTACAGCAAGCCAACATATTTGTGGTATTAATACTGGCAAAATGTGTCTGCATCCATCCGTCCGTATATGTCTATCTTGAGACAGCACTCTGATCGTCGCTGGACTGGAAAAGTGAGTAGCAGTTGGTGGCCTTTTCTATTAATGTATTAAGTACAATTACAAACATTTCCAAACAGAATATCATTAATGGAAAGATGACTTGTTGTGTATATGATGTAACTGTTTAATTATCAAATCAATGAGAATTATTGAGATCTAACAGATAACTTTACATAGCAATAACCAAGAACATGTTTTAATGAATCTTAATCTGAGTCAAGGGGGATACAATCAACAACTACACCGCAAGATGCCACTGAATCATACATGCTGGTCCTTTAGCTCAAAACATAACCTAGAAGTTCTACCACTATCACCTGAAATGTTTCTGTTATAGAAAATACTGGGGTGCAGATGTTTTAACCTACATAATGTGAGTGTGTGTGTGTTTGTGTTTGTCTTTGTTACATTGTGGGATCCACGACCAGACGGCACTGTAAGTGTGGGTACCTAAATATTTGTGGGGACCCCTGATCCCCACCAAGAAGAGCATTCAATTTGTTCAGAAGACGGTCAGGGGAGTGGCCTGTCAATTTTGCACAAAAAAATAAAAGATTCTGCTTATGTGTGTATAGGTGAGGTTAACTCTCTACCTCCTCCTACTGGACAGGCCTGGTAAGGCAGAAACACACACACTTGGCTTATCTGCGCATGTGCAGGAAATTGGCTGACTTCAAAGACGGATTACAGCTATAATAAATGAATGTAATAAATGAATAATAAACAAAATGTTATTACTATTATTTTTTTCATGTATGTAATTACCAGCATAAGTAAATGCAAATTTGGAGAATTTAATTCAAAGCTAACACTTAGCTAAAAATAGCTCTTTATTGTAAGCTAAAGTTTTGTCTAAGCTAGTGCTAAGACAGGCTCGTGATTTATTTTCAAATAACGAAGGTTATCACTATTACAATTGTTTTTCATGTGTGTAAGTACCTGTGGAACTGAATGCAATTTGCAGCTTTTAGCTCAAAGCTAACATTTAGCTACAAATGGCCCTTTAGTGCTAGCTAAAGTTTCGTCTAAGCTAGTGCTAAGACAGGTTTGTGATTTATTACAAATTGGCATATATATATGTATACACACACACACACACACACACACACACACATATATATATACACAAATAAACTCTGAAATTAACTCTCCATCCATTAATAATTAATATTAATTTGTACGTTGATAGATTGGATGTGTTTGATACATGTGCACTGACATGACTACTGGGAGGTGTTTAATGTAAGACAGCTTTACAGCTATACCACATTTCCTGGATGCACTGATGATACAAAACAAGCGCTCCTTGACAGCCGGCCGGAGGAACGGCACAGAGACGCTGACAAGTGGCAGCGTGGATTCAAGGAAAAGGTAAGTTATGCCATCGTGGCTTTTGCCAAAGCCCATTTCAGCAAAGGAGACTTTGTGGTAGAGTACAGGGGCCAGTTAATAAATCATGAAGAATCAGACAGGAGGAGGAAGACCTATCACAAAGCATGTACTGTTTTCATGTTTGACTTCCAATGGAAAGAAAAGACATGGTGGTAAGGTTTTGATTGAATGTTACATTTCTGCACAATTGAGTTTTTTCACAACAGACAAATTTGATAATAATTAAATGTTTTTTAAGTTAGCATGTATAGCCATGAGTAATTAAAGGTCATAGGAAATTACAATATGTAATTTAATCATTAATTTGATATTATCAAGCCTAGTCATTCTTTTTTTTTCATCCTCAAGTATCGATGCAACCCAAGAAGATGGCAGCTTTGGACGACTCGTCAATGATGACCACAAACGTCCAAATTGCAAAATAAAGAGGATCATAACGGAGGGCAAACCACACCTCTGTCTGTTTGCGTTGAGGGACATTCAGCCAGGAGAAGAAATAACATACAACTACGGTGGAAATGATTGGCCATGGAGGAAACAGGTTTGTCATAAATGATGGTCAGTGTGAAGTGAATGAATCATTATAATCATAATCAATAGCTCAAATGTGAAGAATCAGAATTTTGCAGATTGTTTTCTCAGGTTTAACTCGACAGTGTTGTTTCTGCCTCTAATCAGATTCAGCCAGTTAGAGACAACTTTGCAGCCTATCATATAATCTTGTGTTACTGATTTTTTTTTGTGTGTTTACATCCAAGTACAGTTAAGACACTGTAGTAATGGTTTTGAGTGTTGGTGTGGACAGATCACCCACTCAAAGTGATATTCATTGTCAGGTTAGGTTACAATACATTTGAATTTCAGTGTTTGGTTACTTTATTAGTGTTTCTTTTTTAGACACAGATGTGCAGTGTTTGCTCTTGTGCACACTGGTGCACGAGCGGCTGATTAACAGTGAATTATTATTTCAGGCAGAAGAACAGTCATGTGCTGCTGATCCCCGTGACACTGAAGACCCAAGAACAGCAGAGAAGATGGCTGAGAGTCCTTCATCCTCTGTCATGCAGGTACAGTAGTAGTCATTTTGTTGGGTTTCAACATTACCGTTTCTGTTTTTAATCAAAACGTGTCCAGTGTTTGCTCTTGTGCACATTGTAGAGTTTAGTTCAGATGGGTGTAACTATAGTGTAAAAGTGTTACCAAGCACAATCTGGTTTTCCTGATTCAGTGGGGACCAACCATCATTTACTGTGGCTGCCATCTACACACTTGTTAGGTCTTTTCCTTTGTGGGGACCACGGTAGCTAAGTAATACTCTCCACATTTAGTGACACTCATATGACTTTTTCATCCATAAAGTCAAACACCAGGTATTACACAAAGCCTATAATTCTGGCTAAGTTTGCTTTCCACAGTTCATATCAACTGTTCTATCACAGGTCAGTTCAACACTGTAATACCTGATATTCACTGCTCTGCGCAAACGAACATTTAGTACAAGACTCCTAATGTTTATTTGTATCATTTTTAATGCATCAAATTATCCAGCTTCTAGTGCAATGAGTTACATCTGCCACAAATAACCACGTCGATAACAAGCACACAAGAAAACATTGAAACTGAAACGTCACACTAAGCAGAAAACAAATTAAAAAAACTTTTTAAAATGAAATGATATCTGGAAACATTCACAAATTTGGAATAAACCAAACAGCACTAAATACCCTGCAGTATATTCATTTTATTGTACTTTGTGTATAACAGTTACAATAAAGAGCATTAAGCAATTTTTAGAAGTATACATCACTGAATCAAGTTTCTCTTACACAATATTCATGTTTGCTGCTTTCATACACACTTTCTCGTCATGCATCATATGCCTGATATATATATGGAAGAGAGAGTAACAGAGAGTCTAACACTAGGACCCAGGCAAAGGGACAGAGTCAATAAAAAGGGGAGTGAAGCTCATGTGGACTTTTCTTCCTGCACTGAGAGAGTTGTTTGCAGTTTGATTTGGTAGGTTAGATTTTTGAAAATAAGTTTATGTTTGTATATTTTTATCAGCCAAGGCGTTTGCATGTTTTCAACTGAGAGGGGATTGTGTTCCATGTTTACAGTTTACATTGCACGTCATGCAAAGGTTCCTTTAATTCTAATGATCATATTGTTTGTTAGCTTTATTTTCCTTTATGCATGCCTCTACATTACTACCTCCCTGACTGCGCAAAGTTTGATTTCTGTATTTACTACGCAGCTGCGTGCATGTCTGTGTGATAATGAGACTCACAGATACGCAGCGTGCTAAGCATTATGTTAGTTCTGTCTTGACAATTATAGCTAAAAGTGGGAAATGTGACGCAGAGTATCTCCCCCCTCCCGCCTTTTATATGACTGCAGAGTTACCAAGGTAATGTGCTCTCACACATATAGTTTAATTCAACGTTACATCTAAAAGAATTCCAGTTGTTTACATGTTGAGAAGGCTCTATCAACATTTCAACACAGTGTTCACCATTGCTCGGTTCATTTGGACGCCAGTAACTGAAACCCAAAAACAAAATACAAAACTTTTACAAACACATATCAATAAACATTTGATTGACAGAAAACAACACAACTTATGAATTACTGTCTAATACTGCTCAACACAGCACAGTGGTGCAGCTGGGCAATCTGGCTGTAACATAAAACCTTAAATGTATTTAGTAATGCATCTGACTCAAAAGGGTCTAGTATTTAAAAATTGGATTTAGTGCCATCTAGCGGTGAAAGCTGGAACTAACCAAATACTCTTTGATTCACCCTCTTCTTCCAAACATGAAAGAGAAATCCTGTTTCTAAAACTCAAGAAATGCCCTAACAAGAGCCAGTGTTTTGTTTGTCTGGTCAGGGATACTGTATGAAGGACTCATTCTAAGTGAATGAAAAAATCATTCGTCCTCATCCCTCCATCCTTCGACCCTCATCCCTTCTTTTCCCCTATAGGATATCATCTCGACACATTCTTTACCATGTCTTGCAATAAACCCGTCTAAACTTAGATCTATATTGGCGTGGTCTTTGTTAGTGAAACATATATAGTATATAGTAAACATTTACTCGTAATAATATCCAACACGTGTGTGTGTGTAGCAATCATCATAGTCAATCACAATTGTCCAGTCAATAAAAACACTGGTAACAAAATAAGAAGCTGCAATGACAGAAAACTCTTTGCAGTGTACTCACACTCTTCCTCCTACAGAGTGAATAACTGCATAGATGTTGTGCAATAAATGTTTAATATGATGGTTGGTCACAGTGCATCATGGCAACAGAAAAAGGAAAGTCGCATCCAAACCTTGTGATCAGCGGAGTCCCATCCACCCATTTCCATGTCCCCTCTGTCTCGCTGTCAGTCAGTCCAATCCACCCACGCTTCTGTAAACTTCTTAGGAACTCCTTGTTGACAGAGAAATGATCATTGACATAAGTACAATACAAACAGTTACATGCTGTCCTCCACTTCTGTGACACGGTATTCACTAACAGATTCACACACAACATGTATGCACAGTGAGACACATACCTGTTCTTCTTTGCTGTTGATAATCACCAGGTCTGCACCTCTCTGCAGACAGTCTTCTCTGCTTTGTTGCCAGGACTTTAGCAGAGAAGAAATGTAATAGAGGCTACCGTTGAAATATATCCATCCCAATCCTGTTTGTATTGAGAGGGGGGAAATGAAACAACAACCTTAGTATCTTAAACAAAGTTGAAAATTGAAGCTTTGATAAAAGTCTGTCTATCTATCTATCTATCTATCTATCTATCTATCTATCTATCTATCTATCTATCTATCTATCTATCTATCTATCTATCTATCTATCTATCTATCTATCTATCTATGTGGAGTGGAGGAGATCCACAGACAGACAAATATAACACAACACTTTGACTGTGGGGGCCAAAATGAAGAAGCTGAAGAGACCAGAGGACAAACGGGGAAGTGAAGGAACAAAGAGAGATCTGTAAGCTACAAACAGCTGTTTCTACCCGCCTGCTGAATTTGACATAATCTTTTATGATTTCCAAAAATATTTAGTGATCTGTAGTCCGACGTGAACTTTAGTCTCAGTATAACACAGGTCCAGTGTGTAGTATTTAGGATGATCAATAGGTGGAATATGGCAGACATTCATATGTATGTTTTCATTCATCGCCTGAAATTAAGAATAATGTTCCGTCATCAAGTGCTTGCTCATGGTAGAATTGTTGGGTCTCTATAAATAATACGGTCACGACCTGCTCTGTATGAAAAGTGTCATGGGATAACGGTTGTTATGCTATGCAGCTATATAAATAAAATTGAACTGAACTTGTTCTTCTTTACCTTTATGTGTATCAGGTGTGTATCAAATGACAGACATCATTGCTATAATTACACAGTTTGACCCTGATGTCAAATTGACCCAGCACACTTCTTGGCAGCTTACTTAGGGGGCATAGAGTGGGAATGACAGAGGCACCATTCACCTGGTTACAAGTCTGTGAGACATCAAACATATTTTAAATATTGTTGCTTGAAGAAATTAATAATTACCTTGAAGTTTTTTCTCCAGAAAATCTTTCTCTTTGGTGATGTCATCAAAATTCTTTTGGAGCTGGTCTCGTTCTTTGGTCACGTTGTTGTAGCTGGTCTGTAACTGGTCTCGTTTTTTGGTCATGTTGGTCTGTAACTGGTCTTTTTCTTTGGTCACGTTGTTGTAGCTGGTCTGTAACTGGTCTCGTTCTTTGGTCAGGTTGTTGTAGCTGGTCTGTAACTGGTCTCGTTCTTTGGTCAGGTTGTTGTAGCTGGTCAGTAACTGGTCTCGTTCAGAGTTGCCTTTAATGTCTGTTTGGCACAATAACAAAACATTAAACACACACTGTTAACCAGCATCACTTGGGGCTTTTTTAGCATGCTAACAAAGTACTCACATAGGAGAATTTGAGTTAGAGAGAGTCCGATCAGAAGGAGAAGACACAGCAGACCAAGAAACACTGCAGCATCCCTGCAGGAGGAACTCTTCTTCACATCTACAAAGCCTGAAGGTAGAAGTCAGTATTTTCCATATGTTCAAATAAAATCAAATTCAGTTTGTCACAAAATTTAAAGACTTTTTGATGAATTGCAGTGAAATTTTGACATGTATGTCAATCAATCTACAAAATCAATGACATTCACATCAGCCTCAGGACATATAGTCTTTTCTGTGTTCATGTGCATGACAAAATATTTGCATGGAGCTGCAGTCAAGAGCATATAACGGTATGTGCATGACCGAGTGCAGTACCTGAGAGTGCAGGTCCGGTTCTTTTTGCCTCATGAGCCTGGTTCACGTCTTCATTTGCGTAAATATTTTCAGATTGTTCTGTCTTGCTTGTACGGTTGTTGTAATGAAGCGATGGTCCCTCTAGACTGGCAAAAGTTTTCAAAGGGTGATCCATTATGATGTTCAAGTATGCCCGAACAGTTTGATCAACGTCTCGATGTCTTGACAGTGTGCTGGATTGAGCTCACACAAAACAAGGAACGGGTTTTATCAGGTCGCAGCACAATAGTCTGACACGTGATTTGATGGGAAGTTAGCGAAGTTGAGCAGATCTTATACAAATAAACATTTCTGCACAGGTCATTGTTTTTAGTTGTATTTCTGCTTTGCTGTCTGTCTACCTGTCTCATAAACTACAAATAGTATTTTATTATTTTATTATAGTATAATTATTATTTTATTATTATTATTGTCATTATTACTACCTTTAGTCATATCTTCATTATAGTTATAGCTGTCTATCTATGTATTTATCTATGTACCCCTCACTCGCTTTGACTCAACCGGCCACGCTCCAATAAGCTTGGTTCTGCTTGAGGTTTCTCAGGTTTATTGCCAATTAGGTTGTCAAATACATTGACCTGGTGCATAACAAACATTTATTTAAAAAACATTTAAGAAATCAACTTTAAAAAATCTAGAAATATATAAACATATGTACAATATGTTGTAAAATGAAAAGAGTAAACATAAGGCATTAATGAAACACATACATCTGATGTTCAAGGTTTTGTGGAGTAAGGTTTTTTTTTTTTTTCTTGTCACCGTCCCTAAGTTCTTGCTCGCGGTGGGAACTGTTGGGTTTCTGTAAATAATAATGTAAAACGTATTGACGAGATAACTTATATTGTGATTTGGCATTATATAAATGAAATAGAACTGAACTGAACTGAATACCTAACCATGCCAATGCACAAATCATAGATTCCTTTCTGTTGTTATGGTATTTGTGTGTTTTGAATTGTCACTTCTTTCAGGTGTACTGGATTTTGTGTCTCAGTGACATCCTCTATTTTGTTCCCTTTACTACCCAATAGACCTTGAATTACTTCTCTCTTACCTCGGTCTACTGGAAGAGTACACTGCAAGTGAAGTCAATTGAAAAGCAGAATAATAAAAAACTTCCGTTCCTGGGAAATTCAGCCAATCCAGACATGCCAAACAATATTATGTTGAAATACTCTACAGATGTTTACTTCATCAAATTTCCTGCACATGAGTCACTGCCATCTGTGTTGGCCCTGATTGAATCCTCACCACATTGGCAGCCATGCAGGGTGGCTCACTTCTGGGCAAGAACACTATTCAATTTCACCATTTTTTTGGACATCCATATGTCTTCACTTGCTAGCTGCTGACTGTTTGGTCCTGAGGCCAGCTGCTGTCTTCCTAGTCCTGTCGTTCGACTTTGTTTTGCAACTAGCTGATGCTCAATCTCATCCTCTTCTTCGATGTCACGGTCAGACTCTGATTTTTTTTAGAAATATGATCCTCTTATTCTGAATCCTCTTCCTCTACATCATCATCAAAAGCTTCTCTCTTCCAAAATCAACTTCAAGGCCTCCTGTGCGGAAATCTTTTGGCCTGCTGACCACTTGATCAGTCGTGTCTTGCATCGGTTGTCACTGGCAAAGCTCTATGTACTGTGCCCCGCCCCAAAATTTGCATCTGGGAAAGAGTATGTGGAAAAAAATAATGACTGGATCCTGCAAGAAAGAGCAGGAGGAATGTGAAAGCAGTTGCAGGTGCAAGTGCTTGAATGTTGCTTTGACACGCGCACACACACACACAAACATCTTCTATTGTAAATGTGTTAGGGGGAGTGTACAGAGTGTATGTGTTCATTAAAAGTCCATCCATTCTTCTATCTTCTCCCGCTTATCCGTTTGAGTCGGGTTGCGCAGGGGCAGCAGCTTCAGCAGGGAGGCCCAGACTTCCCCCTCCCCAGCCACTTCGTCCAGCTCTCCCAGGGGGACCTCAAGGAGTTCCCAGGCCAGCCGAGAGACATAGTCCCTCCAGCGTGTCCTGGGTCTTTCCCGAGGCCGCCTCCCGGAGGGACATGCCTGGAACATCTCACCAGGGAAACGTCCAGGAGGCATCCTCACGAGATGCCCGAGCCACCTTAACTGGTTCCTCTCAATGCGGAGGAGCAGCGGTTCTACTCTGATCTACTCCACGCGGATGGCCGAGCTTCTCACCCTATCTCTAAGGGAGAGCCCAGCCACCCTTGAAGGAAGCTCATTTCGGCCGCTTGTATTCGCGATCTTATTATTATTATTATTATAGGTGAGGGTAGGAATGTAGATTGACTGGTAAATCGAGAGCTTCGCCTTTCGGTTCAGGTCCTTCTTCACCATGACGGACCAGTGCAGAGTCCGCATCACTGCAGAAGCCGCACCGATCCACCGGTCGATCTCCCGTTCCATCCTTCCCTAATTGTAAACAAGACCACGAGATACTTGAACTCCTCCTCTTGAGGCAGGATCTCATCCCCGACCCGGAGGCTGCACTCCACCTTTTTCCGGCTGAGCACCATGGTCTCGGATTTGGAGGTGCTAATTCTCATCCCAGCCGCTTCACACTCGGCTGCGAACCGCTCCAGAGAGAGCTGAAGGTCACATTCCGATGAAGCCAACAGGACTAAATCGTCCGCAAAAAGCAGCGACCCAATCTTGAGGCCACCGAACTGCAGCCCCTCAACGCCCTGGCTGCGCCTAGAAATTCTGTCCATAAAGGTTATGAACAGAACCGGTGACAAAGGGCAGCCCTGGCGGACTCCAACTCCCACGGGCAACAGGTCCGACTTACTTCCGGCAATGCGGACCAAGCTCTGGCACCGAGAGTACAGGGACCGGATAGCCCGTATTGATGGGCCTGGAACCCCATACTCCCGCAGCACCCCCCACAGGAGTCCCAGAGGGACATGGTCGAACGCCTTCTCCAGATCCACAAAGCACATGTAGACCGGTTGGGCAAACTCCCCTGCACGCTTCAGGACCGCGCTAAGGGTATAGAGCTGGTCCACAGTTCCACGACCAGGACGAAAAAACCACATTGCTCCTCCTGGATCCGAGGTTCGACAATCGTACAGACCCTCCTCTCCAGGACCCCCGAAAAGACCTTCCCGGGGAGGCTGAGTGTGATCCCCCTATAGTTGGAGCACATCCTCCGGTCCCCCTTTTTGAAGAGGGAAACCACCACCCTGGTCTGCCAATCCAGGGGCACTGCCCCCGATGTCCATGCGATGTTGCAGAGACGTGTCAACCAAGACAGCCCCACAATATCCAGGGCCTTGAGGAACTCCGGGCGGACCTCATATACCCCCGGGGCCTTGCCACCGAGGAGCATTTGACTACCTCAGCGACCTCAGCCCCAGAGATGGGCGAGACCGCCACGGGGTCCCCAGACTCTGCCTTCTTAAGGGAAGACGTGCTGGTGGGATTGAGGAGGTCTTTGAAGTATTCCCTCCACTGACTCAAGACGTCCCCAGTCGAGGTCAGCAGCACCCCGTCCCCACTGAACACAGTGTTGACAGTGCACTGCTTCCCCCGCCTGAGCCGCCGGATGGTGGTCCAGAACCTCCTCGAAGCCGTTCGAAAGTCGTTCTCCATGGCCTCACCGAACTCCTCCCACGCCCGAGTTTTTGCCTCCGCAAGCACCGAGGCCGCACTCCGCTTGGCGCGACGATACCCATCAGCTGCTTCAGGAGTCCCACAGGCCAAAAAGGTTCTGTAGGACTCCTTCTACAGCTTGATGGCATCCCTCACCAACGGTGTCCACCAGTGGGTTCGGGGGCCGCCGCCACGACAGGCACCAACCACCTTACGGCCACAGCTCCAGTCAGCCGCCGCCTCGACAATGGATGAATGGAACAAGGTCCACTCGGACTCAATGTCCCCCGCCTCCCCCGGGACGTGAGAGAAGCTCTCCCGGAGGTGGGAGTTGAAACTCTTTTTGACAGGAGATTCAGCCAGGCGTTCCCAGCAAACCCGCACAGAAATTTTGGGCCTGCCACGTCTGACCGCCATCCTCCCCCACCATCAGAGCCAACTCACCACCAGGTGGTGATCAGTTGACAGCTCCGCCCCTCTCTTCACCCGAGCACAGAAGTCCAATAACAGAACACTGCTCAGTTCCTCCCAATCACGCCCCTCCAGGTCTCACTGTCGCTGCCCACATGAGCATTGAAGTCCCCCTGGAGGACGAGGGAGTCCCCAGAGGGGGCTTTCTCCAGCACCCCCTCCAAAGACTCCAGAAAGGGTGCGTACTCTGAACTGCCATTTGGTGCATAGGCACAGACAACAGTCAGGACCCGTCCCCCCACCCGAAGGCGAAGGGAGGCTACCCTCTTGTCCACCGGGGCGAACCGTACAGGCGCCGAGCCGTGGGGAAACAAGCATTCCCACTCCCACTCTGCGCCTCTCGCCTGGGGGCAACTCCAGAGTGGTAGAGCGTCCAGCCCATCTCAAGAAAACTGGTTCCGGAACCCACGCTGTGCGTCGAGGTGAGCCCAACTATATCTAGCCGGTACCTCTCAACTTCGTGCACTAGTTCAGGCTCCTTTCCTGCCAGAGAGGTGACGTTCCACGTCCCCAGAGCCAGCTTCTGCAACCGGATGTCGGACCGCCAGGGTCCCCGCCTCCGACTGCCGCCTCTCTCTTTGCACCTGCCCAATGGGTGGTGGGTCCATGGGAGCGGGGGCCCGTGTCACCCTTTCGGGCTGTGCCCGGCAGGGCCCCATGGGTGTAGACCCGGCCACCAGGCGTTAGCCAGCGAGCCCCACCCCCAGGCCTGGCCTGCATCTGGGCAAGGGAGACCTGACTCCATAGGTATCTCTTTTCATCAGGGGTGATTAAGCTGCGCTCTGTCTGGTCCCTCACCGAGGACCTTGCCTTGGGTGACGCTACCAGGGGCATGAAGCCCCCGACAACATAGCTCCTGGGATCATTGGAACACGCAAACCCCTCCACCGCGATAAGGTGGCAGCTCCAGGAGGAGACATTTAAAATGTCTTTTGATATATGTTCTTCACAGAAAATCTGAGTCTGAAAAAATAAATACTTGTATCATCTTGCTTTTGATTAAAAAAAATGAAAACTGGTCCCACAGACCCGAACACCACACAAAGGTTAATAACACAAGTCTACAACATACAGGAATAAACGTAACTCTCCTGGTATGTACAGAAAAGAGTTGATCTAAAAATAGAAAGGGCTCCACCCCCCTTTACCTGGATCACCTGAAGAAAACCCAGAAATACAGGTTATTGCTGTTTCACTGAGGCGTGTCATAGACACAGAAACACATTAAAACTCTTCATCAGAATAGAAACGCAACACTGATCGAGAACAAGAACCAGAACAGGACATAAACCCAAAGAAGAAGAACGTTCTCTGAAATGGAAGGAGTTGAGACTGGCTACCTTTTCTTTTTAGCTTTTTACCTGCTGTGAGAAAATGGCTTCACGTTCAGAAAAGGATCTCTCTGAGGAGTCAGATGATGGAGTAGAAGATTTAGGCTCTGAGCAGAGAGATAGCAGCTCTTTCAGACACAATAAGAGCCACAGAGGAGGAGCTGAGAGCTGAAGACGTCTCATTCCTGCACAACTACAAGGCTGCCATGGGAGTCCAGGACCACCGCCTGCCGGATGATCCACATCTGTACTCAGGATCTCTGATAGACGTCGCCAATAGTCACACACATCATTGACCCAATAATAAAGGACTGCTATCAGGACAAACTCTATTCTTATTTATTTTTCTTTATCTTATTAATATTAGTCTTTGAACATCTGTAATCAAAGTGAACCACAAGATTGCATTCATTTCCTTCCTTTATTGTTGCACAGAAATGAAGTGCAGACTGATTTAAGTCTGTGTTAACTCACAACATTAATATATCTTTGCTAAAAACATTAAGAATTGTGCTCAATTACATAACATACAGATAGTGTAAACTGAAGTGGATTGGTTCAACTAAAACCTACAGCTGTGTTGATAAAGCTGCACCTTCCTCTTCCTTGAAACATTATCCAAGCATCTCTTCCTTTTAATATTAGTATCAGCCTGTAAGCTGATTGGGCCGGTGTACCTTCCGTCAGGCTATAACTTCCAGTGACAACTAAGAGAAACCTGATCCTTGATAAAAGGGCAGTACAAAGCTCCACCTCTTACCTGACTCACCTCACCTGAGGCGAAGCAAGAAGTGTAAACTGTTACTATTCGACTGCCGAGAGACACTTAGACACAGGCAGAGCACTGACTGGGAACACGGTGAGTACTTGAATTCCTAAAAGGTGTATGAGAGCTACAAAAAAGAATCAAATGTTTGAGCTGACTTTCTATCAGCGTACCCACTGTTCTTAATCTTCACTATAGAGAGAAGATGGCTTCTCCATTAGAGAAGGATCTCTCCTGTCCCGTCTGTCAGGACTTCTTCAAAGATCCTGTTGTTCTGTCATGCAGCCACAGCTTCTGTAAGGACTGTGTGCAGAGATGGTGGAGACAGAAACTAGTAAAGGAGTGTCCTGTTTGTAAGAGGAGGTCTTTACTGAGTGATCCACCTCATAACTTGGCTTTGAAGAACCTGTGTGAGACCTTTGTACTGGAGAGAGATCAGAAAACAGCAGGGTCAGAGGCTCTCTGCAGTCTGCACTCTGAGAGACTCAAACTCTTCTGTCTGGACCACGAACAGCCGGTGTGTCTCATCTGCAGAGATTCAATAATACACAAGAACCACAGATTCAGACCCATCCATGAATTTGCCCAGGATCCCAAAAAGGTGCTGCAGACATCCCTGAAACCTTTAAAAGAGAAACTGAAGCTGTTCGAACAAGTTAAAGGAAACTACGATCAGACAGCAGAACACATTAAGGTCCAGGCCCGACATACAGAAAAGAAGATTAAGAAGCACTTTAAGGAGCTTCACCAGCTTCTAGAAGAGGAAGAGGAGGCCAGGGTCACTGCTGTGAGGAGGGAAGAGGAGCAGAAGAGTCAGATGATGAAGGAGAAGATGGAGGCTCTGAGCAGAGAGATAGCAGCTCTATCGGACACAGTCAGAGCCACAGAGGACGAGTTAAGAGCTGAAGACGTCTCATTCCTGCTGAACTACAAGGCTGCAGTGCAAAGAGTCCAGCAGTACCCACTGTTGGATGACCCAGAGCTACCCTCGGGGGTTCTGATAGACGTCACCAAACACCTGGGCAACCTGAACTTCAACATCTGGAGCAAGATGAAGGACATGGTCTCCTACACTCCTGTGATTCTGGATCCAAACACTGCTCATCCAGAACTCGCTCTGTCTGAAGATCTGACCAGCATGAAACACGGAGAGAAAAAGAACCTTCCTAAAACCCCAGAGAGGTTTGATTCCTTCATCTCCGTCCTCGGCTCTGAGGGCTTCAACTCAGGGACTCACAGCTGGGACGTCGAGGTTGGAAGCAGTCCAGCCTGGGCAGTGGGAGTCTCAGCAAAGTCTTCCCTGAATAATTCAGACACACCGTTTGGATCATTCAGAATTGTGTTCTGTGACGGTGAATACACAACAGCCTCAGGTCCGGATCATCGTACTGTTCTCCAAGTAAAGAAGAAGCTCCACAGGATCAGAGTTCATCTGGATTTTGACAGCGGAAACTTGACATTCTCCGATCCTGATTCTGACACACACATACACACTTTTAAACACAGCTTTACTGAGAGGCTGTTTCCATACTTTAACACTGAAAAGAGACGCCCACTCAAAATATTGCACATTCCTGTCTCTGTGACGGTAAAACAGTAGCCTATAGTTAGACAGGAGGATAATCACGTGAGTGTTGATACACATGATGTGTTTTTACGTCTTTCTTACACTTGTCTTTGACTCACTGCATCTGTGCGATGACTTCAGTTTACCTGCTGTCACTCGTGGCAGCACGTTTGACACAGTCGGTGTGATCTTAATGTAAAAATGTAGAAGTGGCAGTTGGTCCAGTTGAACCACTCACCAAACCTTGTGGGTTTCCTGAAAGTTTTGACCTCAACAAGGTTACAGTACAGTCGGTTTGTCTTATTAGTTTATCTCATATAGTTGTGTTCATTATTTTTATCAGTTATGGTAACATTTTACTTATGCCTGCCAGTGCCACAAACTTAGAAACGTACTAGAGAGAGCGCATCTGATGGGGGACAGCATCAGGATTTTACACTGAAATTGAAAAATTTGTTCTGCAACAGTGAAATTGTTTGAAAGTTGTTTTTTGAAAGTCAGAGTCACAGATGCCAAGTTTAGGCATCTAAACTAAAAATGTTGGTTATGACCTAACATGTCATAAAAAACTTTTGTCTTCATGTTTTCTTTCAATATGTTTCAGGCCTCCAACCCCTTGAGGTCCGTAACATATTTGGGGGCTCGTCCATTTCGAGTTGGTCTTCAGCTTTTTGTTGATTCCATCTGAGTACCGTGTCTATAAGTGGCGCGTCGGCAGGTTTAGTTTGGAGGTGTATGCTGGGTGTGACGGCCGCTGGCTGGCTCAGTGTTCTCTCTCTCTTGTTTTGTTTGTTTTGGCCCGGAACTCCAACCTTTTTGTTTTGTTATTTTCTTGGGGAATTATTTCGTTTGTTTTGAATTAATTTAAAAAAATATTGTTTTAGTGACAACTATTGTCTTCCTGTTTTCTTTCAATATGTTTCGGGCCCTGCGAGTCCTTGAGGTCTGTAACATATTAAGGTTCCTGGTGTTTTCCCCTCCCCTCTGTGTCATGTTTGTCTTGTCTGTCTCTTCCTGTTTGTGTGTGTTGTTGTTGGGCATAGCCTCCAGATTCACAACCACAACCTGCACGGGATAGAGACCAGACTCTTTCCGTCCTTGTTGAGGTCACCGATGCTACAACCAAACACTGTGCTGAATCTTGTTTTTGCTCTGCCTCAGGATTTTTGCCTCGTCCAACCAAGTCTCATCATCCTCGCTTTTTTTTTGTGTGGCCTTTTTAAGCTTTATTTCTGATAGGGACAGCTGAAGACTGAACCCTGGGCTTCAGCAGCAAGGACTGAGCCTTCGCACATGGGCCGGCTGCTCTACCGACTGAGCTAAGCTCCGCCCCCAGACCACCTCTTTTTAATGAACTGTTTTCATTGATTCTGGTTTCCTGTTTGCATATCATTTTCGCAACCATTTATTTAAACCATGTAGTTAAACTGGAGGTAAATGTGACACAAGACTAAAGACAGTGATTGTACCTCTCTGATTGTAAATATTACTCTAGTTTGCATGATTAATCCAACAAGTTCGTCTGCGGAAAGATCTGTGCTATAATGACACAAAGAAAATAAAAACTTCAAAGTCTCATTTGTCTATGATTACCTTTTGTTGTGAAATTACATGGAAGAAAAAGTGATATACGTATCCACTGGGTCTATAGAGTGAGGCAGCCCTAACCTCTGACCTCACTTACTACAGTAATGATTAGAATAGCACTTGCAACAATCGTGGCCAGTTCAAGTCCAGGATGGGCCAAAATATGCGGGGTGGACTGGTAGCTGGAGAGGTGCCAGTTCACCTCAACATTATGTGACAGTGTCAAAAACTATGGTAGAAAATGGGGTCTTTTGTTTTCTGGAATACGTCTAGTACTGTGTGTATATGATTATGACATATCCATGGTGAAGTGCATGTATTAGATGATTCATGCACAGGAATGTTGGACCAGTTACAATCAAAATAAGTGAGAAGATTGCGCAGCAGGGACGGGTTTGTGATGCATAATGAAATACCTGACGTACAAATCAAACAGATCCAGGCTGACTTTCTCGACATGGAACTTCGTATTCTGTTAGTGACAAAACAAAGGAAGGTGAAGCTTTGTCCTCCTCGCCTTCGCCGCTCGTCCCTGTCAGGTTGCATTACGGGCAGCAGGTCGGCTTTTTAAAGGTGACCGCGACCTGCGGAGAGTTTCGGGTTCAGTTTGTCGGCAGCTCTGGAGATTTAACCTGCAGCTATAATCACTATCGACATCGACGGTGGCTTCCTCCTTCATGCTGTGTGTGAATGGGACACTGTCCACTAATAACAGCAGGAGTACTCCCCGGGGGGCATCGAAAGATAAATTCAGGTAAATGAACAATCCTACTGTACCAAGGTATTATCATGTCAAGTTTTATCTCTGAAACACAGGATGTCAGCAACATTATGCTCAGGTAACCCATCACTGACTATTATCCCGGAGGGGAAATTAATAATGAAGATCAAGATTCCTTGATCCTTGAATTAGGTGAACAGATTAACATTTCTTAATCTGCTCTCCAAAAATGCATCATTTACTCCCGTTTTAGTATTTTCCTTAAAGAGCTTGGCCTTGAAACGATGCATTTACACGATGATTAAGAGTCAGTGTAGCATCAAGATGATTTAAAATCTGTTATTTTATGGTTAAAAAAATCAAAGTTATGCAACTTTGCTTTAAAGATCCATGTCTTCACTGGGAACCAGTGGGGCTGAACAACACAGACAAACAAGACACAAAATTTTTCATGTGATAAAGTTCCTTAGTCAACAGTTATGTCTTGAAAGTGGAGATTCCCACATCACAACCCAGCAGCGAGTGTCAGATACGGTATGCACAAAGAACAGTCTGCAGCTGAGTTTGTCAAGCAGGACAGGATAAAACAAGCAGCAACAGTGGGATTGAGTTTAAACATCATTTATAAAAAATGAATCAGAGGAAGAGAGACAGTGAAATCGCTGTTCTGTAGCCAAGAGCTCAATGGCTGCAGATTTTAACACAAAGGTGACGATATGTGTTAAAGCAACAATGAATAGAAATTTGTATTTTTGCAATTTCAACATCAAGCAAAGATCAACAACAGCAGACCCAGCAGCAGCTGATATCAGAGACTAGTCCAGCAGCAGCTGATATCACTGACTAGTCCAGCAGCGGCTGATATCAGCGACTAGTCCAGCAGCGGCTGATATCAGCGACTAGTCCAGCAGCAGCTGATATCACTGACTAGTCCAGCAGCGGCTGATGTCAGGGACTAGTCCAGCAGCAGTCAGCCCAGCTCGGCGTCTGTCTTTCAGCCTTTTATTTCACCAAGCTCTCACCAACCACTAAAAGTCAGTCCCACATTTACTCTTGTCCGGCGGCTTCTTGCTTGCTCACTCTCTCCTTTTTCTCTTCTTAGCTTCTTGGGCTCTTCTCCTTTTGTCTCTACTGCTGCTAAGCCCAGTTACATCGCCCACTTAAACTTTAAATTTAAAAACAACCATATGAGTGTCTCCACATGCCCTTGATGAAAGAAATTTAATGTATTTCGCTGGCATTGGACAGTAGTAGTTACAAGATAAACCGAACGGTGTACTGTGATATCCTGACAGCCTGGAAATGACGTGAATTTCTTTTCTGTGCAAACAAACTTTTTAGATCTTTTTCTACTTTAGAAGTTACAAGCTGCTTAACAGCAAAAACACAGCAGAAAGAAGAAAAACAGACAGAAATATCCAAGAACAAACAGACGAGGTACAAACCAAAATATATAGCAAGAAAACAAAACAAAACAGTAAGAGGTTTTTTTGTAAAGATCTGCAATGACCGGGCTTCTCTCAGATTTCGCAGGAGGCTGCTGTTTTCAGGGTCGAGGAGCAATTACGCCAAAAACACAATTATCTTTTCAGTTTTTTGACCTTGGAACAGCCAGAAGTCTCTGTTCCAAGAGGTCAAGGCCTTTACCGAGTACACAAACAAACTGCTTTGTTTCTATTGTTGTTGGAAAACTCTATTGGAAAGCTCTATAAAGCAGGGGTCTCCAAACCACGGGCCGCAGGCCCGCCTAAACAATTGGAGTGGCCCAATTAACGAAAATTGTATTTTCCTATTATAAAATATCCACACTTAATGATTAAGCTTGGCATTCTAATTAAAATCTACCTTATTTACGAACTTTTTACAGTAGTAGCTAATTTTCATCCCCTCACACAATCGTATATTGTGACGTGACTTTGCTCGTGATCAACTCCCGTGCAGTCTGCCCGGGGGATTCGACTCGGCGGGTCAGGGGCGGCTCCCCACACCGAGCAGCAGTGGCTCACGGCCCCGGTCGCGAGTTTTATAGCGCCCTCCTGCCTGGACCTCGCCACTTCCCAGGGCCGTGGACTTAGTGCTCACTGCGCCCTCTCTGCGACTGTCGAATTGCAACGTAACGCAACTTTCACTTCCTCCCGCAACAAAATCGCAACAAAAAATGTAAAAACCGCAACTTTAACCACAATTTTTTTTGAAAACCTGATGCAACATCAGGCTGCAACTATTTCAAAAAAGGCTGTGAAATCCTGGTGGGTGTCACACCGTGGTGATGTCAAGCTGGGTTTTTGTTATGTCTTGTCATTTCCTGTTTTATTTTGAAAGTTAACTCTCCTCTCGTTTCAGGTCACTTGCCCTTCCTCATGTGTCCCCGCCCTGATTGTTTCCACCTGTTCCCCATTTCCCTCATGTGTGTATATATAGTCTGCGTTTCCCCTTGTCCTGTGCCGAAGTGTCTTCGTTCTCGTTTTGTCGCACCCAAGCCCTTCATTGCCTCCAAGCCTGATCCATGTGTCCTTGTTTTGTAAGTTCCATAGCCCTTAGTTCAAGTTCAGATAGAGTTTTTGTAGCCTGTTTTCATCCTACGGGATTGTTTTCAGTTTGGTTTCTTTCCTTTTGATAAAGTTTTTTCATCCTCCGGGATTGATTTTTGTTTCCAGCCAGTTTAGGTGTTTAGACCATTAGATATAGATAGATCATTTTCCTCCTCATTTTGAGAGTGTTTTTGTTTGTTAAACGTTATTAGATCATTCCTTCCCATTTTGGTGAAGTGTTTTTCTTTCTAGTTCAGGGTTTTTGTTTGTTTTTCCAAGACAGTGTAGCAGAGTATTTAGTTAGTTAGAGTGCTGCTTAGAGTAGCCTTTTTGTTGCAAATTTTGTAGCCTGTGTTCAGCAGCTCGGATCCAATAAAGCTTCTTTGAAACCTGCCTATTCCGCGACTGAGTCTGCTGCTTTGTTCTGGGCCTGACAGTGGGACTGATATTATTTCCGGTGGGCATGGATAATTTTCTTCATGTTACTTCACATGTAAAACCGTTGATGTCTTGCCATGTCTGCTTCCTGCTGAGAATTTACTGGTTTAATCATCATCACGTCTTTAGTTTGAGTCAGTGTTTTCATAGTCATAGATAGTTTGAGTTGTACTTCCTCCGACTGGAGCGATTATTATTTTGATACCTTTCATAGCCGGTTTATTTGCTCTCCTTAGAGCCGTAGTTTTCATAGCTTTAGAAGGTTTTATAAGCCTTACTGTTTTGTCACTTTGTAAGAGGTGAACCTTGCTGCCATTTAATAAATAATAGAGTCCTGTGTCCTAGTCTGGTTCCTGACAGATTACAAGTCGGTGTAGCATCAACAGGATTTAGAATCTGTTATTTCATGGTAGAAAATAACTTTATTACTTCTACTTGAGTAAAGAATGTGAACATACATACAATCCGAGCTGGCACTGAAATGGAAAAGAGCCTGTGAGTGAATGTACAAAGATACGAAAGGAAAATTATACATAAGATGTGATGCATCAGGACAATGGCGATAATGCTGTTTGGTAATTTTTGTCTTTGATCCAGATCACAGAGACTGTGTATAAAAGAAGAACACAGCTTCAAACAAAGGACATCACTGAGGATTCAATGGCAGGTATTTACCGAACCTCAGAGGAATACAACACATTTGGCGCTCGTACGTCGTGATTACATGTAAATTTATGAAAGTCGCTTTGAATTTCCTTTTAGGTTTGACTCCAGGAGCCAGAGGGAAACATGACAGATGGAAAGTGACAGAAGCAAACATGCAGGTGCAATATACATATATTTGCACTATTGGGTTATAAAATTATCAACATTTAAACTGTTATTGTGTCATATCCTGAATTAGTTGTTTGGTCCCCTGTTAGTATTAGTAATAGTTTAACTACAGAGAGCGTTTAGCTGCTTTCCTGTTTTTCGGTAAAGTCAAAGTTAGATTGATAGTGAGGTTCTGGTTCTCTTGTGGTTATATTTGTTTCGTTGGTTCGAGCAGCATCCACTAAGCCTTTTCCCCTTACTCGTAGTCTGCCCAAGCGGTCACTTATGTTGCTGTGAAATGAAGCCAACACCAAAAACTGCAGTGATGGAGCAACCAGGCTTCATTCAGCCTGCATCATCCACATCTTTGCCCATGGGCCAACTCTTCCGAAACCTGTGGGTGATGTCAAGGGTACTACGTCCATGTTTTATACCATCCATGAGTTTGCCTTGCCTCTTTTGTTTTGTATTCTGTCAATCAATAACTTCATTTTACCAAGTGCATCTGGTTTGATTTTGCTTTCTTCAAACCAGTTGGGTTATCGCCAAATAAAGGTGTAACATTTCTCACCTTCTAACCAGGCGGTGAGGAGTCTCATCTTGGCAAGGGAGGCCAAGAGGAGTGATGATTGCTACTTGTGAGGAGCAGCCTGTTAAATCCTCCACCTGCTCTGTTCATACATGTCATTCTTGCGGCTTGTTTATCTGCACACATCAGTATAATTAATGCATCAGATGTCACGGACTTGGAACGCAGAAACATTTGGCTGTCAAAGAGCCGCTCGCTGTGATTTAAAAAGTCAGATACACACACACACATGCATGGCTCTCTGCACATTCACACTCGCTGTCACAGCCATGGACGCGCACTCAGACTGATGTGCAGCCCGTAAACTTCATGACAGCTAACATGTCTATGATTACGCAGCATGTATCCGCGGCGACCATTAAAAGATCTGAGACAATTACTTCAGCTGTCAGCTCGGCTCACCGCTGTGTGAATGTTCATCTGCTCCATGCAGATTTTTTTCTTTATGACTCAATCGTGATAAATCTATTCAGTCACACTCCTCTGTGTACACACGAAGACGTGCCGGAATATGTTTGGCTTTTCAGTCAGCATTAAAATTTCAACATAAAACCATAAAATGTGAGTAAGTATTTAAATGACTTCTCATCTCTTTTTAACATTACCATAATTATTTTAATGTTGATTGAAGGGCTCAGCTTCAGTCTCTCTGGACTATAGATGCACACAAACGCATGAGCGCGGCTGCTCCATGGGCTTAATCACCACAGCAGTGATGCTGATTTGGGCTCTGCCTGGAACTGGAAAGCAACAAATACAGAAAGTCACGCCTCCAAAGGAAAAGCACCCTGCTTGCATCCTAATCAGATGCCCGAACCACATCGGCTTTTGACCACTACTACTCCGAGCTATTCCCGGATGGCCGAGCCCCTCGCCAAGGCTGAGCCCAGAGGAAGCTCATTTCGGCCGCTGGTATCCACAATCTCGTTCTTTCAGTTGCTACTCAAAGCTCATGGCTATACGTAGGTAGGGTTGGAATGTAAATGGACTGGAAAATTGAGATCCTTCTTCCGCATGCACCAGACCTGCACCTCAGGCTACATTTTCCCATCACCCGGGAACAAGATACCGCTCCTTCGCTTGGGGCTGTGACTTTCTCCCAACCCGGAGGGTTAGTTCTTGTGTCACGAATCACAGATGAGCACCAGGTGTTCAAATAGAGCTTTTAAGGTTAGTTCTGAGTTGCTGCTGACAGCCATGGTCTATCTCTATTTGCATTCTTGATATCACCGTCACTTTTATTTTTCTGTGTGCACAGGTACATATGAGAGCATGCACTGATAAAACTGTGTTTGACTCATTCAGTATGCATTTTAGGGCGTTTCTATTAAGATCGGCAAAATATGAGAGGAGGGATTGGAACTTTGTTTACTGATTTATTTAACCGAGAGCTCTTCTGAAATGTGTTGGGAAAGACAGGTATAAAATCTGCTGTACTGTTTTATCAGACACGCTCTGGGCCAGAAAGTCAGATGCAAACAGAGTAATAACCCTCCACAGCGTCTACAGTTGCTTCTTTATACCCACCAGCAACGAGCTTCGCTTGGAGGTCGTAACTTGAGATTCATGCCACCCCACCAGCAGCCCTGGGTCCACTTTCTCAACTATGCTGGCACCCGGACCAACCAGTGGAAGTACGTAGTGCATCAAAGGTTCCCTATAGAGCTTCTGTTCTCTAGAAATGTGACGCAGCCTGAAAGTGGAAGTAATGAACCAGGATGCTGCAGTGTGTGTGTGCAAAGGGCAGAGAAGAAGAGTGCAGGCAAGTAAACAAAGATGTAGAAAAAAAGGCTCAAAGAGCGCGGCCTTGGTGGCAGAGGCAGCACCAAAGCCACCACCCATAAGTGACTACAATTTGATCTCTGGCTGGCTTCCCGCAAACAAGGGACACATACAAGATTGTTTTTTATTGTTGATATATAAGAGCAAGAGTCCAAAAGCAATATTTCAGTTTACTGACATCCGAAAATGTTTCACCTGCATGCTGAGTGAGAAAAAACAAACTCTCTCGTCGTCTTGAACTTTGTGTTTGTTCTCTTTTTCTTTTCCTCTTTCTTCGTTCATCACATTGTTTTAGGGTTTCAGGGTTCTCGACGTTAGCTCTTTCTTGTTTCTAATATTAAAGTGTTTGGTGTCTGTTCAACTTTTTACAATCTGCCCCAGAGTGCAGCTCGGTGGCTGAAGTGTAAAGACTTCCTCCTCTTTCTCTGTTTTGTCCCGTTGAACTTGTACAACAGCAATAAAAGAAAAAAAAAAGTATGAAAGCGGCCGAATGCAGCGGTGATGAATCCGCAGGGTTCAACAACAGTACAACATTCTCATCCATCAGCCTCTGTGAGCAGAATCCCACTAGAAACCCGATTCACCGAGCACCCACGAAGATAAATGCAATGTGTTTCAGGATGTATTCATAATTATAACTACTGAGTCGTAACTTTAAATTAAATTAAAGCAACATTACATAGAAATGACTTCACTTGTGATTTAGCGCTCTGTTTCAGAGTGAAATACGATAGTTAACACACAGCTGTGCACGTGTATTTGTTTTTGTTATTTAGAATCAAAAAGAAGTCCAGCTCGGCGTCTGTCTTTCAGCCTTTTATTTCACCAAGCTCTCACTAACCACTAAAGTCAGTCCCAGATTTTACTCTTGTCCGGCGGCTTCTCGCTCGCTCTTCCCTCTTTTTGCCTTTGTCATTACGTCCATGGCCCGCTTGCCCAGCTCGACACCTGGGTCCACTCCCCATCAACATTCCCTGTAAAGCTCCTCTTTCCTGATGGACAGTGAAGTAAACTGCTGCCAACTGTAGCTGCTGTTAGCTCAGCTCATTAGAGAGACTGTCCAGAGTGTGAGCTCAGAACACCAGGGTAGGAGCGCCACCAGGAATTTTGGGCCCCATGACTAAAAAAGTCAAATTGGGCCCCCCTGTGCAGCTGTTGTCCCCACATCTCTAGGACCTAACTATCCCATCAGAAGCTGTTTAGCGTCTTGTAGTTCAATACTAGTACGAGCACAATATTTACTGCTGCTGATTTGTACATGCATACAGTCTGCATACAGTCTGCATACAGTCTACATACAGTCTGCATACAGTCTACATACAGTCTGCATACAGTCTGCATACAGTCTGCATACAGTCTACATACAGTCTGCATACAGTCTGCATACAGTCTACATACAGTCTACATACAGTCTGCATACAGTCTGCATACAGTCTGCATACAGTCTACATACAGTCTGCATACAGTCTGCTTACAGTCTACATACAGTCTACATACAGTCTACATACAGTCTGCAAACAGTCTGCATACAGTCTGCATACAGTCTGCAAACAGTCTGCATACAGTCTGCAAACAGTCTGCTTACAGTCTACATACAGTCTACATACAGTCTACATACAGTCTGCTTACAGTCTACATACAGTCTGCATACAGTCTGCATACAGTCTGCATACAGTCTGCTTACAGTCTGCTTACAGTCTACATACAGTCTACATACAGTCTACATACAGTCTGCTTACAGTCTACATACAGTCTGCATACAGTCTGCATACAGTCTGCATACAGTCTGCTTACAGTCTACATACAGTCTGCATACAGTCTGCAAACAGTCTGCATACAGTCTGCTTACAGTCTACATACAGTCTACATACAGTCTACATACAGTCTGCAAACAGTCTGCATACAGTCTGCTTACAGTCTGCATACAGTCTGCATACAGTCTGCTTACAGTCTGCTTACAGTCTGCATACAGTCTGCATACAGTCTGCTTACAGTCTGCATACAGTCTGCTTACAGTCTGCATACAGTCTGCATACAGTCTGCATACAGTCTGCATACAGTCTGCATACAGTCTGCATACAGTCTGCTTACAGTCTGCATACAGTCTGCATACAGTCTGCATACAGTCTGCATACAGTCTGCTTACAGTCTGCATACAGTCTGCTTACAGTCTGCAGTGCAGTTCACTGTTTGATGAAGATTAAAAATGTGCTAAAGTTCATTTTTAATTAACTTTTACTGCCCAAAACACATAAAAACAAAGAGATAATTAATTTCATTATTATATTTTAAATATATATACTCAATGATGATGGTTTAATTATTTTATATTGTTGTTTACCTATTTTTTGGGGCCCTGTCAGTCGTGTTCCCCCCCTGCACGGCGGCCCTGCACCGGGGGGAGTGTTAGTGTTTGTACCACAGGCGTTTTGGAGCAGCCGGAGGACATCCGAGGGAAACCCAGAAAACATTTTCCCCAATAAAAATAGGATCCAGTTTTACCAGAATCAGTGAAATAGTTGGTGCTGTGTGACTTCATAGAACATAGAACTTGCTCATAGAACAAAGAATAATGGGCCGACTCATCCAAGCGCTGGTCCATGGGGTGCCTTTAACTTTGATACACGGTGCTGTAAGAAAAGCTGTGAAGGTTAACGTAATGATCCACTTGGATTAAGAAAGGAGGTTTGTTTCCAACACGTCTAATCGTCTGACTCATTTCTGACGAGCTTTGGTTTGAGTGTTTCGATCTAATTTGAGGTCATCCAGCGGTATGCTTGGAAAGCTGACACAAAGAAGAAGCAATCATGACAGGCAAAGACAGTCACTGCCGAGGCTGATGAATAGTTTATTACCGACCCGGTGTCAAACAGGAAACATCCATCTGCAGTTACACTCAAAACCAACTTAAGGTCATTCAAACAAGATAAGTCTTTTTATGCATTTTTTGTTCTTTCATAATTTAGATTTGATTTTCAGTCTCCACCTGAAGTCTAGGGGTTCTGCATCTGTCTGAAAAGTTTTGGAGATACTTTATGAAGTATTTGTCACTCCATTTAAATATTTAAATACACGATTCCAGTGATTAATTGCTGCTGTTGTCAGTCAAAGATACCCACATGACTACAAACATACTTCAGTTGTTCAGAGTAATATCACCTTTTGTCTCTGTTTGGATTATAATTTAGATGCACTGCCATTCTGCACCTTTAACATTAGTGCGTTCAACACATGCATTTTAAAAACAGGATTGAAAATATTAAAATACATACATTTGGATCAAAAGTGACGGAAATGTTCGTTTGAGCAGTGTTGACGAGTGATGGGCTGTAATTTCTTATGCTGTGCTTCCATCTTCTGGAGGTCTCATGTACAACACTCCTGCAGGAGTTAAACTGTTAAAGGAAAAGTTCAAGTGTGACTTAAATTAATAGTCAGGTGCAGACGTGAAACAAATCCACTCTGAGTTTCATCTGAAGCTTCAGCACAGCTCGGCATGGAAACACTGCGCAGTGAAACCTTCGCTTGATCATTTCCCAACTAAAAAAAAACACTCTTGCTTAAGAGTGTTGACAAATTTCTAAAGGGAGGCATGTGATCTGCTGAAAGTATGAGCAAGAGCTGTCTGAACTCAATAATTGCTGACGTTTTTATGTTTTTTATTGAAATGTTGACTTATTTGACCAAGATTAAAAGAACTGATCGGAAATTTATTGGAGTTATTTGAACCCAGAATATCAAATGAGTTCTAATGGGAGAAATTCTGCCAGCACGCCCCAACTGTCACTGTCATGGACAGATTCATTAGTAAAGAAGAGAGCTATGTTTAAGTTTTATTATACCCTGCTGGCTAACAGGGTTCATTTAGTAATTTAGAGAAATGTTGACTTCTTTGAGCGAGAAAGAAACAAAGAAAATATTAGATATTTGTTATTTATTATTATTATTATTTGGCCATGAAACAGTGAAAAAAACATCACATAGTCCCAAATCTGAAAATCTTGAAATGTTTTTTTGTGTCTAACCATGAGTCCAGAATCCAGAAATATTAAATGTATTTTATTTATAGGGTCAGAAATACTGAAAGTGCTTTACTTTGACTGTAAATAAATTATTTAAACAATAATCAAGTCTTATTAGCAGAATTGTTGTAATTAGTTGTTTTTTTTGTTTGTTTGTTTTTTGGGGGGGGTTATTGTTTCTCGTGCATGGGTGTATTTGTGTGTGAATGTGTGTATTGTATTAAGTGTATATGCAGGTATTATTTTGTTTTGTTTTTGTAATACGAAGTCAGGGATATATATATATATATATATATATATATATATATATATATATATATATATATATATATATATATATATATTAGGGCTGTCAATCGATTTAAAAAATTAACTAATTAATCGCTAAAATTTCTGTAATTAATTACGTTTAATCTATCAATAAATGTATTAATAAATTAATTGCATTTTTCTGAGACTGAAGCTTATAATGAATATTTATTTATGTGAAATGATCAAATTAATGTAGAATAAACAGAGAAAGTATATTTAGATTTATTCATTTTATTGGCTTAAGGTGCACATATGCATAGACTCTCCTTTAGTTAGGATAGATCATAGATCATAGACATATATACATAGACTCTCCTTTAGTTAGGATAGATCATAGACATATACATAGACTCTCCTTTAGTTAGGATAGATCATAGACATATATACATAGACTCTCCTTTAGTTAGGATAGATCATAGACATATATACATAGACTCTCCTTTAGTTAGGATAGATCATAGACATATATACATAGACTCTCCTTTAGTTCGGATAGATCATAGACATATACATAGACGCCTCATTGAGCAGGTTGGTCCGTTGCTAAGATACATTAACGCGTCCGCCATATTGGATGTGGCAGATCTGCCCGTAAACTAATACTAGCAGGGCCGGTTTTAGCTGTGGCAATGTGGGCGACCGCCCAGGGCGCAGTCTCCGAGAGGGCTTTAAGTTAATGCCTCCTATACTCCCATTCACACACACACTAATATATCTGGGAAACAAAGCTTCTACTTTGCCACAACCAAAATGGCGGCCGCCACCGGAAGTAAACAAAACCGCGTAAATTTTTTAAAACGCGTTAATTGTTTAAAATGAATCGACAAAATTACCGCGTTAATGTTGACAGCACTAATATATACATATACATATATATATCATTTGTATGCTGCCTGTTGTCATACACTGGATGTGTAGTTTAATGTCCTGGTGACCGTTACACAAAGTTTGAAACTGACCGTTAGCGTCTCGAGACGTAGAACAGGCGAATTCCTGCTCGCGCCCCCGTATGGCGGTTTGGATTTAAACCGTTAACGTTTTAACGGTAACAAACGGGGTAGTAAACGGCTCGTTAACGTTACGAATAAAAGGTGAGTAACTACCCGACTATTGCGAGTGAAGTGATAAATAACGTTTTGGCCTTGTCCGTGTTGTTACTGCTTCGCTGTTTAATTTAAGTTAGCTAGTTAACCTGAACTTTCATTAGCATGCTAATTGGCTAACCTAGCCGGACAGTAACGTTTGGTCACCGGGTAACATTAAATAAGTTTGTAGCGTTACTCAGTGCTGGAAGTTACTTTCAACTACTCAGCTACTGAAGCAAATGTACTTGAATATTTCCATTCAATGCAACGTCATACTACTACTATTACATCTCTGAGCCTAATAGACTTTTTTACTGACCTACATGCAGCTACAATTTTATTTTTTTCTGATAAACTGAAGGATTAAGTGTTGTTTTATGAGGTGAGAGTACTCCTTAAAGTTACTTTTTTAAGATAAACTACTGGCTGGAAAAGGGCTGTTTTCCACAGGACAGCAAAGCTACAGACAAAATGATGACGAACTTCTGTCACCAGCTGTAAAACAGTTAAAAGAAGCACACACTTAAACACATACAATAATATAGCAGAGCACTGACGGGGGGAAGTTTTTTCCTGCATCATGTAATACTTTTGATACTTTGAGAAAATGTTGCTTTTTGAGTCCCTTACATGTGATTACTACATCTACTCCTGAGTGCAGTATTTCCAGCGTGTGATGCTATTAGTTTTGACTGTACTTTGCACTAATATAGTATCTCTGTGGTCATTTCAGGATGGAGAGAGACAGGAGTTTTAACTTCAAACTGTGGGTACCTCCGAGAGTAAGTAACAGACAGGTATCTACTGTTCATACTCGTGATATCATTGAGCACTAGTGATTTCAGGAGCAGGGACGCTGGAAGTAATTCACAAGTGAGGGGCTGAGAAAACTTCCGATGAAAAGGAAACATAAATAAATAAAGTTCTCGATAGGGTGTTACACTTTGTTATTTATATGCCTAGTAATCATGTGATACAGGCTATAATACAATGAGATGTCATCACAACCAACCTGTATTAGACCTACACAGGTTTTAGAAATACATCACAAGGCCAAACTTAATGCTACGTAATGCTCAACTCATGAATGTGAATGTGCTTAATTGAATCACACCTGAAATGTATTTCTCAGAATATGTCTTTAATTAAGACCTCATATATCTAATTTCACGCACAAGGTACTGAGATAAGGCACGAGACAGCGTTATAAACAAGTAACATAGTGTTGACTTTTTAAACCTTCTCTCGCTCCGAACCGTAGTTGGGAACTGATTTTAAGTTTTGGCTCATTGCTGGTAACTGGCGTCGGAGAGTCCGGGCAAAAGTGTGGGAAGAAAGGAAGGACGAAGAAGTGGCTTTCGCACACAACCCAGGGTTCCCACGGGTGCTTGGATTCCTTGAAAATGCTTAATTTCAATTCAGTGTTTTTAAGGTTGTGAAAATGCTTGAATTTTTTGTGAAGTGCTTGAAAATGCTTGAAATTTGTGTGATGTCTATCTCAATAAACCAAGAGAAAACAAAAATGTTTCCTACGCGCTTGATCCGATGCCTTTACATGCAGAACTTAGTTATCATACTCGCTTGGTGTTCTGCCGAGAAATAACAGTAGACTACTATCCACACCTGTTGGTCACTGTTATTGCGCTATGGTAGTTACACAATACACCGCTCACAAGCTGAGAATACAAGCCAATTCACAATTAGTTAAAAATCAAAACAGTCAATCTACCACCATATGAAATAATGCTAATTAGACCCATATTATTATGCCATACAGTGGCACCGCTGCGCTTCCCATGATCATCATGGCAAACACAACTAGTAGGCTACCTATTTAAAGGTGCTGGAAAAATGGAAAAACTGGTGCTTGAAGGTGCTTGAAAAGTGCTTGAATTTGTTCATGAAAAAGGTGTGGGAACCCTGACAACCACACATTTAATTCCTCTTTTTATCAAAAAGCAGAACACACACACTGGGCCGAGTCAAAACCTGACTGGACACTGCTGCAGGCTAAAACACTCGGGCGTTCACATGAGCTAACTCTGCTGTGTAC
This sequence comes from Collichthys lucidus, assembly GCA_004119915.2. NCBI lineage: Eukaryota > Metazoa > Chordata > Actinopteri > Sciaenidae > Collichthys > Collichthys lucidus. Next base: position 37,841,945 of record CM014082.1, read on the forward strand.
ATCTAACACACTGGATCCTGTGTTTACCTGTTTGCACCTGTACGTCACACACACGCACCGGGCCACCGTCTTAAAGTGACAGGGCTGGCCGGTGACAATAGCCTAGATAAGGCTAACTGATTTTATAGTTTTTACAAACGTTAAGAAGAAAAAAAATTCCTTCCTCCAAACTCCAAAGCCTTATTTAAAGTCCATCTCTCTCTCTCTGAGAGTCTGGTGGTTTTAAACCACCCTGCCTTGAAAGACCTGTTCAAAGTGCTGGTGCTAGTCTAGTTGTTGACGTCCAGAGTAGACGCTTTAAACCGTCGTTACGTGTTTGCGGTACTGAATTTTGTGAATCAAATCATGCTTCTGACATTTATAGTCAAATATGTTGTTTGAGTTATGTAAATAAAATGACAATAGTATAATAATAGTGTGATAGTTATTTTTTTATTTATTTCAACAGTTTTTTTTTTTGCATTTCCATTCAGCCTCTCGCCACCAGAGGGGGCTGCAGCCCCCCCAGCCACTTCCAGCGTCCTTGTTCAGGAGTGCATTAAATTATCCAGTAGTTAAACAACAGTACTGAATAAAGTAAAGGAAAAGACACAAACAAAGTCTTTTACTATGTGCTATAAGCTGAAAGCATTCATGAACAGTATTCATTATTACATATGATAACTGGCATAATTGCTGTTTTCCCCCAGGGTTACAGTAAATGTTCTGACAAAGAGCAGCGCATACCTTCCCCCAATATAAGCATGGTCGCACCAACTAAACCAACCAGACAAGGTATTTTCTATTAAACGACACTGGCCACATAGTTTCAGCAAAAAACAAATCTCATGGACCTTATGATTAATTTATGATTGTCTTCCCTTTACAGACTTCCCCAAGATGAAAGTCGTGCCACCAATGGAACAAGACGAGGTAATATTTCCATTGTACAGAACCATGAAGCATGAATAGGAAATGTGGTTATTCTAAAGCATATCGGTTTACTTCCCACCACTGTGACTTTCCCCCCAGAATAATTGCAATCCTGGACAGCTTTATTCCAAGCTGTTAGATGAAGTTGAGAAAATTAAGTGTTGGAAGATCAAAGCTGACGCTGACACCGCGCAAAAGGAAAGGAGACTCCAAGAAAACAAAAAAACAATTGAAACTCAGCGCAACGCCATTCACGAAATACAGGTGTGTGGCACAGTAACGAGTGTAACTCTCGCTCTCGCTATTGCTCTCTCTCTAAACACAGTAATCTTCTGATTGATAATAGAGGAACGGCATACTCTGACACACTGATAGCTATAGTGGTATCTATTGTGTGTGTGTGTGTGTGTGTGTGTGTGTGTGTGTGTGTGTGTGTGTGTGTGTGTGTGTGTGCTGTCTTTACAGTTTGAAAACGAAAGTCTCAGTGTGAAGCTGGAGGAACAGATCAGTGAAAATCAGGATTTGAGGAACAAGTATGGACACATTAGATGTATTATATTAACACCAGATAAACATGACAAATCTATCTATATATATAAAATATTTTGTGTCCATATTTGAAATACAGGAACAACGCAACAAGGAACTTGTGTAATCTCCTCAACGATACATTTCAGCGGACAGCTGCGAACATACATTTATGTAAGTCAGTTATTTTATGAATGTGTAGAAAATAATTACAGATTGATGAATGTTTAATATCAAATCTTTACAATCTAGTTGAATCTGAAAGAGAAGAAACACATCAACTCTTTATGGATAACAGTGAAAATGTCCAGGTAAGTTGTTGTTGTTCGGGAGTGAGTCAAACTGGACAGAAAGTTTGATGTTCAGTAAATAACTCGCTTTTTTTTCTGTAGAAACTAATTGCAGCATTCGAAAGCCTTCGTATTCAAGCAGAAGCTGATCAACAAGAGATGCAGAAAGGTTTTTGGTTTTCGTTTTTCGGATGACTATTTCTACAGAAATTTCAAATCTGAAAATAACACAAGCATTGACAGTATAGGATAAATTATAAATAGATAATTAACTATTTAATCTTCTTCCAGTCAAAGAGGCCTTGCTGCAATTTGAAGATCTAAAAGAGAAATGCCATCAGGAATATAACCTGAAAGAAAAAGAGGTTAGTCAAGTACAGCTCTCTTCAGATGACTTTATTCGGGAACATAATGTAACCAGAAGCTTAAAGTCTTAAAGTACGTGTATTGCATTCACAGGTTTCTGTGCTTCAAACAAAACTCAAGGACACTGAGGATGAACTGCAAAAAATCCTGCTCGACTTCCATGAAGCCCAGACGCAGTGCAAACAGCTTCGAGAGGCAACAAGTAAGATCATGATCAGATTTTAGAGATTTTTAGATTTGACTGAGCAAAGAGCATTGTGATAAACTTTGTTTAGAAAACATTGTTCTGTTGTTCAGTGAGCGGTATTAGGTGCCTTTGTAATTTGAAGCAAGACTGGAGAACATTAGCAGAGATGATATCATTAAATGTTTTTTTTCAGGTGAGCAACAGGAACTTCTCAAAAGCTCAAAAACCGAACAGGAGTCTCTTCTTCAACAACTGCTCAACGCAGAGCAGCGCTATGAAGAAGCTGAGGTCAGTGTGTTGAGATCATTTTTAGTGACACCGGGCTATGTCATACTCTGTCCACTTTGATTTAAATGTTTTCCTTACCTTAGAAAAAATGTGAAGCTATTTCGACAAAGCTGGAACAGAATAAAGAAGAGTATGCAGAGACGATTCAAAGCAGAGACTTAAACTTGGAGGAGCTCACCAGAGTTAAACATCAGCAAGCAGAGAAGATGGAGGAGATCCAGACAACTAATCAGGAGCTACAGAAATCACTTGCCGTAGAGATACAGAGGTATAATTAACTCCTGAAAATTCATAGCACCGTCCTCAGCGAATGCAATCTTTCCTCATGCTGTTCATGTTGTGACTCATTTTCAAGAGCCAGTGAACTTGAAGATAAACTCATGTCAAACAACCAGGAACTTGAACGGACAAACACACTTTTAGGTAAGCCTCACTGAGTTGAGTATGGAGATATTTTAATTTGTTTCTATGTCAGGCTGGAAAAAAATGTTTTAATCAACAGGAGAGACCGTGGAGCAGAGTGCAAAGAAAGATGGGCAGATCAAAATCCTTGAAGATGAACTGGTAATTTTTTTTTTGTTTGTTTTTTTCTTGCATTCATTTCTTACCCTTTTTTTGGGGAAATTGTTTTTATAATCAGCATATATATATATATATATATATATATACATAGCTTCACTGCATTGCATTTTATTTTTTTATATTTCCTCAGTTAAAAGTGCATGAGCTGCAGGAACAGTTCAAGTCCAAATCGGTCATTGCAGCAGAGCTTGAGAATGAGGTCTCTTATATAACGTTATATTCCTTTCCACATTTTAAGCTCCTCAGAATTAAAAAAAGCAAAAAACATAATAAATCCACTTTGTCTCACAGGTACAGAAGCTCAAATTAACAGCAGCAGATGCCATCAAGAACAAAGAAGACACAGAACTGAAGTGTCAACGCAAGATAGCAGATATGATGGCCCTGATGGAAAAATACAAGGTAAGGTCATGGAGTAGGCTTTGCTGTTGTGAAAGTTTTTTTTATGACTGTCAATCCCAAACCCATGAGGCACTTGACTTGTTATTATTAGAGCCAGTATGACCGGATGGCTGAAGAGAAGGATGCAGAACATGATGAGAACAAGAAGAAAGTGATGGAGGCTATTGCTTGTCAGAAATCACTGGTATGATGTGGAAAAAATCATGAATTTATTTTATATTATACAGATATTACAACATAGCAGGTTATATATTATAACATTGCCAAAATTAAATTCTTAATTCCAGGAGTTGGATCTCTTGAAGCAGAGGGTGGATAATGATCAGCTGAAGGAGCAGCTGAAGACAGAAGTGACAGAGAAGGTATGTCCTGGTTTGAATCTGTTTATATCAGGCTTTGTACTGACACAGGCTGAGACAGGAAGTTCTTTGAACACTTAGGAAAACCTGCAGAAGGAGCTAACTGATCTGAAGAAAGAAATGACATCACTGAAAATGACTCAGCTGTCAGCAGTAAAAAACAAGCAGGTACAACGTCTGTACATTACATAACTGGTCACCACTGATGGCTTCATGACTTGTTCTTAACCAATAATTCATTTTCAACATTCTAGTCACCTGCTGTGAACAGTAAACAAGTGAGATGTTCAAGGACCCCAAAAGAGAGTTCCTCAAAGGTGTTTGACTTCTCCAAGAGCAGGGAAACTCTGCCCTGCAGCCAAGATGGAAGTGCAGCATTTATGAAGAAGTCTGTGAGTTTAATCCAAGAGTTTGTAGACAGATTTCCTCATGTGAGGCATATTCCACATTACATTACATTACATTACATTGCATTTAGCAGACGCTTTTATCCAAAGCGACTTACAGAGGAGGACATAAGCTGACACAGAGTAGTTGTTAGTTTGTTAGTTTTAGGCAGGGAAGCATTCTGGACAGAGAAAGGTTTCTACAAGTTGTTTAAAGGTAGAAAGGGATGTTGCTGTTCTTGCAGCCGTTGGTAGGTCATTCCACCATTTGGGGACGACCACAGAGAAGAGTTTAGAGTGACCTCGCTTTGCGAGAGGCGATGGTACAACTAGACGGTTTGAATGAGCGGAGCGTAACGCCCTGGTCGGGACGTGAGCCTTTAGTAAGACGCTGAGATAGGCAGGGGCAGATCCTGAGGTGGTTTTGTAGGCTAGCGTCAGAGCTTTGTGTTTAACTCTGGCAGCTACAGGCAGCCAGTGCAGGTCGCTGAAGAGTGGGGTGACATGTGACCTTTTGGGTTGGTTGAAAACCAGTCGCGCTGCAGCAATTAGGACCATTTGCAAAGATTTGATCGCACAAGCAGGTAGGCCGGACAGGAGGGAGTTACAGTAATCGAAGCGGGAGCTGACTGTAGCCTGTATCATGAGCTGAGCGGCATATTGGGTCAGGTACGGTCTGATTTTTATAATATCATACAATGCATAGCGACATGACCTCGCTACGGAGGAAATGTGCTCAGAGAAAGAAAGACGATCATCTAGTACCACGCCCAGGTTTTTAGCAGCATGGTTAGGGGTAATAGTGACGGTGCCAATTTTCAAGTTGATGTCATGGCGGATTGACTCATGGGCAGGGATGACCAGGAGTTCGGTTTTTGACAGATTAAGCTGGAGATGGTGGAGATTCTAGTTATTGTTGAGGTGAGATGGAAATGAAGGTAAAGTTCATGTCTTGTGTAATGTCATTCTTAACGTACACTGTGTGTCAGCAGTTAGTGAATTCTGTATGAACATGGCACTATAGACTGTTGCTGAGTCATACTGAAAAATGTAACTGTGATAACATTTTATGTCTTTTAAGGTTAAAGAATTTGATTCTGAATCCACAAGAGGTGGAATATCACCAAAGATCAAGGTGGGAAATTCAAAAAATGTAAATGTTGACTGGCAATTATAGAAATGAGTATACCATAAGAGTTCACTCGTGTATGTTAGTCTATGTACTGTTGTGTCATTCATATAAACTCTAAACTGACAGTGACTTTCATCATAGGAAATTCACATTGAAGACCTGAAAATCGCAAAAAACAAAAAAATCAGGGTGGAAGGAGCATCAAAGATCAAAGTAATATACTGCATCATTGTGACATTTTCCAAAATGAATAAAAAGTATTAATGACTTTTGCTGACATTTACTTTTTGAAATCCGTCACAGTCCTATAGGATCAAGACCCCCCCCCCTTCTTCTCAGACAGCACACTGGGAGAAGAGTGTCATAGAGCTCGACCCGAAGTCTGACAGCTCCGATCAAGCCGATCTCTTTGTGAGTATTTTTACTGCTTAATGTTTATACAGCATGTCGATCTGTGTTAGTTTTGTTCTTTTGATCATTTGTCTTCTCATAGACTTTATTTATGATTGTTTTTCCTTTTTTTACAACACAAAAAACAAACATGACAAAGTACAACAAAAGAAAACAAACAATTTGATAGTTTGCAGAATAAAAGTACCGTATTTTTTGGAGTATAAGTCGCACCAGCCAAAAAATGCATAATAAAGAAGGAAAAAACATATATAAGTCGCACTGGAGTATAAGTCGCATTTTTTGGGGAAAATTTATTTGAAAAAATCCAACACCAAGAACAGACAGGTCATCTTGAAAGGCAATTTAAAATAAAAATAGAATAGAGGAACAACAGGCTGAATAAGTGTATGGTATACTAACGTTACATGACGCATAAACAACGAACTGAGAACGTGTCTGGTATGTTAACGTAACATATTAAGAGTTATTCAGATAACTATATAAAGAACATGTTAACAAGTTTACCAAAGCATCAGTGTCACTCCAAATCACTAAATCCAATGAAATCTTCATCCTCTGTCACTTTTAAACAACTCCCACAACTCTGGAGGTAGACGATGCGCCGCTTCCTCTTCTACGTCGCTTCCTCCTCTAACTCCAAACTTTCTTTATACTGCTCGATTACCGTTTTCGGCTGCATATTTCACTACTTGCAGCTTGTAATCTACAGAATATGATTTTCTTTTCAGTGCCATTTTTGTTCAGCCCTTCTCAGTTGTTTTTATAAGTTACCACCAATGTCGAAACTATTAACACAGGCCTAGAGCGCCCTCTTGTGGTTTAGTGTGAAAATAACATGTGAAATATTATAATAATGTGCTAATAATAATTTCACACATAAGTCACCCCCGGCCAAACTATGAAAACTTATAATCCGAAAAATACGGTACATATGCATCAATCTGTGCAATGACTGAAATGACCAAAACATTACAATGAGGAAGGCTAAAGATGTAGGCTGTGCAATTTCTTGTCCCGTGATGCTCTTTGAAAATTATATTTATGCATTTTGCTTAGACTAAGAAGAATGAAACCATTAATTTGTTAAAAACACGGGTCAACATCTTTTTCAGGTCAAGTTCCCTGTCACTCACAAATCCCCAGGGAACTCTTTGAAGCTAGCTGCAATAAAAAGGATGAGAGATGCTGGTTGGACTGCTGTGATTGGCTGTGACAAGAAAAAAAAGAAGACAATTGAGAAGATCTTTGCATAAACGGTGCTGTTACAGTTTTAGGTGCCCATGTTCCAATGTTCGTCATACGGTTAGAAATCAAATAGACAATAATTGTGTTAGCAAGAGGCACATTTATTTCCTAACATGCATGGAAAGTATTGCTGTGGATCAGTTACACGTTGATGTTACCAGATAGATTTTGGTGTTCCTGTTTCAGTTCATTTTGGATTTAGAATTAGATTTTAAGTGATTGTCATGTTATCCTCTCCACTTTGAAGTTTGTTGTATGGAATAATTTGTCTTTACCGGTGTTCACATGAAATCTCATTGGTTCTGCATAAGCTTATATTGTTGTTGTGGTAAATGTGTAGTTCTTCTGTATTACTATCTTAATATACAGTATATTAATGTATTCCTGTGTCCTAGCATTGAAAGTGATTGAAATAAATTTGACAGCATTGTTCTTGTTTGGATGTTCTGCTCATTGTCTCTCTGCCATTACCCTCACATAACGAATTTGATTTCCACAAGGGTGAAATTTCAGCCTTGAAATTGTCCTAATTGGCAGAAGTTATTCTTCTTCTCACTCCTTTTCCAATATGTATTTCTATGTTTAAATGTTTTGCCATATTTTTTTTATTTTTTGCATATTCTAAATAAACACTTCAATTAAATTAAATCAAATCTAATAGGCAGATTAACGACTAGAAGGACTGCTCTATACATCATAGCCTACTGATTAATCCGTTTTTTTCTAAAGGGTTAATTAAGTGTTTTTTGTTAACTATGGAGATGAACTCACTGGGTGAAGTGCACGTTGTCATCTGTCGGTGTTTTAATAAAGTTTTCTCCTTCAAAGGTTTTTCGAGGTGAGTGTGGAGACGCTCGTGTCCTCAGATGTTACAACATGAAGACACAGCTTTAAATAGAAGCATTATAATACCCACGGTGTGGCAGTATATGATCATTTATAACAGTATGTAATTGTAAATAATAGTGTATAAAAGGGTTTCGTGTAGGTCAAACGTTGTGAAGTGTCATAAAACGGCAAAATCACCTTCAAATCTGATTTATGACAAACAAACTGATGAGAGCTGAAGAGATTTAATACAACAAATACACGCGAATTTAAATATTCACACTTTGTCTTGTAATAAATAACAAAACGAGTAAATTCAACTTCGATCAAATCAGCTCGGAGATGTAGTTCCGGTCAGTGGATGAGGACTACCTTCAAAATAATAGCATCAGACTGGACACTGTATGACAAAGGGAAAATACAGAAGGCGATGTTTCTATTTTTATATTTATGTTTTCTTTCCTGTTTGAAGTATTTTGTACTTTGACAGATGTTTATAAACTTGTTTATAACATATATTTTAACATGAGGATTATTTCATAATTTAGTGTGATGATAAATAAGTTATAAACAAAGCTGTAATAATAAACTTGATGTATTTATATAGCAGCTTGAATTTAGTGTAAACATGCAGTCGGAAGTGCTTCAGAAAACAAAAAGTAAAAACAGGGGCAGACAAAAATAAATGAATACAAAAAACATTTGGCCATACAATGATAAAATGTTATACGAAATAAATAACATGGCATTAAAAACCAGTGACCTGAATCACATCACTGCACTGAGGCATTGAGTATATATATATATATATATATAATAAAATATACAAATCTAAAATATATAGAAGCTAAAGACATCCGTGTGGCCTCGTCTCGTGTGAATATAATATATATAATATACATATATTACAATATATTATTTACTATTGCTATTTTATTATGTATAGTTTGTTCTTTATATTTGTAATATTATGTTGTCTATCATCATTGTGTAATTTCCCAGCTTGGGATAAATAAAATCTATCTATCTATCTATCTATCTATCTATCTGTCTGTCTGTCTGTCTGTCTGTCTGTCTGTCTGTCTGTCTGTCTGTCTGTCTGTCTGTCTGTCTGTCTGTCTGTCTGTCTGTCTGTCTGTCTGTCTGTCTGTCTGTCTATTTAACGCTGTTGTTTTTTTTATTGTGAAAATCCACACCGGAAGCAGTTGGTGCCCGGCTCGCGGCGCTGGTCTCGAGCTCCTCTCAGCTCGGAGAAGAAGCGCAGAGAAGATGGCGGCGCTACGAGTCGCGGTGCTGTCGGGGAGCGGTAGAGCTCTGCTGAGCACGCCGAGAACTATCCACACCCCGAAGGTAGGTGGACCAACGAGCGGCGGCTCCCTGACCCGTGTCGGAGCGAGTCCGGGACGGGTTTAATAGAAAGAAACAGAAAGAGCTGAGCTAATGCTAGCCTGGCTGCTGTCAATGGGGTGAGACAAGGTCACTCGTGTTCGCCGCGTGTTTTCAGGACGTGTCCTCCGCGGTGCCGCCGGGTCTTCGGGTGTTTTTGTCAGTGGGGACACACAGAGACAGACACGGCGTCGGTTACCGTTAAAACACCGTTTACCGGGACTCTGAAGCCCGGGAGATGCCGCTGTGTGTGGCATGCTAACTCGGTTAGCTCACTCATGACCGCCCGGTAAACGGACACGCTGACCGAAAACTGAACCTGTCCGTTATTAAAGTTCACTGAGGCGATAACACACAAAGACACACACACACACCTGAGTGTGTGCTCGGTGTGTCAGGCACGGTGACGTCACGTTTGGTCTATAAAGTCAAACGGCTAATGTAGCCGAGCTAACGAGTTAGCATTTCAAGGACTGCGAGGACTTCCGGTGATGAAAGCCGTTCACAGCTGTGAGACACACACACACACCTGCTAACACGTGTGTGTGTGTGTGTGTGTGTGTGTGTGTGTGTGTGTGTGTGTGTGTGTGTGTGAGGAACACCTGAGGTTAAATGTCCTCGTGCTATTCTCAGAGTGACATCAGCAGTGACTTGCTGCAGGGACAGATTCACCTGGAGGTGTAGCAGCTTCTCCATGTGGTTCACACTGAACCAAAACCTCCATCACCTGTGCACAAGGTGACCCGTGGTTTGGATCTAACATGTAGCATCACTGCTGATAAAAAATACAACAGAATAAAAAAACTCAGGTACAAAGGTGGATGAGGTGCAGTGGCAAGGTTATGGAATGATATGACGGTGCAATAGATAGAGCTGGTTGTCCACTAATCAGATGGTCGGTGGTTCGATGCCCAGTCTGTATGTCGAAGTGTCCTTGGGCAAGATAGTAAACCCCAGATTGCTCCCTGTAAGTTGTTAAAGAAAATCAGGATTATACTGGGGTGCAGATGTTTGAACTTATTTAGATGGTGTGTATGTGTCGTGTCTTTACCATGTCTCGCACACTTCCCTTAGTTGGCCTGTGTTTACTGAGGCTGGCAGGGAGAGACGGTTATAAATTAAAGCTGCAAGCAGCGATGGTCGGGCCCTCACACATGTGCGCATGTCGGAATGTGCATAACATCGGACAAGAAGTTTCAGACAGCTCTGAGAAAGTATATGATAGCAATAGTCTCATTTTTTCCCCAAAAAATCGGCACAGTTGACTTTGACGCGCCGTCACGTCCACGCCCTCTGATGAAAAGTTGTGATGTTGATAACTTTTCATTGTCGAGTCCTTAAGGACACACACGACAAGTTTCAAGCACATCGGGTAAAATCCCTAGGAGGAGTTCGTTCAAATGCGACCCCTGGAAATTACCCCAAAAACACTGTACGCTTCACTGTAGCACCAAGAGACTTTTCTGTCTCGGCATGTTACATACTCCCACCAAATTTCGTACATGTGGATGAAACCGTGGCGAGGGGCCCCTTTGAAAACACATGTAGGTGGCGCTGTTGAACCATTTTTGCACGTCCATGTGCGAGACCCCCAAAATGCGCAATTTTACACCCGACTTTAGGGGACGAATTTTCGTTTTTGAATACAGCCCCGTGTGTTGAGGCTACAGTCCTCGCTGCAGCTGGCCCCGGTTTGAATCCCGCATCGGACCTTTACTGCGTGTCACTCCCCCTCTCTCTGCCCCCTGCTTCCTGTCTAGTGTAGCTTGCTCTCAGGTTGGGAGATGGAGGTTTGTGTATATAGTGATCCAGGGATGTTGTCATGTGACCCTGTGAAGGGCGATTTCATGAGGACGACCAGCCGAGCAGAGAACGCGGTTATGATGACGTGCACTCTCAAATGTGAGAGTTTGCTGCCGCTGTCTCGCGTGATAGTAATCAGAACGTCTTTTGACGTCTTACCGTTGCTTCCAGAAATCAGGAGTTCATCCGCACCAAGTTTGAGATCATTTTCCTCGTCCTGCGTGTTGTCCTGTGATCGCTGACCGGTGTCGTCTTCTTCTCACCCCTCCGCAGGCGAACATGTCCTTCGCCAGCCTGCCACGAAACAAGAAGGTCGCCCTGACGACATTAGGTGTGGTCGCGGCCGGCGGCGCGGGGCTCGCTCTGATGCTGCACCAGTCAGTTAAAGCCTCCGACCTGGAGCTCCACCCGCCTCAATACCCCTGGAGCCACGGCGGACCTCTGTCCTCTTTGGACCACGCTAGGTATGACGGGTTTCTATGAGAAAGAAAATGTGTTTAAACATGTGGCACCTTTTGTACAGGACGACAACATTTTCTCTCTGTCGCCCTGCAGTGTTCGTCGGGGGTACCAGGTGTATAAGCAGGTGTGTTCAGCCTGCCACAGTATGGAGTACCTGGCCTTCAGAAATCTGGTGGGAGTGTCGCACACAGAAGCCGAGGTCAAGGCCATCGCTGAAGAGGTGAGTCTTTGTGTGTGTTCTCTCAGTCGGTGGTGACTTCCTGTTTCAGGACGTACCTTTTTTAAAGGTTTCTTGTGTGTGGTGTTTAGATCGAGGTCGTGGACGGACCCGATGAGAGCGGAGAGATGTTCACTCGGCCAGGAAAGCTCTCCGACTACTTCCCAAAGCCCTACCCCAACGCTGAGGCAGCCCGGGCGGCCAACAACGGAGCCATGCCTCCAGATCTCAGCTACATCGTCAACGCCAGGTACGTCCTGAAACACAGACCGCCTCTACGATTAAACACGACACATGTTTGCATGTCTGTGGTGTTAACTCGTGTCCGCCTGCTGCCCGCAGGCACGGAGGAGAGGACTACGTGTTCAGCCTGCTAACAGGATACTGCGAACCTCCAGCGGGAGTGTCCGTGAGAGAGGGACTCTACTACAACCCATACTTCCCCGGACAGGCCATCGGCATGGCCCCGCCCATCTACAACGAGGTGCTGGAGTTTGATGACGGTGAGAAAAGACGCGTTTTATCCAGAGCGCACGTCCATGTGAGAATAAGCGGCGTTTTTCCAAAACTCAAAAAATTAGAAAGAACCCACCTGACATTGACAACATATCAAGGCCTCAGTCGTCATGGTCACATGATTTTTTTGGCACGTTGAAGCGAGGCTACGTTTTTCTACAATACTCAATACTGTGTCAAGTAATATGTAAAGTAAAAAAATTCTGGTATTTAAATCACCAGATTTACCAAAAAATTACTTTCTAGGTCGCTATATAAATTCAAATATATCAGTTGCTTCTTTAAAATACTGCAACCTTCGTATCACACACACACACACAGGAGCGTGTGTCAGTTTACTGTAGTAAAAAAAGAAATATATATATATATATAATATAATTAGGGCTGCATCTAACTATTATTTTTCTATCGATTAATCTAACGATTTTTTTATCAATTATTCTAACAATGATTTTTAATTACTTGATTAATGACAACGAATTTACCTGAATAAAAAGCAAAAGCATGTCTTCTTAATATTTCAAGATTTTATTCAAACACAAAAACACAAACACAAAAAAAAACCTTTGTTTCAAAAGTAACAAGATGAAATACTTGGCTTATGAGACACTTTTTAAATCAAATTTTAACCATTCTCATATTTTATAAATAAACGTTTAATACATTTAACACCCACGTCTTATTTTGAAAACCGGAAGTGTCCACACGCTGCAGTAAGCTAGCGCTGACTTTCACAGTTTTCTCAAAGTATTTGACATAAAGTCACAATAAGGGCGCACTTGAAAATATTGGAGCAGCTGACGTGACCACGCGAAAACGAGAGACGTGACCGCAGCTGTTTTTCTTCGGAACCAAGTCTTCCATCTCCATCTTTGATTAACTCGTCTTCACTTCTCTCCTCACTTAATACAGAAAGTACGCAATCGCTCCACCCCTAAATATAATAGATCATTTGTTGTCTCTCACCGCTGTGGGCCGCATTAATGTTCGAAAAAGGGCTGAAGATGAAACGCGCAGAGGAACAATAGTTGACTCGTGTCGTCGTCACTAATAATTGTGCTCATGGTTATTATGTGTCTGTTGCCATAGGAACCCCTGCCACCATGAGCCAGGTGGCTAAAGATGTGTGTACATTCTTGAGGTGGGCTGCCGAGCCGGAGCACGACCAACGCAAACGCATGGGACTTAAGGTACGACACACACACACACACACACACACACAGATTTAATACTTAATACATAAAAAAATTTAAATAAAATGACAAATCTGAGGTGATATTTGGTGACATCTTAGTACATAAAAACAAGGTAACAAGATTAAATGTTTGCTTCAGCTTTTACTTAAGAATGCAGAAACTGAGGCGACCACTTGCAGTTCTGTCAGTCTCCACACGGTGTCTCCAAAGCTGCAGTTAGATTCTTGTGAAAAGTAAAACACGGGGAGAAAGACGTAAACATATGTTGGTCCACTCGAGCTTGTGGTGTGAATAATCTTTGCCCTCTCCTTTCAGTTGCTGATGGGCTCGGCCATCCTCGTCCCTCTGCTCTACTACTTGAAGAGACACCGGTGGTCGGTGCTGAAGAGCAGGAAGATCGCCTACAGGCCTCCCAAGTAAACAAGCGCACCCCTACCCCGGGCTTAACACCTACCAAAAGAGGGGCCGCGTTCAACGACCCCGCAACGCTCTCGTCACAACGATCAACGTGGACACGGAACAAATGAAACACACACATGCCTTTCTGAGGATGGGGTGTAGAGTGTGTGTATATGTGACAGCTTTCCCTCCATCCGGAATCTTGTGGTGCGAGTTTGTGTCAGAGAGTTGCGGCGTCCTTGAACGCACCCTCAGCAAAGTTTATGTTTGTTGTACGACATCACGTATCGGACACTTTGTCACGATCGGCAGAGTTGATTGATTTGTCCATCTTTGTAAGATACTCAATAACCACACGAGCCCTGAGAAATGGTCGACCTCAAAGTTTCAAACATCCTGGGTGTGTAAATCCATCGTCCCCTGTCCGTGGATCAAACGCAGCCTCTGAACCTGTTTTACTGTACAAAATGAAAAATAAATTATCTTAAAGGAAACTGTGCGCTGGATTTGTTTTATTGTACGCAGCTGTAGATGTTACACACACTTCTACTACCAAAGAAGAACGTCACTAATAAACTAACCCGCAGCCTTCGTCCTGGTAACAGCGTTCGTGATAAATCCAAACACCAGCCACAGAAGATGATGAACACGGAGAGGTTGCTGATTATCATGTTTGTATTGTCAGTAGTATTTAGCTTAAAGCCTCACACGGCTGCTGCCGTGCACTCTAGGTCTTGTTTACTATTATTCTATGGTCAGGAACGATGCTCAGTAATTCATTAGATCGAAGTTCATGTTGCTGTCACTGCTGATCTCCACCCGCATCAAAAACCTGTTGGAGAACACATGAATCACAGCTTTGTCCAGTGATGCGAAAAGTTAATTACAAGTCTGCGTTCAAAGGACGTTTACATGCTGTCTGAACCTGGAAAGAGATCGTCTGGATACTCTGCACCCTCTGAATGTTTTACACAAAACTTAAAGATCTGATTTTAAATCCACATTGAAAGACAGAGACACTAAATCACTGGCATGTCGTTGTTTTTTCCCTTTAAAAAAATACGTTTTTAATTCCTGGTTAAATAAAGTCATATTCCAGGGGACAGTTGGAACATTATAAGGCAGAACTGCTCTGCTACTTGTTATAATACTTACCATCAGTGGTTAAATTGGCTTTTGTAAGGAGGACGAGCCCTTCCTCACTCAGTATTCAGTATCTCTCAAAACATTTGTATTTACCTCGCACTATGGGTTTAATACATATTTTATCAATTTATAACCTATTTGTTTATATCTCACATTAATTCACATATTGGATAACTTATTTAGCAATTCACCATCAATCTACACTGCAATTTGTAAAACAACATACACCATAAATTCACATATTAACAATACTTATTTACATCCCATCAATTTATTCTATAATTTGCATTACTTGTTTACATCTCGTACCATAATTTCACATGGTAAATTACATCTCACAACATAAAATCTAGATCGAATCAAATCAGTTGTTTGCTAAACTTTCTTGCATGTCACAACATCAAAATATGAGAAGTCGCAAGAAGTCATTACAATTAATTCACAACTTTCCAAATAGGACTTAGCTCTGACACAGCGCTCTGGAAACAGCGATGAGTGAACAGACTAATGTGGCCTACTGATTTTTGACATGGTAAAAGAGGAGAGGGCCGAACTAATGATTTTAAAAAGTCGCTCATGATTATTACAAAACTCCGAAGCAGAGGGAGCTCAGTACTGCCGATGTGTTATAATAATATAATAGTCAGAGATGTTACCTGGATTTCATTTCATTCACTTTTACAAGTGAAGAGTCCTGAGACAATCTGACTCTTGAAACTTGAGAAACGATGGAGCAGCTCGTTTTGTGTGTGTGTGTGTGTGTGTGTGTGTGTGTGTGTGTGTGTGTGTGTGTGTGTGTGTGTGTGTGTGTGTGTGTGTGTGTGTGTGTGTGTGTGTGTGTGTGTGTGTTACTCTCATAATAACAGAGCAAGCTTCAGGTTGGACTGCAGTCCCTTCTTTTTAGACCACATTAAACACTTTGTCAGAATCTCTGCTTACCATGAGCTGACATACAGCAACATATACTTATACAGTGTGCAGGGTTCCCACGGGTGCTTGAATTCCTTGAAAATGCTTGAATTTCAATTCAGTGTTTTCAAGGTTGTGAAAATGCTTGAATTTTTGTGAAGTGCTTGAAAATGCTTGAAATTTGTGTGATGTCTATCTCAATAAACCAAGAGAAAACAGAAATGTTTCCTAAGCGGCTACGCGCTTGATCCGATGCCTTTACATGCAGAACTCAGTTATCATACTCGCTTGGTGTTCTGCAGAGAAATAACAGTAGACTACTATCCACACCTGTTGGTCACTGTTATTGCGCTATGGTAGTTACACAATACACCGCTCACAAGCTGAGAATACAAGCCAATTCACAATTAGTTAAAAATCAAAACAGTCAATCTACCACCATATGAAATAATGCTAATTAGACCCATATTATTATGCCATACAGTGGCACCGCTGCGCTTCCCATGACCATCATGGCAAACACAACTAGTAGCTACCTATTTAAAGGTTGCTGGAAAAATGGAAAAACTGGTGCTTGAAGGTGCTTGAAAAGTGCTTGAATTTGTTCATGAAAAAGGTGTGGGAACGCTGCACAAAGGCTGTGAAATGGAGGAAACTTTCGGCTCTTTCTAAAGTGAAACATCTGACCTGTGGACACAATGAAACTTTCATATTTGTCCAAAGAGAAGTAGAGAGTTAGTCTTACAAGGTGGATGATGAAGTGTTAGGAACTGCTGTGTTTACATCTCTGTAAATCTGCAGGTTAAAGCTGCACAGCAGGTTAATTAGCTCCGGCTCCTGGCACTTCCCAAAGTTTGGAGATATATTCCTTCACAGACTCGGAGTGGAGGAGTGCTTCCTTTCTCCACCCTCACATCCACCCTGCCTTTCACCGAGGGTTAAATAAACAAGTGTGCTGTTAGTTTAACGCTGCTTCAGGCGCTCATTAAGAACTAATCTGCTCCTGAAAAGCTTTTTCCTCCCCGCTGCTTCCAGCTTCATCTGCATCACAACAACACAGATTAGGCTAATGGCATTAGTGGATCTCAGCGGATCATTACTATTGCCATCATTATCATTATTATTATTATTATTATTATTGTTATTATTATTGTTATTATATTGACTTGCAGCAGAAGGACGGACGCAGTGTGAGAAACTAAACTGATTTTCTACTTTGGTAATTCAGAAGAAAAGGCGGCGGCGATGCTTTGTGTTTGTGTGACACCTCGTCCTAATCTCAGACATGCACTCATCACATGAGGGAGAACACACACACACACACACACACACACACACACACACACACACACACACACACACACACACACACACACACACACACACACACGCCGCAAACTTTACAAATACTCTGTTTTTGCAGAGTTGTGGCATTTGATTGTGAAACTAAGTAAACTAGAAATTTAAATGTGCTGTCCCTCAGTAACACACACACACACACACACACACACACACACACACACACACACTGACACACACACACACACACACACACACACACACACACACTGACACACACACACACACACACACACACACACTGACACACACAGGGCAGAGATTAGCTGCTGTATGGAACCTCAGGGAATCTCATTCACATGGAAAAAACCCACTTCTTAATTCTAATTGGTGGCCAGTTGTAAATCCTCCACTCCCGTTTAAAGCAGCAGTCAGCAGTTTGTTACTCCTGCTGCTTCACACGTGCCTCACACTCCAGCATCCATTCACCTGCTCAGTGGATTTCAGACCACAGCTCCACAGCGAAGAACCAACAGCACCGTCTGAACCCATGGAACTGTTGTTGTCTTCTTCTGGTCGTCGTCATCAGTAGTTTCAGTCGATCTCTATCCATCGTTATGGCGTCCACTCTGGCTCCTATGACATTAGGAGGAGACAGGCCGGCGTTTTCCATCGAGCGGATTCTGGGTTTGGAGCTGGAGAGTCCCGGAAACTGTCTGAAACTCCACCGACCATGGACAGGTGAGGAGCAAAAGTTTTTAGATTTGAAATTTCCGTGCAAAGTAAAAGCAAAGAGTGAAGCACCGACCGCCTCATATAAATGAAGACAATGATATTTAAACGTATCATTAACGTGGCATTTTTAATTCAGTGCACTGCAGCCGAGAAGACAATAAAATGGAAAATCACAGCTGATGGAAGCCGACACATTATTTAACACTGTGTTTGTAAATTATGTTAAACTTTACTCGATTAATTAAAAGTTTTTTTGAAATGGGATTGAATTTCATGGGTATTTTTTTTAGTAAATCTATGATTTCTGAGTTCAGGATTTTTATTGATATTATCCCCAAATTATCCTCCACTCGGTCGTTTTCAGGTCGTTTTCTTAGTTTTGGAAAGTCACTAATTAATTTTAGAAATGTTTAGAAATTCACTGTTGTCTCAGCGAGTTTCTCTCGTCTGTGCATGATTGATCGGGTTTATTGTTCCATTGATCTCAACTGAGCTGAAAAATAAACAAAATTCCATGAATGAGTGAGTGTTTCATGAATCTGAGGGATGAAGCACACAACAGGTAATAATGGGAAATATCTAATCTAAATATTGAATATGTTTTAATACATGTGTAATCTGTTGCGTTCAGGATCTAAAAGTTAATATTTGCTTTAATGTTTGTGAGAATTATTCTTATATTTTTATGTATCCAGAGATCGGAGCAGAGAAAGAGAACGCAGGAAACAGCGTGTGCTTTAATCATCATCATCATCCTCATCATCAGCAGCAGCAGCAGCTGAAGTCGTCCAGGCCGACATCAAACTGGTACATCGGACGCAGACCACGCACTGCCTTCACCAACAGACAGGTAAACAATCAATCAATCAATCTGTCAATGAATCAAAGATGAAGTCTATAGTGTGTTAATCTCTATGTGTGTGTGTGTGTGTGTGTGTGTGTGTGCAGGTGAGCGTACTGGAGACAGTGTTTCAGGTGAACTGTTATCCAGGTATCCAGCTGAGGGAGCAGCTGGCAGGGAGACTGGACCTGGACGAGGACAGAATACAGGTTCGGACAGACAGAATAATCAATAGACGGCGATGTGCAACACTGCACCAGTCAACAGACTTATTAATATATCTCATTAAATATTTGCAATAAGCAAATGAATACAGAAGAAGCAGTGTGTGGGATGTAGTGACAGGGTGGCATGAGGACGTGAAGGTCCCAGCCGGTCTTTAGTTTGTCCTTATTGACTCTTCTCCTGCCTCCTCTGCTCACATTAATATTAATATTCTTCTCTCTCTCAGATCTGGTTTCAGAACCGGCGGGCCAAGCTGAGGCGTTCCCTCAGAGAAACCCGTCTGCAGCTGGTCCAGTCAGCCGTCGCTGACCTCGGGGTCAGACATGCACGAGGTGAGCAGGAGCTCGCCCAGCGACTCGCCTCCCGGCTCCAGCTCGAGGTGGACGAAGAGGAGGAGTGACGACGAAGATGATGAACTGTACATTTAATGTTCTCTTTCTGTCAGCTGGTTTCTTTCTGCTTCCCTCTAAACGTCATGAGAAGCTCAGCTGTGGAGAATTCACAGCCACAGGTTCAACTTAATATTAATTTCTGATTTCAGATTTTTTTAATTGTACAAAGTCTAATTAAAACTTATTAAAATATTTGAATCTTTTGTCTGTCTCATGCATGACTCCATCACAATACATTAGTCATTAGGATTCATCAGTTTGATGGCTGTTGCATCCATGAGTCAGGTTTATGACAAAGAGAAAATAAAAGAGTCACACAACAGCGTCTGAAAGCATCAATATGAAAGTAAACACGTATCAATATTTATTTTATTTTATTTTAATTTTCTTATTTTTTCTCAAGTTGTTTTCAAAGTGACCTGAATACATACCAACATTTATTTTATTTATTTTATTTTTTTATTTTTTTTATTCAAGGTGACCTGAATGTAAATACATACCAATATTTTATTTTATTTTATTTTATTTTAGGTAATGATAGTAGTGGTCGTATTAGTATTAATATTAGTAGTAGTAGTAGTAGTAGTGGTATCAGTAGTAGTAGTAGTGGTGGTATTAGAATTATTATTAGTAGTAGTAGTAGCAGATGTAATGGTACTAGTGGTGGTATTAGTATTAATAGTAGTAGTAGTAGTATTGGCAGTAGTGGTGGTATTAGTATTAATAGTAGTAGTAGTAGTGGTAGTAGTGGTGGTATTAGTATTAATAGTAGTAGTAGTAATGATAGTAGTGGTGGTATTAGTATTAATAGTAGTAGTAGTAGTATTGGCAGTAGTGGTGGTATTAGTATTAATAGTAGTAGTAGTAATGATAGTAGTGGTGGTATTAGTAGTAGTGGTAGTAGTGGTGGTATCAGTATTAATAGTAGTAGTAGTAGTAATGATAGTAGTGGTGGTATTATTATTAGTAGTAGTATTGGTAGTACTGGTGGTATTAGTACTAGTAGGAGTAGTAGTAGCAGTAATGATAGTAGTGGTGGTATTAGTATTAATAGTAGTAGTAATGATAGTAGTGGTGGTATTAGTATTAGTATTAGTAGTAGTAGTAGTAGTAGTAGTAGTAGTAGTAGTAGTAGTAGTGTTGGTACTAGTGGTGGTAAGTGTTTTTTTTTTTTGTTTAACTTTATTTTTTATTTAAACAAAAAAAAACAAGACAAAAAAAAGAAAGAGAATTACGCGGCCGGCGCTGATTGGTCGAGCCGTGCCCCGTCGTTGTGCGTGTCCCGGAAGTGAAAGCGTAGCCCCGATGTGTGTGTGTTTCTCGGTGTGTCGGTAGCAGTCGGTGTGTGTGTCTCGGTGTCTCCCGGTGTGTCTCGGTGTCTCGGTGTCTCCCGCTGAAACATGGACACGTTAAACAAGCTGAAGCAGTTCGACGCGTACCCGAAAACTCTGGAAGACTTCCGCGTGAAGACGTGGGGCGGAGCGACCGGTGAGAGGCTTCCATTATCGGACACAGTGTGTGTGTGTGTGTGAGCCGCCGCGGCTAACAACAAAGCTAACTGACATTTAAATAATTTTAAATAGTGAAATATTAAAAAACACACACAGTCACAGCTTCAACGTGAAGCCCAGAGAGTCTGAGCAGAGGCACAGAGACAGGTTCAACACCCACTGTGCGTGAACCAGGATACAAATATACATTATATCTGTATTTATTATATCAGAGTGTACCTGTTAATTACATATTCATCTTACACGTCAGGCTGCTCAGCTGCAGATACAATGAGATGTCACATTATAATATCTGGTGACCTGTGTGGATAAATTAAAGACCACTGATGCCACCAGCTGTGATGTTTTTACATTCACAATAAACTCTGTGTGTCACAGTTATAATAACTTTCACATTTACTGTATTCACCTTTAATTCACCTCGTCACCTGTGACTGATGTGTCCGTCCATCAGCACATAACAATTGTTAAGTTATTTTAATTAAAGCGTCTATCTATCTAGTTTTTTTTTAATTCTCACAAATTATTTTGGTGAAAATTGGCGGACCCCTTTTACAAAACCTGTGTGGACCCTGTAGGGGACACGGACAGTTGAAGACCCCTGAAGTGTATAATGTTGTATATGGTGTGTTTAATGTGCACACAGTGAATATAAAACAGAGATGCAGTGATTAGTGGATTATTAGACGAGATGAACTCAAAGTCAAAGTTCTCCCTTGTGAATGTTTCTTCCATGACGCTGAACTGAACGTTGAGATTTGAGGACGTCAGAGATCGATGATCGGTGGTTTTCACCGTGTCCATCGATAAATCTGGAAAAATCAAAGTTACAGCTAAAGCTAAAGTTCAAAATTCATCCCAGAGAGGGCGATTGTTTCACAGGCACAGCACAAAGAGACACACACACACACACACACACACACACACACACACACACACACACACACACACAGGACAAAAGCGAAGTAAAAACAGTCAAACAGCAGCAGACAGCAGAAAGGACGACACAATACACAATGTGAAGGTTAAAGAGTCAAACACACACACAATGCAGAGGAAGCTAGTGTGTGTGTGTGTGTGTGTGTGTGTGTGTGTGTGTGTGTGTGTGTGCGTGTGTGTGTGTGCGTGTGTGTGTGTGTGTAATGAAGTCAGAGATGTTACCTGAATTTCATTTCATTCACTTTTACAAGTAAAGAGTCCTGACAATCTGACTCTTGAGTGAGTGTGTGTGTGTGTGTGTGTGTGTGTGTGTGTGTGTGTGTGTGTGTGTGTGTGTGTGTGTGTGTGACATAACATCACAGATAATTTACTCTCATAATAACAGAGCGAGCTTCAGGTTGGACTGCAGTCTTTTCTTTTTAGACCACGTCAAACACTTTGTCAGAAAATCACTCACATGATCATAATCCTAAATATTTATCTTTTTAAAGTTTGATTTTTCTGACTCCAGAACTTCAGATTCATTCAGTGTTGACCGGGATGTTAAACACACTAATGACTAACACACACACACACACACACACTCTCTCTCTGTGTCTCCGCAGTGACCATCATCAGCGGCGTCATCATGTTGATCCTGTTCGTCTCCGAGCTGCAGTACTATCTCACCAAAGAGGTGAGTTCACGCTCGACAACACCGGCCACGGCAACGTGTTCTCACGCTGCCTCGTCTGTTATTAATTATGCAAATGACGCAGAAGCAGGTGATGAAGATATGAAGCTGTTGAACATCGTTTGACGCACGGCTCGGCGCCTTCACGTTAACTACAGACATGCACCTTTCCTCTGCTCTGACACACAGTACGCGGTTGTTAATTAACGAGGGCGCGAGCTTTGTTTAAGTAAAGGCTGAGACAGACTGACTGCTGTTTGCTCTGCTCCTCCGTCAGTCAGCGTCTAACTCCACCTAACATCCATGACTGACGCGTCACACACTGAACCCAGCAGACAAGCCTCAGTCTTAGCCAACTTGAATTAATTATTACTTTATCTACTTTAAATCATTTGTTAATTAGTGACTCTATCCGTCGATCCGTTTTCTGGTCACGTTCGTTTTTTATATTGTGTGAAATTATTGATTTATGGCTGCAAAATGCTGACATGAATGTCAAAGGTCTCAAATTGAACGTGAGGACTAGAAGGTATCCAACATTAACATGAAATAATATTAATTAGTAAACATGAAGCAGTTTAAGACTTCCTGTCGGGCCAGTCTGCTCACACAAAGACTCGAGCTGAACGGGTTGTTTCTCCTTTAAACTCACAAATATTCACGTTTATTACGTTGATTGAATTATTTCTGAAATGATGAACGCAGTGAGTTTGTACCACGTGCATCTGAAAGAAAAGCAAAACCTTCACACTGAATGAAAATAACAAACCAGTTCAAACACAGTTTCAAACAGGGGTGCGTCTTAAAAGCCGGTCTGAAGGCCGATCCAGAGCGGGGCACCGTCAAAGTCTGAGGGCTTTGTCGGTGTAGAGGCGAGACCACAAAGATTTAGTTTAGAGGGACTTTGAAAGTGATCCTGAAGTGTAAGGACGAACACGAGGTCATGTGGTCTCGTTTAGTAACCGAGCTGCAGCGTTTTGAATCCAGTTGTAAACCTGAGAGATGCCTGTGCAGTCACAGCGATCCAGCCGGATGATATCGGTGCACGAGTGACTCCTTGTAGACCTGCAGGTCACAGAAGCCGGTCCTGAAATCAGCGTTTTACGCCTAAAGCTCAGGTCGGTCGTCTGTGAATATGAAACTATGATGTGACAGTCTGCACTGTGTCCGTGTCGGGGGTGAAATATGAAAGAAATGATGAGTCCACCAGTGTCTGATGTTGTCGGCTGATGTCTTTTTTGTTTCCTGTAAAGATCTCATGAACGTGGGGCGGTCGGTAGCGTAGTGGGTGAGGCGGCCGCCCCGTGTGTGGAGGCTGTAGTCCTCGCTGCAGCTGGCCCCGGTTCGAATCCGGGTCACTCCCCCTCTCTCTGCTTCCTGTCTATCTTCAGCTGTCCTATCAATAAAGACATAAAAGGCCAAAAAAAAATATATCGTGAATGTTTTTACAAAATAAAAAGGCGCAATCTCGACTTTCTACAACAAATGGTTCCTGATCTTCTGTTACTGTAAAGCAGGAGAGGAGAGAGGAAAGGAGAGGAAAGGGAAGAAGAGGAAAGAGGAGAGGGGAAGAGGAGGGAGGAGAGAGAAAAGAGGGGAAGAGAAAAGAGGAGAGAGAAGGAGGGAGGAAAGAGGAGAGGGAGGTAAAGTTAAAGCTGCTGCAAACTTTGGCTGCATCGGTTGACAGAAACGATCACACTTCATTCTGATTACAGCCTGTGTGTGTGTGTTTGTGTTTGTGTTTGTGTGTGTGTGTTTGTGTGTGTGTCTGTGTGTGTCTGTGTGTGTGTGTGTGTAGGTTCACCCCGAGCTGTATGTGGACACGTCGCGAGGAGACAAGCTGAAGATCAACATTGACGTCATCTTCCCTCACATGCCCTGCGCCTGTGAGTAACGCTGCACATCAGGCTGACGGAGAAATGATCACACACACGTTGATTATGAACCGATAAACACCTCCACCCTTCCTGCCTTCCTCCTCCTCCTCCTCCTCTCTGTGCACTCAGATCTCAGTATAGATGCGATGGACGTGGCCGGCGAGCAGCAGCTGGACGTGGAACATAATCTGTTCAAGCAGCGGCTGGACAAAGACCTCAAACCTGTCACTGTGGAGGCAGAGAAACACGGTAAGCGCTGATGTCACTCTGCAAAACAAAGAAACACACCAGCGCACGTTGATGCAGTCAGGTTGCTATGGGAACCTTTTGAGATGTGTAAAAGGTCCCTGTCAAACTAAATCATTTTTGTTGGTTGATAAACACGACAGAGTCTGTGTTTGTAGAGCTCGGCATGGCTGACGACGGAGAAGTGTTCGACCCGAGCACGCTCGACCCGAACAGATGCGAGAGCTGCTACGGAGCCGAGACCGAAGACCTCAAGTGAGACCACACACACACACACACACACACACACACACACACGCACACGCACACAGGTTCAGCTCTGTCTTCCTTTGTGTCTTTCTGCGTCACGCTGCGTTAACCTCACCTCGCCTCTGCTCGCTCAGGTGCTGTAACACCTGCGACGACGTGCGCGAGGCGTACCGGCGGCGAGGCTGGGCGTTCAAGAGCGCCGACACCATCGAGCAGTGCAAGAGGGAGGGCTTCTCGCAGAAGATGCAGGAGCAGAAGAACGAAGGCTGCCAGGTGTACGGCTTCCTGGAAGTCAACAAGGTAAAAGAAAAAACTTTTTCTGATGTGACATCTGCAAAGTTTATGTTGAGATTTTAGTTTCAAAAACTGAAGGTTTGGTGTTTGGAACATAATAACACATCTTGTAGATGCTTTCCAAGCATAACCAGGTGTATTGTAACAGAGTATGACGACCTCTGTCTTCAAATTCTGAGAGTAAAGTTGAAATATTGTAAGAAAAGAGACAATATGAGAAAAAAAGTTGTAATTTATAGAAAAAAGGGTCAAAATTCAGGGTTCCCACGGGTGCTTGAATTCCTTGAAAATGCTTGAATTTTTTGTGAAGTGCTTGAAAGTGCTTGAAATTTCACAATTAGTTAAAAATCAAAACAGTCAATCTACCAGCATATGAAATAATGCTAATTAGACCCATATTATTATGCCATACAGTGGCACCGCTGCGCTTCCCATGACCATCATGGCAAACACAACTAGTAGGCTACCTATTTAAAGGTGCTGGAAACATGGAAAAACTGGTGCTTGAAGGTGCTTGAAAAGTGCTTGAATTTGTTCATGAAAAAGGTGTGGGAACCCTGAAAATTCTTCTTAAAATAAGCTGATAATGAA
Source organism: Collichthys lucidus (assembly GCA_004119915.2). Taxonomy (NCBI): domain Eukaryota; kingdom Metazoa; phylum Chordata; class Actinopteri; family Sciaenidae; genus Collichthys; species Collichthys lucidus. The sequence continues at coordinate 37,867,770 of CM014082.1, forward strand.
ATGAGGATGTTGTAAAAATCATGTCTTCTGCAGCTCTTCAGTATTTATGGACATCCGTGTTGTTTTTAAACTGTATTGACTGCGTCTTGTTTGACCCTCCTCTTCCTCTTCCTCTTTGTGTCTCAGGTGGCAGGAAATTTCCACTTCGCTCCAGGAAAAAGTTTCCAGCAGTCTCACGTCCACGGTAAGTCGTGCTGTGTGTCCTCCCTGCTCACACACGCACACACAGGAGCGCTCAGATGTTTTTGAACACCCTGCAGAGCTTCAGATTTAGAGACGTCTGGATCGAAGACTTTGCAACCAAGTCCAAGAATAAAAACGCTGAAGTCAGGAACAGTCCAGGACGGTCCAGGACAGTCCAGGACAGTCACGCTGTCTTTGAGTGAGACTCTGATCTTATCACGAGGAGTCACTGACAGTCACTGACTTACAGGGTGTTCAGAAACATTTGACTCTTAAGTGTCTCATCGTCCCACCGCCACGTTTCTAACTCACCCAGACCGAAGTGAACATCCATCCATCCATCACAGCTCAAGGCTGCACAGTCACTGCAACTGTTGATCAGCGTGTTTTGGATTTAAACGTGTTCGAATGAACTTTTATTTACAGTTTAATCCTAAATCTGACATTTCTCTGGATTTGAAATGTTTGTTGCAGAAGCCTTGATCTTTGATTTTTGAAATGTTTCCACGTGTTGTGCATGAAACTCGACATCTGTAACAAACAGATGAGTGAGCAGTTTGACTGCTGCCTGCTGGATGCGACGCTCGTGCTGCAGCTCTGAAACCAAACTGATGAACATCACTTCACTGCGTCTGCTCGGACTGTTTGATTCGTTTAACACTCACATCTTCAGCCTCTCTCTGCGTTTGTCTGCACTTCTATTCATTTCTCTAACTGCTGCTCGTCTCACATTTCCTCTTCATTTATCTTCACTTGCCTGCTCAAAGTTTTCCTCGTGTACTCGTTTAAACCGGAGCTGGAAATGAACCGCAGCCAGCCAAACAAAGCTCAGATAAATCTGCTCTAACAGAAGGAAAAGTGCCACGATTTATCGGCCACTTCTAATCTGGACAAAACATACGTCTGCTACTAAAGCGGAGAACGTGGCCGGTAAGTGAAATCACTGTGAGCTGCGTTCAGGGCTGCTGTCAGTTCCCGGCGTCCTCTGGTCTCTGGCTCTGTGAAGACAGACAAATGGAGTCGTTTGTTTTGTTACATTTGAACGATCAGCAGCAGAAACAAGAGACAAGAATCACTTCTTTTTGTTTTACTGTAAATGAGGCTGCGGCTGAACGAAAGCAGCTCCATCCTCATTCCGAGTTAAACTCTGCGTCGTGTGTTCCGGGCTGCACGATCACACCGACAGATTCAATCTGAATTAGGGGTGGGTATTATTGGCATGAACCTCACGATATGATGCGTATCCCGATACTTGGGTCTTGATACGATACGTATCCCGATACTTGGGTCATGATACGCTACACATCCCGATACTTAGGTCATGATACGATACGTATCCCGATACTTGGGTCATGATACGATACGTATCCCGATACATGGGTCATGATACGATACGTATCCCGATACATGGGTCATGATACGATACGTATCCCAATACTTGGGTCATGATACGATACGTATCCCGATACTTGGGTCATGATACGATACGTATCCCGATACTTGGGTCATGATACGATACGTATCCCGATACTTGGGTCATGATACGATACGTATCCCGATACATGGGTCATGATACGATACGTATCCCGATACATGGGTCATGATACGATACGTATCACAATATTACGATTTAAAGAGTTTATGTACATCAGATGATATTGATCAGAGGACAAATGGAGTCAAAACTATTTTTTTATTTCAATGAACATTAACAATATTTGTTTTATTTCTTACAGCTGAAAACTGAAATAAAGTGCACAATAGTGTTGTAAACAAAATTTTCACAGTATGAAATCTGAACTGAAGTTAATAAAATAAAAAAAATACCTATGTGCATGCATGCAGTAAAAAAGTATAAGAAAATAAAGTGAAGAATAGTCCTTTTGTTCCTTCAATCAAAATAAATAAAAAGTAAAAATAAACATTCTGAAATGTTTATCACTGATGCGATAAGGGCGTAAATCCTGACAGATGAAATGCACAATCGTCTCTGGTATGCGCTAAAAGTTGTGCAGCATCGTCTGGCTCGGTTGAGGCTTTGGCGGCGCCATCTACCGGACTGGAGGCAAAGAAACCCAACTGTATTCACACCAATCAATCATTATTTTAACAAAGTATCGATATTTGGAGTTGAAAAAAAATCGATATTTTATCGGCCGGCAAAGTATCGCGATATATCGCCATATCGATTTTCTTACCCACCCCTAATCTGAATATTTGAGTCGAACCTTTTAAGACTTTTTAATCGTGAGCAGAAACGCCTCAAGTCCTCTTCACGAAACATTTTGTCAGTGTTGTGCAGCCCCCTGTTGGCACCCCCCACCCCCCCTCCACACACATCAACATCACATGGTCTGTTGTCTTACCTGCATCATCACAGTGACTCTTCTCTCTTCTTTCTGCAGTGCACGCTGTGGAAAGTAAGTGCTCCTTTATTTTGTAGTTTTTATTGTTGTATAAATACCTGACAGAAGAACAGTTTTATTTTAATTTGAAACGCTGAAGGCGATCGCGATTTAGAATCCAGGTGACGAGGCAGAACTGTTAAATGTCCCTGCAGCATGGTCGTGTATTATTTTAAAAAGGTGAGGATGTTAGAAATGTCGACCCTGCAGACGGACGTCTCTCTGCTGAACTTCTGCTGCTGTCATCCACAGTATGACACCAGAACTAAATCTTTGATACGCTCGTGTACTCTTCGTTATTACAGACTGTAGCAGACTTTACAATACCGGTATGAAAATACTCAATACCACGGCAAAAAGACTACAAATCAGTCGTAGAAACACAGAGTACACACTGTACTGTACTGTACTGTCACAGTTCAGTCAGTGTTTCATCTTTGCAGACATGGATTGAAAATCTGAGAGTTCGTCTGTTTATTTGTTTTTTTATCGTCTCATATTTTAAGTGACGGACTGAAGTTTGATCCAGATGAGACTGAACATCTGCTGCTTTGTGTAACTCTGAGAAACTTGTTGTTTGTGTGTTACTTTGTACGGAAGCCCTAAAGAGTCATACATACATTTTATTCCACCTGTTTTCCCATGATAACGAGATAATTAATCTGTAATCTGGAGAAAACAAAACGATAGTCTAGTGTATGAAATCATTGCAGGAAACTCAGAAATTATGGATCAGAGAGATTTTACAGTAAATATTGCACATAATGTCTTTTTTAATTCAAAATAAAGAACTTTGAGGCTGAATTTCTCCAAAATGATTCAGTAAATATGCTTTATGCTGAGTGAGTGAACAGTCAGGATGGTCCTGAGATCAAGTGTACAAACCTTTGTCAGAAATTTACAGTGCTAACAGGTTTGCTCACGCCGTATCATAGACTACATGCATTTGCCGTAAATTCTGTAATACGGGCGCACTTGAAATCAGACTATCGTTTTGTTGAGATCTCGAATTAATTATCTCGTTGTCACGGGAAACCAGGTGGAATAAAATGTATGTATGTATGACTCTTTAGGGCTTCCGTAGCTTTGTAACATAGTGTATATTTAAAAAGCTGCTGTTACTGTGCATGAGTAAGACTGACACCTTTATGAATACAAATGTTTAATAGAGGTCAGAGGTCGGAGCCAGGTGTGACTGAACTTGTGTGTCTCTGTCGGCTTCAGCTTTTTTTTTCCTGCCTTTCTCCTGTTGACCAATCACAAACTGATCAAAAACTTTCTTTACCGAGTTTGTGCTGAACGCGTTAATAAATGATGCGACGTGTTGTTTGTGTTCGCAGTACACGACCTGCAGAGCTTCGGCTTAGACAACGTGAGTAACTCTGACGAAACTTACTGTGTCTGAATGTAAATATTAAAGTATCTCTAAAAAAACTTGAGCTGACCAAAATAATACTGAGTAATAATGGTGTCAGCTGATTTTATGCTGTGCAGAAAGATCTGTTAATTTAAATTTAAGTTATTTTTAATTAATAAATATGAATTTATATAAAATCACACTTCCTTTAACATGTTTAATGCACCTGCTGAAGTCTGTCAGCTTCTAATCCGTCTGTCCGTCTCTGCAGATAAACATGACCCATCTGATCAAACACCTGTCGTTCGGTAAAGACTACCCCGGCATCATCAACCCTCTGGACGACACGGACGTCACGGCACCACAGGGTCAGTCTCTTTACCGCTTTTTAAACATGACGCTCGCAGCATGAAGGTTTTCTTACAGCACACAGTGAAATTACGACCGTGCGTTTTATCTAACCAGTGATATAAAGTTTTGGAGGCGATGAATGCACATTTGCATCAGACCATGTAAACTACAGATCTGCTTCCACATTCATCTGCAGCTGTTTATTAAATATGTGAAGTTACTGGTCCGGCTTCTCGAGTTTTAACAAGAACGAGTGAGTTGATGTTTTCTGGTCTGGAGAGCGCCGTGCCTGCTGCAGCATCACAAACACTCTGAACACCGTTTGACACATTTCGACTTTTATTGACAAAACTATACTGCCGGTTGAGCGCGTGACGGCGCCGAGCAGGCGGAGAGCTGAGGAGATCGGAGTCACTGGGAGAGTCCCATAGCTGTGAAGTTGAGTTCTGGAGGTGGAGGTGGTGGTTGCTCCTCGTCTTCTTCAGCAGCGGATGCCCATACCGATGGCCATGAACGTGCCGAACGTCCCCCCGCTCTGCATCATGGTCTTCCCTACTCCTCCCATCAGCTCCCTGCCGCGCATGCCGATCCTGGAGACAGAAGACAGTTTTTAGTTTGTGTGAAGTGAAGCAGGCAGTAATCAGCATTCAGGATGTAACAGTCAGGTTTACCTGAGACAGGAGAAAGTGCCAAACATAGCGCCGGCAGCCATTCCTACTGCAAACCCCATCATGAAGCCCATCTTGACCCGGTCAAAACAGCTGGGCTGGGTCTGGCCGTACGGACCTACAGCCACTGGCATCTGGACAGGAGAGATCAGAGCGGAGACAGGCGGATCAGCAGATAAATGTGTTCGTGCTGAAGCTTCATCGCTGAAGAAACTGAAACACGGTCTGTGGTGACGCGAGCCGGAGCACGGTTCACGACTTCATCCCGAGGCTGTCGGACCTTACAGCTGTTATCAGTGGCTGCATGAGTTTGATCACATCATGACGGGGTTGTGAAATGTTGCAGCATTTGTCGTGACTCAGCAGCTGCAGTTCATCTGCTCCATCAGTGAACACAGCACCGTCGTGTGTAGTTTCTAACACTAACAAAGACACAATATGCCTGTTAGAGACGGCGAGACGGGAGCTTCGGTGTGAAATATATATATATATTTTTAGCTTTTTTTTTTTAAACACCCCGGACACGATGAGCATCATCTGCATTTGCAGCCATTTTATTTTTACATTTCACTGCAGAGGACGGGTGTCAAAATATATCGAAAACTGAAATCAAATTATTTTTTTTAATGTTTTTTCCACTCGTGTTCACACTAAAACCTCTCAGAGTTTTAAATCAGTGTGTAGTATTTTTGCGTTACACACTTTTGAGTTACTTTTTCAAACTGTAATCCGTCTCTGGATTTTGTAGCTTCCTAAAAATCAGACAGCTGACTAGGCCTGTGTTGAAAAAAAAAATCGATTTTTCTAATTCTGAATCGATTTGCATATTAATTCCTTAAGATCGATTTAATTATATTATAATTTTAATACATTTTCCCCTGGTTTACTTTAACCCCACTAGTCGCGCCATTGAATTGAAACAGGCGGTGCGTTCAGTGGCCGTTGGAATAACTAATGATGCGTTCATGAACATGGGAAAAATGGATATTCATCTGAAATATTAAAAAAAACCACAGACAAAAGAACACTCAAGGAAAACTACAACTACCAGCCACTTCTGTACGTTCTCCTAAAATAACTGAGGCGATCGCAGGTTACATTTGTAAAGATATGCCAAAAGATCGGATCAGATCGGATTATGATAATCGATTCTCAGTCTTGATAATCGGAATCTAATCGATTCTTGGAATCTGAATCGATTCCCAGCCCTACAGCTGAACTGTTTTTAATAAGTTCCCTCTGGTTATTTAAAAGTTACTTCTGAAAGTTAACTAGTATGTACTTGTACTCGTATGTTTTGGTTTAAACATGTTACAGTTTGAACGAGCAGCTTAGCTTCCTATGAATCAGAACTTTGACCTTTGCTGCATTTATTACGTTCTTTACAGGTTATTTAAAGGTTCTTTAAAGGTTACTGTGCTGGTAATCCATGGCACATATTTGTAACATTTGGCATTAATCAGCTGACTGACGTTAATCATGATTTAAGTCATGTCATTAAGCCTTTAATCGATTAGCTCCGTCGGCTAGGCTAGGCTAACGTTAGCTCGCTGCCTTGTTTTAAACCGAGCTAAGTTAACGATTCATCGATTAGTTTTTAAACTGCAGGCTCTGAACTGTGACCGAGCAGCAGCAAACATTCAGTTTAAAACTCGATATAAATCCACGGGGGGCGGTTTGTTGTGCTAACTTAGCTTAGCGTGCTAACAGGCTAACCTCCGTGGCCTTGACAGGTAAACACGTCGCGTGCACATTAACGGATGACTTCACGTGCCTCACCTTGATCCGTGTGTGTGTGTGAGTTAAAGTGTGTGTGTTCTGTCTCCGGACCGAGTCTCGTTTTTTTATCGGAGCTCAAGCTGCGTTTACACCGTGCAGCACACCTCCATAACCGGATAGAGAGGGAGAGCGAGGAGGCCGAGGAGGGCGACTAAAGAGCGGACACAGCCAGGAGGAGGCGGCGGACAGCGACACCCAGCGGCCACAGACAGACACAGAGAAAATCAAACTTTAAATTATAACTGTGTTGACCTTTATAATACCAATAATAATTTAATTTAATAACTTTACATTTGAATCAAATCTCAAAGTGCTACAATACACACACAAAGCAACAAGTACAATAAAGCACAACAAAATAAATCACGTTAAAACGATAGGATGAGGAGAAAAGGAAATTAGATTTGTCCAGGAGTCCGTGGTGCTGATGAGAGCTCAGCGAAAAATCAGTTGACCGTGCATGTGCTTTCTCTCCCCACAGCATCGATGATGTACCAGTATTTCGTGAAAATCGTTCCCACCATCTACGTGAAAACCGACGGAGAGGTGAGTTTATTTTACATTCGATAGGAACCTAGAGCAGACGGGAGACGAACTGACAAACTTCATTTGTCGTTTTTTTTTTTGTTTGCAGGTGGTGAAGACAAACCAGTTTTCAGTCACCAGGCACGAGAAAGTGGCCAACGGGCTAATAGGAGACCAGGGGCTGCCGGGCGTGTTTGTTTTATACGAACTGTCGCCCATGATGGTGAAATTCACAGAGAAACACAGGTATCGTCATTAATTCTATAGATTCTGATCAAATTTAAATGACCTGCTCGGCATGGATCGTCCGGTAGTCCGAGGGTCATCGGTTCGATTCCCAGCTCAAAAAAAAAACAAACACTTTGAGCGTTTGGTAGAGCAGAAAAATCCACCAACCGTTATCAGATAGATTAAGAAGAGCTCGAGATATTCAGATATTAAAATCCAGTATTGATTGTTGCAAAATTCCGGGAATTTTCAAAGTGTGGTGGAAACTTTTCATTGGGAATAAACTGGGAATTTAGAAAAATTGAAGGCCTTTAACAGGACACTTAAATATATAGTTGGGGGAAATGTATTTAAGCATAATCTACCAATTTATCTATAAATTTCCATAATTCCCATGTAGTTTCCGATAAGGAATATTTCCAAAATTCCTGAGCTTAACTTTCTGGAAAGTTTCCAAAAATGTCCGCCCCTTTACAACCTTAATAAAATGACATTTCCAGTCAATAAAATGGTTCAACCGGATGAAAAATAAATGAGGATTTGTCTGATTTTAAAGAAATCAGACTAAGCTAAATTAATAAAACAGTAAGAAAATTAAAAAGATTTGTTTAAGTGTGTAACATTCAAACTGAAATCTTCCAGCTTTTTAAATCTTGTCGATGAACTAACGCCTCCTCTCTCTCTCTCTCTCTCTCTGTTCAGATCGTTCACACACTTCCTGACGGGAGTGTGCGCCATCATCGGAGGCGTGTTCACAGGTCAGTCATCCGTCGTTACCTGATGAATCCACAGCAGCTTAACGTGAAATCTGACGTGAATCTTCTGTTTTGTTTTTTTTTCTGTCCGCAGTGGCCGGTCTGATCGACTCGCTCATCTACCACTCAGCTCGGGTCATCCAGAAGAAGATAGAGCTGGGCAAGGCGTCCTAACAGCGCCCGTCCTGCCGCCGCCGCCGGCCTCCACGGTGCAACACAGACCAAGACACGGACACAGAGACAGAACGAAGGTGGACGGACAGACGGACGGACGGGAAGTTCTTTGTCTTTCTGTCAGAAATCCAGAGAGAGGCTTTGAATCTGTTTGTGTTTTGTTGTGGAGAAGCACTGGAGATGAACTTTTTTTTATTATTATTTTGATCTCCACTGTTAAATTCGATGCCAACTGGACTTTTTGAGATTGAACTCGAGCAGAGAAGAGAAGACGCCTCATCGATTCAGACCTTTCCTTTTCCTTTTTCTTCTGTTCACACTCGCCACACTGAATGTTGCTCACGGGATCTTTGGTCCAGCGTGGAGATGTCTGAAGGAAAACGTTCTCTTAAAACCTGAGCTGCTCCAAATGTTCAGCAGGATGACACGACAGGAAAAACATGTACATATATGATTCTATATACTTCACTTCCTCTCTCCTTATTGGCCGCTTAGTTCAAACTAACAATAATATTTTCATCTCTGTCGATCAGAAAATGTTTAAAAAATGTTGATCAAAGCCAGATGTGACGTGCTCAGATGTTTTCTTCAGTTTTCAGAAGCTGACAGAGATTTAGACATTTAGAGCTGCCGGTTAATTTAATTTAACGGATGATGATTATTAATGATGATTAATCGTCCGATAGTTGCAGCTCTGGTTGTTCTCTGAGTGTGTGAGAGGATCGAGACCTTCAGGCTTCAGGAGTAGTTGAAACATTTTGGGTGACGCGTTCCTTTAAAGATCCTCGACACACACACACACACACACACACACACACACACACACACACACACACACACACACACACAGCGGCTTTAATCACAATGGAAGTGTGAAGTTTGCAGCAGTTTTAACTTCACCTCCTGGGATTGGAAAAAAAATCACTGTAGCCTCCTCTCTCCTCTCCTCTCCTCTCTCCTATTTTCTGCTCCTCTCTCCTCTCCTTTTTCCTCCCTCCTCTTTGCTCTCTCCCCTCTCGTCGCCTCTTTCCTCTCCTCTCTCCTCTTCCCCTCTTTCCTTCTTTCCTCTCTTCTCTTTCCTCCCTCCTCTTTGCTCTCTCCCCTCTCCTCTCCTCTTCCCTCTTTCTCCTCTCCTCTTTCCTCTCCTCTCCCCTCTTCTCTTCCCCTCTCTCCCCTCTCCTCCTCTCTCTCCCCTCTCCTCCTCTCTCTCCCCTCTCCTCTCCCCTCTCCTCTCCTCTTCCCCTCTCTCCTCCCTCCTCCCTCCTCTCCCCTCTCTCCTCTCTCCTCTCTCCTCTCTCCCCTCTCTCTTCTCCCCTCTCCTCTCTCTCCCCTCTCCTCCTCTCTCCTTCTCTCTCTCCCCTCTCCTCCTCTCTCTCCCCTCTCCTCTCTCCCCTCTCCTCTCTCCCCTCTCCTCTCCCTCCTCTCCCCTCTCTCCTCTCTCCTCTCCTCCCTCCTCTCCTCATTGAAAAGCAGATTCAGGCCAAATCGACCCTTCACCCGTCGACACGATCACGCGGCGATCCGAGAAACGAACGATATGATTTTACCTCTTCTTAGTTTAGTTTGTGTAAATATGTACAGACACATCCGACCACTGCCTCAGAGAAAAGGAGGGAGACGACTGAACGCGAGATCGAGCGTCGCACCGTGTCAGTGTTGAAGGAACTCGTTCAAACTAAGTAGAGAAGAAGAAGTTTTCTAATGTAGGTGAAGGGCTGCTTCTCTTTCTGTTCTGCGGGGGAACAGAAACACGATCTGCTTCTGTTTTTTTGTTTTTCGGGTTTGGGGATGTTTTAAAAAAAGAAGCAGTTTGATGATCATCTGTCCGTTAATGACGGGCTGTCAGGAAGCTGCAGACCGCAGGAAGACAGACGGCGTGTAAAAAAAAAAAAGATTATTCCTGACTCACGTGTTGAGTCACCATATGAGAGCCAGATGTTTCGCCTCTTTCTCTCTCTCTGTTTATTTTCAGCCCGTCCTGAGTGTTAGACAGACAGAAACAGACTCATCGGAGTCAGATCGTGGTTAAAAGGAATTTTTCTGAATGATGTTTGGCTCGGTTTGGACCGTCGGCTACAAATCAGGGATTATTAAAGACTGGCTGTGAGCAAAACTGGAATTGTTGATGTGTTTTAAGGAGGACTGCTAATCCAAATCTCTGGATTTATTGTCTAATAAGTCTCGCAGGATGTCGACTCTCAGACGCTGAGCTGAGTAGCTCGAGATCCTGAAGGTGCCATCGTGTGTCCGACACCAAACGCCACAGGTGCTTCTGCAGCGAGTTGTTTTATCGTGCGTTGATTTGTTGCTCTCAAAATCAGTTAATCATTTGGTTTATGAAAAGCCCCTCGCGAGCTCCAAGAAACTTCATATTTCTTGTTTCGTCTGACCAACTGCACAAAACCCAGAAATGCGAGAAGCCAGAACGAGACGAAAAGTGAATGATCAGCCATCGCACGAGTCTCCGCTCCTCCAGATTAAAAGTTTCTGATGTTGCTTTTTATATTTAATCACTAAATGATCACCGTCACGCCGGAGCAATCAACGACATCAGTCCTTCTAGTCCTCGTGATGTTCAGATTGAAGGTGAAGATCCGTCAGTTGTAAACTCACGATGTTGCTTCTGTTTCTGTCTGTCCGTAAACAAACGATCGATTAATGAAATGAATGAAACTTTCTGCACAAAGAAACATTTTGCCTCTTCACACATTTATCGGGATATGTCACAGGCACAATCTGAGAGCGTGCAGCATCTTTTATTTCTTTTAAAATTTCAAAGTGTTTAACTGTGATTCAGACAAACCGTCTGTGAGCAGCAGCTCAAAGTATTTCAGACACGCTGAGGATCGTAAATATGAAAAACTGTTCAAAGAAACATCTGGATGAAGGTTGTTGGTGGTTTGTTGTTGCACCTTTTAACATCTGAATCAGGGGCAGGGGTTGTGTGGGTGTAGGTGTGTGTGTGGGTGTGTGTGTTCTGATGCTAGGTGATGTGTGTGTGTGGATGAGTGTGTGAGAGAAATGTATTTATATTTTGATTGTCCTCAAACAGTTTTTAAAATGACAAAATAAATGTTAAATACACCAGCTGTCACTGTCTGCTGCTCGCTCACTTCACTGACGAAGATGCAGAATATATTCTGTGTGCGCTTTGGAGAAACTCGACTCGAGAACATTTGTTTAGACGTCGATATAAAAATATTTGCATCATCTAAACACACCGACCTACAAACTCCTCCATCGACCAACAATATATTTTCTTTTCTTAATGTCGGAGATTTAAATACTTATAATAATATTTAATACTTGTTCTTTCTTGTGGTTATCAGATGAGCATCAGAGCTGAGACACTGAGGACGCTCGACAGTCAAAGCGTCAGTCAGTAGGCTCCTCTGACCTCCAGGAGGAAAGAGGCTCTCTGGAGCCGAGGCTTGCCCAGGGATGAGTGCACACTCCTGGGTGTGTGTGTGTGTGTGTGTGTGTGTGTGTGTGTGTGTGTGTGTGTGTGTGTGTGTGTGTGTGTGTGTGTGTGTGTGTGTGTGTGTGTGTGTGTGTGTGTGTGTGTGTGTGTGTGTGTGTGTGTGTGTGTGTCGGTGACTTTGACTCACACTTTGAGTCCATTCCAGCTTTTCATGACAAAGAAACCGGATTCACACAAATACATAGACAGTCAAAACTTCTTCCTGTCTCACGTGTCAGGAAGGAGACACACACCGTTAGAGCAGGAAGTGGACGGCTGCAGACGTCCCTTGTTAATTTTATGTTTTTAATTATTAAGTTATAATTATTTTCTGCTCTTTAATCATTTAAAGGTCTTGTTTCTTTGTTGATGAGCAGAAGTTACATCTGTCAGCCACTAGATGGCGACCACATTCTTTAAAGTTCTTACTATTATCCCCACACACACACACACACACACACACACACACACAGTGAACAGAGCATCTGAATGAAATTACAGCCGGCTTGAGTAACTTCCTGTGGGTGTGCATATGTGTGTGTGTGTGTGTGTGTGTGTGTGTGTGTGTGTGTGTGTGTGTGTGTGTGTGTGTGTGTGTGTGTGTGTGTGCGTGTGTGTGTCAGAGCCACGCAGGGCTGAGCAGTCCCGCACTAGAGTCCACAGAGAATAGTTTTATACTGGAAATCTAATTATCCGTCTGGGGCGTAGTGCTCTGTATCTGTGCCATCGCCATCATCATCATCATCATCATCGGGTTCATGAGTTCTCAGTTGTTGGGTGATGACCCCCATGAGGGGGTTCACTTCAAACGCAGACAGGGTCGTGGAAGATTTCAATCACTGACACACACACGTACAGATATCTGCGTCACGCGTTGATGTGGTTTTGGAATTGTTGTATCTCGTAACATCCCGATCTTTAACTCAAGTAAAAGTCCAGAGGATGAAAAGTAAAACTACTCATAGTGTCAGAGAGCCAAAACGAGTGACGTCTACGAGGCAGACGACTCGAGCTGCACTGCGTCACTCTCCACAAATCATCCAAATCCAAACACACCCCTCTTGAATTTGGCGGTTCATTTAAGCTTGAAACATTTCCCGGCTCTCCCTCTGCTCCGTCGATGCCGCTGCATTCACCATCAGCTGTTCTTCAGCTCCACCTCAACCCTCAACCCAGCACACACCTGCAGACTCCAGGAGGGATGAGCGTCGGAGCCCAGACAGCAAACTCTAACTGTGAAGAACATGGAGAACAAAGATCCAACACATCCAGATGTTTTGTCCCCTGTGTGGGACGAGCAGCGTCCATCCATGAAGACGTTTCATGATGTAATCTAGGAGGGATGAAGGGATGGAGGGTAGTGAGATGGAGGGTTAGGGATGAGAGGAGAAATCAGGGTTGTTGATGGACGGAGGAGTTCGGAGATGGACCGGTGTCGCCTGGTGACAGACAGAAGCGAACCGAGAGGAGGTGAAAGAGAAAGAGAGACGACTGAAAACAGAGAGAGGTGGACGACAGAAGAAAAAATAAAAAAGGAGGTTTGGGATGTGAAAGTCAAAGAGGGATGAGGTGACGTTTCATGGTGCGGCCTTTGTTCCTGAACCAAGTTATAAAACTTCATATTCCAGTTTTTCACACAACATGTGTGTTGCATGAATAATAAAAGTTTCAGTTCAGCCTCCACAGTTTAAGATAATCTGGAAATCTGAAAGTTTTCCTTCGATGTTTTTCCAGCGGGGGCGACTCGGCTGTGTTCCAGACACATGCAGGAGATTCCCTGTGAAAATATCGATGCACTTTCCCGTCATGGAGACGATGCATGAAATATTTTAAAAAATGGAAACACTTCAGTAAAGCACCAGAGATGTGTCCTGGAGTTACCTTCCACCGAAGCAGTCGCATTCATCAGCTTGTCAGTAAATGAGATAAAAGAATGTCGTGGAAATTTCAGCCACGAGCCAAAGAACGAATTATGTGTCCTGGTTCCGATCCAGGAATATTTTAACATCATGAAATCGACAATTTTTACTGTAAATCTCTCGTATCTAATGATTTCTTAGCACTCTCTCATGTCTGTGATTTGCAGCTCTGAGTGTTTCATATTGTTGGAGCTCCACCCTGTTCTCTGATAACTTTATTGTTAATATGCACATACAAAAAGTTTTTTTTATACCCGCACCTAAGGTCGAGCTCAGTGCATTGCCCCAGCTGTGGCTGTGGAGGCTCAGCGCTTTGTATATGAGCACTTATGGCACCGTGGATGTGAAACCAACCTCATAGTTCAGAGGTTATAATTTGAGATACAAAGAGCATAATGGTTTCTGGGTGAGGATTTAAAAAGTCTATAGTCTGAGGTCAGGGCGAGATTTGAGGTTTTGTGTTTTGTGTTTATTTCGGGGGGTCCTGCTGTTGGGTGTAGAGTTCGGGGTTAAGCTTTAATTTGATGTTTAGGATCGTGGTTCATGGAGAGGATGCAGGATTTAGACCAAAGGTTACGGTTGAAGTCGAGACGTTAACTCGAGGTCTGAGGTTTGCTCACTTCTAACCTCGTTACACCGTGGAGATTCAGACGCAGAGGCTCCTGAAGAAATGTTTAATTTAAATATAAATATATGGATGGAGGAGATGAGTCACAGCAAAATGAAACCGAACCTGGAGAAAGACTTGCACGTTCAGATTGAAGCTCTTCTCAACACTCAGGTGTTCACAGTTGCACTAATGTCACGGCTCCACCCACATGATTACCTGCAACTGATACCAGGTGGTGTAAATACAAACTCCAAACTCAGATCTGTGGTCGAATGCTGGATCCTTTTACCTCCTCAGTTCTTTGAAAATCCTACAAATTAAACATTTTATTTGTTTTAAAATAAGATTTTCCTGGAGATTTTGATGAGAGCATCAACACCACTCTCATGTCTATGTTAAATATGAAGACATGCAGTCAGCTGTTAACTCAGCTTAGCATAAAAACTGGATCCAGAATCCAACAACTGGTCCAGTTTTGGCCGAATGTAACAAAATCCAAACTTCTGTAGCTTCTAAAAAACAAATAATTTGTTGGCTGAGCCAAAAGTGTGTCAGGGGTTTGAAGCCAGTTATGCACACTGGCACACTCACACAGAAGCTCACATTGTAAAAGAAGCAGCTGGTAAACAGTGGATACTTCTTTTTTTGAGCATCTCAGGATTCGATCGATTCGGTTCCAGGAAGATTTCGAATGTCTGAAACAGCTGCATGATTAAATGTTTCCATTCACGCGAGCAGACAGCTGAACCGGACGTTAAGCTTCCTAAATAAAGCCGCGTATAGTAGCTTCATATCTGAGAGTGATAAAGTTTCCTGTGTAACTTCCTGCAAGGAAGAAATAACATAATAAGATAAATAAACATATTTTCTTAATTAGTGCAAGCTGCTGCTTTAAGCAGGTCCCAAGCTAAGAAGGTTGGGAACCACACATGTAGATAACAGATCCAGATACGGGTCCACATGGTTTGTGCAGGTAAAAAACATTTTTTTGTTGTTATATTTCATCTTATAAATGATCTAAACATTACTACGAATCCAACCAGATATTAAATATCAGAGTTTTGATACTCTCGGCATCACTTTCCCTTTCAGTTTTCATAGACTGATGTTAAGTTTCATTCTGACTGAAGAGTTCATAGAGAGTACACCACTAAAACACACACACACACACACACACACTATGATGTCCCTGGTCCTTTACTGTTTTGGCCTGCCTCTGTTTTCTTTCAGGTGGTGGTTCAGCACCTCCTGCCTCATTGGTTGATCAATGTCACCTGCTCCCGGGTCTATAAAGGTGGCTGCTCCTTGCCTCTTGTTTTGCTCTTGGTCTCTCTCGGAGGTCTGGCACCGTTTAGGCTCCTGGGAGGTTGCACTGGGTTTGGTTGGTGTTACACATAGTTAGCACCAAACACTCATCGCTGGTTACTGACACAACACAGAATAGTTCACTTGAACAGTTTCTGTTTGGTCACTGTAAGCCGGATTAATTATCTTTAGTAATAGTCGTCTGTTGAAATTCATGAATCTGAGAGTGATGAGCAACAGCGTCAGAGTTTGTCTCTGTATGTTCATGTCGTGTTTCGTGGCGGCTGAAATGCTGGAAATGATTTACTACTTTTTTTTTAGCCAGTTTTCTGTCAGCAGGATTTAAAGTCTGACGTTAGGTCTGATTTTTACTGATCCGTAGCTCGTTACAAATCAGCAGCAGCTGATTCACGTTGTTTCAGGCAGCGCCACATTTCATCAAGAGCTGTCCAATCAATTAAAAGTGTTCTGACCGGATGTGTCATAAGAGCTGGACACAGGACTCAGAGATTCAGAGCTGCACATGTTCAGACCATCACAGTGATGAACTCCTGCTGAGTTTCAGTCACATTTCATGATGTGGAGGTGTTTGGATTGGGCTCCGCAGTGCGACGTCAGGTTAGTTGTTGGTTAGTTGCAGCACGGCCACAGCCTGAACTCAACACCTCCCATTCGAATGAACGGGAAAACCTGCACCACCTTCCTCTGCCAAGAAGCTTCATCCTTTCATACCTGTGTCCAGGTGTAGCAAGTAAGCAGCTTAGGCAACCTGTTGAGCATGCTGAGGGAACACTGTGGAGACAGAGTTGGGTTGCTGGTCTGTACTACTCTTAATTCAACACCAACCAGGTCAAAATTCAAGGTAGAACTTCATGGGAGAGGGACCGCTGAGGCGTTACAGCAGCGTGACGGCTGCACCGCGGTTTAGCTGCGTCCTTTGCCCGGCGTCAACTCACACCGGATGCATGTCAGCCGTGTTACGGCAGCGGAGCGAGCCGGCCGTATTCACGCGAGATCACGCGAGAATCCTGGACGTAAGCGAGACCCCGCGATAAACAGTGTATAAAGAAAACAACAACAACAAACAGCTGACTTTGCTTCTCCGTCGTGGAGGAGATTATAAAAAGCATCTGTTGTGTCATAAATGATTGTGTGTTGTTCCACTTCAACAATCAGTCTCTCATCGTCCATGTTGAGACCCTTTGATCGATCTTTGATCACCTGGTGCCACCGGTCATGACGTAACGTTGATGTGAAGTTGTAAAAAGCTGCATGAACTGCGTATTGTGTTTTATTTTGAAAGGGGGCGGAAGTTTATTATGTTGACTCTGTGCCGGGTTTCCTGTCTGGTGCGCAGTGCTCTGTTTAAATTTACGAGGTTTAGCCGCAGCTAGCGGAAAAAATATTTTTATTTTGTAAAGGGAACATTGACGTCCTTAACGTGTGAACACGGCGTCTTCTCATTCTCATGCCACTCAAACACTAAACTCCCAATGCAATGTCATTTCCTATTATTGCAACAAATTCCCATCAGACATGAACCAGATTTTACAAAACATTGTGCAACATTTAAAAAAATACAGAGAACAGAAACAAAAGATTTTGTTAAAAAAAAAAAAATCCTCACTGAGCCTCTAACAAACATTCCCGTTACATCACGTTGAGTCTGAGTTACGATTCTTTGGAGCAGGAAAACAAACATTGTTCTGTTAGTTGGAACGGTTCTAGCGAGTTCCCATCCTTGATGCATTCGCCGGCTCCCAGCAGGCTGACGTAGCCACTGGCACCGGCGAATAAACAAAAGAGATAAAATGGAACAACTCCCACTCCTGATCACATCCACCCAAAGACTCTCTCTTTTTTTTTCCCAGTGCTTCCCAGCCTGGATCCATCAACATTAACCGGTTTACAGGGAGGTCTGTTTGTGATCTTGGATCATCAGGTTATTGTCTGCATCGATAATCGAGCAGACACAATCTCTGGAAGAGTTTCAGCTGTTTTTAGCTGTATTTAGTTTATAAAATGACGGGAACTCACAACCCTTACTGCGAAATAACAAGACGACCGTGTCATCAAACTGAGTTTAGAAGAAAATTCCAGTTAATCACAACTTGGCTCTTTATTCTCTGAGATTTGGGAGAATCAAAGACTCTGTCTCTGAATCTCTGAAACTTGGACACGATTATCTGCTGCCCTCACTGCTACAAGATGAACATACCTCCAACAAAGGTCAAAGACATTTTGTAGGTTTAAATTCAGTGATAAAGAGTTAGACCAAAGATTTCATAACAAGGCTGAGTCATGAAGGACATGCAGTTCCTCTAACGTCCACATGAGGCTGGCTCCAGAAGTGAGTCAGTCTCCATAAGTCCCCATGTTTCACAGCAGAAATAAACATGTTTACAGCCTGGTACAAAAAACAGTTTTGGTCTCTGTAGCTAATTTCCCCGTTCATGACAACTGTACTGAGGGTGAATTTATATACAACTCACCTGTTCACATTATATTAAGGCTTAAAGTTATGCAGGGTTAAGAGCGTGGATGCTTTGACATAGTTTTAATGAATTTATGGCATAGGTGGAAACTCTGAGCTGCTCTTGGCACTACAGGAAAAGTTTAGTCAGTGTAATTTATCCTCTGGGGACCATGAATCCCTGAAACAAACATTACAGCTTCTGCTTCAGTGTGAATACAAAAAATATTGATTAGTGGATTTAATGAATAATTTATTACGCCAAAAAAACTAATGCATAATTTATAGCTTTGATCAACCCACTCAAGAGAATAAAAGTGTGTGTGTGTGTGTGTGTGTGTGTGTGTGTGTGTGTGTGCACGGTTTTCACACACACTCATCCACCAACTTCCTGTCCCTGGATTATGATGCCATCATTCCAAACACTGCTCTATCAGCCGGGATCTACCAGCTACGGATGTTAGCTTTTGGATTTACACACGCACAAACACACACACAGCGGACCCCCTCGTACGCATGCATGCACACACACACACACACACACACACACACAGGCTCGCTGGTAGAGAAAGGAAAAGGCGTAGTCAGTGGTTCTGTTGGCCAGATGTGTTGATGTGTGAATCAGAAGTAGAACAGCTCTGGTTTGGGCACATGGACGTTTTTAAAATCTCACTCGTTTGTCAGAAATCAGTTAGTTTCTATCTGAACTCTGGGTGTGTCTCCTCCTGGTTCAGTAGGTGGTGAACTGCCCAAAAATAAAATAAGCACTAATTTGATAAAGACGTCTAGACTTTCTCGTGGAGGACCAGGGCGCAGACGCTGTCGTTTCTATGGAATTTAAATTATATTTCAGAGTGAAGCACGTCCTAACTACAGAATTAAACACAGTGATTTAAATGCTGTTGAACAACAGTTACATGTAACATAGACCCTGAAAAAAGCAGGTTTCAACATGGAAATGACCAAGTCTGTGTTTACAGGGAGGTTTTCTAGGTGGTACGTGACCAATGCTGCAGGACACGACGACGTTTTACCAGAGATAAGTACTGCAGTAAAGGAGTGGAGTAGAAGTACAAGTGCTATATAAAAAAACTGACTTGAGTAGGAGTTGAAGTGTTCTTTAAACACCATACTTAAGTAAAAGTACTAAAGTATTCAAAATGTTTTGTACTTAAGTATTGCAAGTAGAAGTATGTAAAAAAAATTGCTACTCAAGTACTGAAAGTAAAAGTACAAGTACTGTTGTTTATATTATTTCAAATATTTATTAAGGCACAACTTCTAATGTTACAGTGTTACAATGTTCATGGTAGAGTTCTGTGATTTCCCATGGTCTGTGAATGCGTCTGAATGAATGCAGAGCGAGGGGGCGGGGCAGCAGGTGAGAGAGCGCACCTGGGTGAGTCAGGTGTGTGACGTACGGCGCACGAGCGAGGTTGATGTGAGACCGGGACTGTTCAGTTGGTTTTTTTTGTCGTGGTTCCGGCCGACAGTCACCGAGTCCTGGAACCAAACCGTTCAGCAATAAATGCAGTTTGTTCAATATCGCCTCGTCATTCATCACGTGTCCGGCTGGACGCTACAATAGTAACGAGTAACGACTCAGCACATGAAAAATGTATCCGAGTAAAAGTATTAAACTCATCACAAATATGTAGTGCAGTAAAAGTGGAAGTTGGGGAAAAAAATAATACTCCAAAAAAGTACAGATACTGCATTTTAGTACTTAAGTAGTTCCACTTGGTTACTATACATCTCTGGGTTTTACACTGTAACCCACCTGCTGCTGTGCTTACAGATGGAGCCAATGCAACACCATGATATCATTTCATGTCATCATCCATCAAAGCCATTTTCTTTGTGTTCACCAAGTTTGAATTCTCTCTGTGCTACATGTGTAAAATTATCGAGCCGTGAAGGAAAATAAATGATTCGTCTGCTGT
Organism: Collichthys lucidus; assembly: GCA_004119915.2. NCBI lineage: Eukaryota > Metazoa > Chordata > Actinopteri > Sciaenidae > Collichthys > Collichthys lucidus. The sequence continues at coordinate 37,887,905 of CM014082.1, forward strand.
CACAGCACGAGAACAATCAAACCAGATGTGATCAGTCGTATCTTAATGTTGTGTACCTGTGTTAATTAATGGGACTCATTAATGTGCTTTAATGTTCAAACATGTTGCACTGCAGTGATTCGCTCTGTACCGAAGAGAAAAAACACAAACTCAGTGAAGTGTCGCCAAACCGAAAGATGATGATTTCATATTTCTGACTTTCATTGGTTTGTTTTTCCAATAAAATCCAGCTCGAATGTTCTGAAGTCAGTTCAGCTTCAGTGTTTTCAGTTCGCTACGACACCGGCTCCATTTAGACCTCAGAGGTTTTAAATATCTAAATATGATTCAACCAGAATAAATCTGAAGGATTGAGCTTGTTTCACTTAAATCTAATTTGATCTGGCATTTCTAATTTTTTCTTTTAAGTTACTGCGAGTGGAAATGTGTGTTTGGCAGCAGGACTGATGGTTTGATAGAGCTGCCTCAGAAAACTCTCTCGTGTATTTCCAATCCATTTGGAAAGGTCCAAAATGCCTTGAGCCTAGCTCAGCACAAAGCAAACACGTCTAGTGTCACGATGGCAGTCATGACTGTTGTTGTTTCCCTTGTTTCTCCATTCTTGTGTTGTGTTCACTTGTCTGTGTTGTGGGCGTGTCACACTTCCCTGGTCCCTCCTGGATAATCATCAGATGAAGATCACCTGCCGTTCCTCACCTCATCACTCCACCTGCATATAAACCCTGGCCTTCCTCCCACTCCTCATCAGATCTTTTGTTCAGCCTCTGGTAGTTCATGTTTGGACCGTCTTTAACTATTCATTCTTTATTTATCAGGATAACCCCTTGAGATGTATCATCTCATTTTCGAGGGGGTTCTTGTTGCCAACAGAGATATACAATGTTTACAGACGATACAAAGATGCAGACTTTGTATCATCTACTTGTTCCTTGTGTTCCCTGTTGATTTCCTGACCTCTAACCACCGATCTCTTGGTGGTTGCTCAGGTCCACCACCATCTTCACCTCCTGCCACCTGCTCTCCATCCACCAATCTTCATCGTGCCACCTCCATCCGTTCCCACCACTGCTTCACCTCAGCCATTCCCTCCTCCACCTTGTATCGGGCCCTCTCCTTCCACATCACAATAAATCCCCTTCTCTCTCTAACCGTTGTCCGAGCCTGCATTCTGGGTCGACCTGTGTAACCATGACATCCAGTGCAGAACAGTGCTGTATCTCAATTTGCGTACTTTCATACTTTCTTCATACCCTCGCTATTTTTTTTTTTTAGTACCTAAGTGCGTTCACCCTCTCCGTTATGTCAAAATGCAGTGTACTGTGAATACCCAGATGGAAAAAAAGTTGAGTGTGGAATGCTGGATGCTTCTCACCCACAGCAATATACAACTGTAAAATCTTGGCGGTACATTTGAGTAGAAAACAGGAAACATTAGTGGACTCGAGTGATTTTTGGACAGGGTGACTGAGTGAACTTCCTGTCCTGGATCCAGTCAACCCGACTTCCCTCAGCTGTGTGGACAAATTTGACTCATCTCGTCGTCTGAAGCCGGCTCATTTCCTCCACGGCAAAATGGAAAATATCAAACATGAACCAAAATACACCAGTCCAGCATTATTTTGTCAGTCCGCCTCTGATGCACTGTGACTCACGCCGAAGTTGTTCTGTGCTTTATAAACTCACGGAACTCAGATCCAAGAATCACAACACATGAATCACAACAAATATTTCAAAGTCAGCGTAATGGACCATAGTGGTGGTTTGGCAAAGTTTTTCACATTTGTTACAAACATGCCGTAAGCATTGGTCTGTTCCTGTAGATGGATGATCCATCATCGTACCCCAGAGATTAGTTACTCCATGTTTTACCTCCTGTGTGATTACAACGTGCATCATTAGTGAACCACATTTGGGGCAGCTACCTATCAATCACAGTAAACTGAACGTCCACTGTGATTGATTTGAAGACTGTTGATTTGCATATTGTGCTGAAATTTATTAAAGTCGGTGGTTGTGGCTGATGATAAGAAGTCTGAGTCAGGGCCAGATCGTAAATCTGGATTTCTTTTCCAACACGTAACTACAGCGAAAGTGAAGAGACACTTAAGATTTCGAATAATATTTAAAGATTTAAACTTGAGCCAAACTGAAGACAAAGTGAGTCACTCGTATTTATTCCCCAGCATCAGAGGGGGATTTCCATCTGCCTCCCTGACACTATCAGCACTGTGAGGCCTGATCCAGGCCCTGGATTCAAGGCGGTTTCCCTTTTGTTTCCAAGCCTGATGGATCTATTTGAGGATTTTCACTCCTCCATTATTTCTGGGGAGCTTTCAGACTACATTTGTGGTTCCCAAGTTACATGCAAGTAAATGTTTTTCACAGCCAACACAGATTATGTGTGACACGATAATTATCCAAAAGTGTTTTTAATGTTCTCCAATGTTTTTCATAGCACAGCACATTGTTTGTGACACAGTGTGTTCTCGAGAAACAGTCGGTGGTGCTTTAATCTCCAGTCAGGTAAAACATGAAAGATTCATAGAAGAAGGAAAGCGACACGAGATGGCGTCATTAAAGGAGCAGCAGTCATGGTGATGCTTGTTAATGCTTTCATTAATGCCTCACACAGATTTGTTCAGTGGACGCCTCATTTACGCTCTGACTTACTCGCTGTGTGTTTCCATTTCACTCTGTTGGATTTCAGTGTTTAATCTCTGTCTGTAATATTTCTTTGTTCTATGTGAAACTACCTTCAATGCTGCTTTTGTCAGGCCCGGACTCAAAGCAGGACTCAGAGGTGGCATGTTTTATTCAGAACAACAAAACCATTGACAAAGTGAGGCTATGAAAAAAGTCCTAAACTAGGAAAAACAAAAAAATCGCTCTCAACGAGGAAAAACAAAAGGCTATGAAACATTAACTTAGGGCGCTCCAACGAGGCTGAAAATACACTAGGCTAATCACAAAGAAACAAAAGGGATAGACTAAGAAGTTACAACAAAATCACTCGTACGAGGAAGAAAACACAAGATCACTATGGCTATATTGCTGTGACTGTGGGCTATGAAACAAGGCTTTAGGGAACGCTACGAGAGACCAAACACTTCGGCACGGGACAAAGACGCAGACAATATATACACAGGGTGATGGGGAACAGGTGGAAACAATCAGACCTGGGACACATGAGGAAGTGACCTGAAACGAGAGGACAGGTAAATATCAAAATAAAACAGGAAGTGACGAGACAGGACAAAAACCCAACTTGACCTCACCGCGGTGTGACAGCTTTGGCCAGAGAACGTGATGCGTCTTTCTGAGCTTCCTGTAACATTTGTCTTGTGTAGCAGGTCTGCTGAGATCTTCTGAGCTAAATGTATAGTGTACTTGTCATGTACGTTATACTGCACCATCAGTTATCTCGTCACCAAGTTTTTATGCTTGGTTCATTTTAGCTCGAGCTAGGACTGTCAGAGCCACATCGTCTGCATATTGTATCAGTTTTATGACGGTTTCAGGGTTCACGAGCCAAAGAGGTTGAGAACGTCTGCAGCAGATGTTGCTCAAGCTTCACTTCCTCCTGCATTTGTGTGAAGCTTGTTGAAGCTGGATTAATTTTTAATAACAAGACGTGGCTTTATGGCATAGCATAGACTTAAATCTCTTGCTTCAGCGTCAGGACAAAACTTTGCGAGCTGTGGGCATGTCATGTTACTGTTGTCAAGTCCTGGTTTTCTTTCTTTGTCAACTCCAGCCTACAGACTGCTGAGTCTGCGCTTTATTTCATAATATCACCACGAGATGTTTTATATTTACAGATGAGGAATTGAGAGTCATCCTGACTCTTCTATTCTTTGTTCACTTGTCGCGTTGTTGTGGAGGAACTGAAGGCAGCAGACGACTCCGCAGTGAGTCAGTCCAACATCTACAGCTGTTTTTTTAAGATCATGTAGCAAAGTTCTTCATTCAGTCCTTTAAATATCAGAGAAGCTTCAGGGAAGTCTGTCTGACTGCGGTCAGACTGCTGACAAATCTGAAACGTGTTGCGCGTTTAGGGTGTTTCCAGAAAATAAAATCACTTTTCACCTCTTTAATCTTGATCAACAACAAAGAGCTTGAAGCCTTTTAAGCCACTTTGCACGTCTTTTGAACAAAGCTGGTCTGTTTTGTCAGTTTTTAACTGAAACTGGCTCTGCAAGGGGATTCAGGTCCGGCTTGGACTTCTTGAACTTCTCTTCTTTCAGTGTGCCCAAACTAAGTGTGTTTGGTGTCATGTATAGTTGGTCTTGGGTTGGGCCTTAAACACCACGGCAGAGGCCAAGGCTGGAGTTCTTCGTTCTTCTTAAAAGGACTCTAGTCAAAACCCATCACCTATCATCTATATCCAAGGGCCGTCAGTTTGACTCTGATGGTGATGTGGACGGACATGTTGCAGGTTTGCATGCGCTGATCGACCCGATGCATCACGCTAGTAACATTTTAATTCATATCAGGTTAAGGCCCAGAAACCCTGTAACACAATGATCCCTCCATTACTGTCACATAATCAGATAATCCTACATTTTTAATCCAATTCAATGCATGTTGAACTTCATACATTCATTGCAAGTTGCTGTGATCCAGGCTTGAAGCATCGGAGGGAGAATCTCTGCACAAAAGACATTTAGTGTCACAGCGTCATCTCCGGACTCAGAGTTGGTGTTTTGCAGCTGGATCACTGTGATCAACAAGGCGTCTCTGGACCATCTACAACTGTCTGCGAGGCTGTTGAGCAGATCCAGAAGAAGAACTCCCACATCGCGTTCATCTTATCTTTATTGGCTTCGCATCAAATTCTTTTAAAGCTTCTTGTTCTTGCATGTCGAGCCCTGCACCATCAGGCACCGGCATCATCTCTGATCACTTCAGTCTCCTGACCTGTTCGTCCGTCATGCACAAAAACAAAAGGTGATGGATGCTCGTCCTGTAGACGGAGACAAACTGGCCTTTCTCACACTGGTCCTGTTGTGTTTTATTGTTTATTGCTGTGAAAGTTGCCATTCTAAATAAACGTATTTTAAAACTGGATGAAGAGATGCAGGATGACATTGCAGCAGAGAAACAGTTGTTAAATGTGCATTTTAATAACAGACGGAGCTGAATTCTCAGGACAGCAGAAAGCTGGAAAGAATTTTCTCCACAACTCCCACGACAGACGCTGGACTAAACATTTCCTCTGGATTACAGGTCCGATGATTTGAAAAGTTCATGACAAAGAGTTCCAGAGAAGTGTTTATGATTCATGAGAATAGAAAGGTGTCATCAGTATCGACTGACCTCACCGGATAATTAAACGTTGAAAGTGTTCAGACATGAACCATAACTTCTCTGTACAGGTCAGTCCAGCGCAAGTTTGTCACAACGCAGTGATATGTTGGTCTTCTTGTTTTTGTCTTGTGACTTCCTGTTTTATTGTGAAATTCACCTGCCCTCTCGTTTCAGGTCACTTGCCCTTCCCTCGTGTGTCACCTGTCACCTGTTCCCCATCTGTGTCTCTATAGGTTCTGTGTCTCCTTTTGTCCTGTGCCGAAGTGTTTCGTCTCATGTCTGATCACCAAAGCCAGCTCCAAAGTCTTGTTCAAAGCCACAGTGTGTATTTTTCTAAGTTTTTTTCCTGATTCGAAAGATTTTCTGTTGTAATGTTCGGTTCTTAGTTCCATCCGTCCATCTTCTTCCGCTTATCAGTAGTCGGGTCGTGGGGGCAGCAGCTTCAGCAGGGCGGCCCAGACTTCCCTCTCCCCGGCCCCTTTGTCCAGCTCTCCCAGTCGAGAGACATAGTCCCTCCAGCGTGTCCTGGGTCTTCCCCCGGGCCGCCTCCTGAAAGGAACGTGCCCAGAACATCTCACCAGGGAGACGTCCAGGAGGCATCCTCACGAGATGCCCGAGCCACCTCAGCTGGTTCCTCTCGATGCGGAGGAGCAGCGGTTCTACTCTGAGCTCCTCGCGGATGGCCGAGCTTCTCACCCTATCTCTAAGGGAGAGCCCAGCCACCCTGCGGAGGAAGCTCATTTCAGCCGCTTGTATTCGCGATCTCATTCTTTCGGTCACTACCCAAAGCTCGTGACCATAGGAGAGGGTAGGAACGTAGAGACTGGTAAATCGAGAGCTTCGTCTCAGGTCCTTCTTCACCACGACGGACCAGTCTTAGTTTAGTTGACTTATTGTCGGCCTCCCTTGAAAAGATTTTTAGTTCTTGGTTATAGTGTGTATATAGTGTTGTCCAGCCTCCACCTTTCAGGAGTTTTGTTTCTTTAACATCTTTTCTAGTCCTTGAAAGTGATTTTGATAATTTTGCATAACCGATATTCCTTCTTAGGAGTGTTTGTTAACTTTAGTTTGCCTCAGTTCTCCCCTCTGGGAGACTCTTAGGTTAGTTTTCACAGCCTTTTTGTTTGGGACTCTGTCGAGGTTTCTGTCTCTAATAAAATCTGCTCAGCTTCTGAGTCCTGATTTAAGTTCCGGCCTGAAAATGTTCAACATTTTGGAAACAATCTTTCTTTCCAAAGAGCTGCAACTAAATCTGTCAACACCGCTAAAGCTCTTTATTACAGATTGTTTTCTGGGACTAAGGTCAGAGTGTATTGAGACTTTAAGGGGCTGAGACCACGTCAAAGTCAGGGCGAGGCCAAGTCAAGACCAAGACCAGGCGCTATATATCCAACTTAACTAGCCATTATTTTCCAAATCTCCCTGGGTGAGGCCGTCTCGGTGCTCGTACTGCTGAACCCTTTGTGATTCTGGTAGCCAAACTTTATTACAGAGGATCCGGCTGACGTTTTTACTGCCCAGACAGCCACAGCTTCTTCTCAAACCTCTGCCGTTCATTTTCTTGTGACGTCCGTGTGAAGGGGGGCCGGGTTTGGTGATGCTCGTTAACAGCAACAAAAAGTTTCCCCGTTGTTGTGGTCTTGAAATAATAACTTTCAAAAACTGGTCTTGAACACTGTCGGACTATTACAAAGTCTAAAAACTGGTTCAGGCTTTCTTGCAGACTCAACTCTTCCTCTCTGTGATGCTTTCTGTACGTCTGACTCTTGGTTTTTCCTTTCGGGTCGTGTGCACGGCTACGTTTTTGTTCACCTCCATGCTTAAATGTTCAACTTTGAATAATGTGGACCTCCCCTTTAAATCCCTCCAGCTGAAAAGCTCTCAGCAGTTTGTCCCCCCCCCCCCCCCCCCCCTCTCTCCTCTCTCCACACATCGCTCCACGTGCCGTGTGGACGCCACGTCAGCTGTGTCGGGCTGACTCTGCACACTGTGTGTTTAAAGCGCTCGGTGTAGGGCGGCCTCCAGCAGCAGGGAGCAGTCAGAGTCCATATTTCATCATCTGGATGCAGATGCAGGGTTTAATATTTCTCTAAAGCTGCACTGAAAGCCTTCGCTTCAGCTGTGGTCTGCAGAGTGTTTCGGTTTACAGCCTCTGTGGTTTCCTGCACTAAATACCTTTAGAATCAAATAAAAACTTGGATGACGCTCTCTCTGCAAACTCATGTTGTTGTTGTGACCTCACTTTCTTGTAAGTGGAGATGCCTCACCTGAAACTGAGCCGGACATCAACAATCACACGGTTTGAAAAGTGAGGAGGCTGTTTATGTCCGTCTGTCTGATACAGCTCTGCAGGCGACTTTAATCGATCGATCAATCAGGACAGAACAGGAGGAGAACAGGTGTGCAACTGTTGGATGAATGAAAGTGGTTAACATTCAGTCAGATGAAGACAGAACAACGATGCAGGTGAAGAGTCTGTATGCAGACGATGGTCGACTCTCCCTGGACTTCTTGGTCGTGAATGGAAGGTGTTATTGATTAATTTATATTATTTCACAAAACTCAGACACTTTGAAATCATCATGCATCCATTTTCTGTTATCGCTCATCCTCCTGGAGCCGATCTCAGCTGCGTAGGGTGAGCGGCGGGGTACACCCCCAGACAAGTCTCCAGAGCTGGTGCCAGACAAGGACTTGCGGACGGGCATTGCGTTGGATTGGGTGGGGGGCACACATTTTATAAGCGAACCCCACAGCACCCCAAAGCCCGCCCATGACGCCGGCCCTGCAAGTCTCCATCACAGAGCACATTGAGACAAACATGATGGAAATAAAAAGCACACATCGTTAATCACACATTAAAATAAAGTCAGTGGCAGTTATGGTGAAGGTTGCACCAGGTATGAGGTGGAGCAGGAGGTCCTGGCGATGGAGGAGCAGGAGGTCCTGGCGATGGAGGAGCAGGAGGTCCTGGCGATGGAGGAGCAGGAGGTTCTGGTGACGAAGGACTTCTGCCACTTTATTTATTCAGTATTCCTGTTTTCACCTCCACTGGATTAAGACTACGGATACATATGGTCGCCAGCAAATCAGATAATCGGCGGTTCGATCCCCGGCTCCTCCAGTCTGCATTTTCATTGGCTTCATTAGTGTGTGAATGATTAGCTCCTAAAGCCGATGCAGCTGACTGTGTATGACTGTGCATGAACGGGTGAATGAGGTATGGAGTAGAAAGGTGTTATATAAGTACAGTCCATGTGTGGTTCAGACATTAGGAGTTATGTTTCCCGATTTTAACCCTAGAACTCTGACGTTGGTGATTTTCTTTGTGTTGCTGCTGTCTGGGATGCATGTTGGGTCCTTGTGTAGCTTCAGGCTGCTCACTGACGGTTTGTTTGTTTCCCTCCTCACAGCTATGTTTTTGCGTTCAGGTGATTTTCACCGAGTGATACAGAGTGTCATCTCTCCCACAGCTGTCAGTGATGCAGGAAGTCTGTGCCTTCACCAGACCAGGCTCACATGTCCCAGGAATGGATGGACCAAAGAACAAGTTCCCAGCGCCAGTATTTAATTTTTGTTAGGAAATTTCTTGTTATGGATTACCTGATTTTTCAATAATTTTGCTAAAGGGTCCCCAATGGTACCATATTATTTCATTTATATATTATATATAGATATTGTTTATTGGGAAATTAAAGAAGAGTACAGTCGTCCCTATAACGCGGTTCACTTTTCACGGACTCGCTGTTTCGTGGATTTTTTCAGTGTCATTTTGATTTTTTTACAGCGTACTGTGCAGTATGAACGTGCATTGTGTTCTGCGTCCTGATTTACTAAGGGAGTACTGTACAAAATGTGTGTAAAAATGTGTATTAAAGTGTGGGGTTAGGGGTTTTTACAGCCTTAAAACATGGATAATAATTGTAAAACTCACTTCGGATTTCGTTTATTGCAAGTTATTTTTAGAGCGTATCCCCCGCGATAAACGAGGGACCACTGTACTACACTTTGGTATACATTGCTGTACTTTTACATAAACTGATGAATTTTATATTATATTGGGTAAAATCTTCCCAACGTTAGTGATGGTGTTACTAATTTTAACGTTGGTGTTCCAGGGTTAAACACCCAGATTTCTTTGTTTACACTGGATATTGTTGGTTTTTTTAAGCCTTTAATTCTTCATGCTAACAGATTTCCTAATTATCTTTTTAAATATGTTTTTAAAGAACACGTGACCGGTCAAAGTTTACTGCTGAGATATCGTGAACTGGAGTTACTCCTGCAAACCTGTTATGTCACCTACAAACAGGTGGTAAATGGATTCTAAAGAGCAGAGTCAGGTGTGACGAACCCTGACCAATCTATTTTTTTTTTTTTTTTTTTTTGGTCTCCTCCGGGGTGTCGAGGCAGCGAGCTCCCGCCAACACATTCCTGCCTGAAATAGAGCAAGTGTTGGATTCCATCGACCTGACCCGGCTCAGCTGCGTTACACAGATCCGTATCCTCGGTGATGACATAGTAGCACATTTATTCTTGGAGCGAACAGCATGCTCCGTATACGAGACACGCCACGGCAGCATGCGCGTGGGCCGGGCCGGCTGCTGCAGGACGGACGGACGGACGGCCAACCGGCGGCGGCGTCACCTCCTGCTGAAACCCAGAACTAAAGCACTTTGTGTTGATGGTCAATGTAATGTTGATGCTTTTTTGCTGGCTGCATTTGTTCCGTCATTCCTTAAAATATTCCTCGGGAGAGGCAACATTAGTCCAAAGTGGATATGATGTACAGCGCGCTGACATGGAACACCGACAAATATAGAAACCACTCGGCTGCCAAACACCGTCCAGGATCAGTGTCACTCTGCAAACACTTTGTCACATCCCCCGAAGAGATAGAAGAAAAAAACTCCCGCCAACCAGCTGTCCAAAAGGAGTGCCGTGATTCCCAGAAGATCACCCAGTGAACCTGAAGGAGGAGGGAGGAGGTGGGAGGAGGTGGGAGGGCGTCAGGTTCTTGGGTTCAATCCCAGTCGTGGAGAGAGAGGGAACAGCAGGGAAGTGTGTGTGTGTGTGTGTGTGTGTGTGTGTGTGTGTGTGTGTGTGTGTGTGTGTGTGTGTGTGTGTGTGTGTGTGTCGCAGCAAACGCCTGCCAAATATGGCGAGGGGGAGAGACGAGCATCCGAACATCATCGCAGGGAAAAGTTGTTCTTGTTCGCTTATTCGTATGAGCTGATGCCGGGCGACGTTTTTAACGCTTCCATCCAAACACGACACTAATAAAAGCCGACGAGTCCATATTTATTTCACCAACACTTCGGCTCTCGGGACGCCGGAGTGGTCGCTCCGTGATTGCACGGAGAGATGAAGCACAGGCAAATACATGTGGCAGTAAGTCACAGTGTGGTCGCTGCGGAGACGTTCACACTTCAAATGTCTCAAACCGGCAGAGTCAGTCCTGCTGGGATCATGCCGCGGCCGCTTTTCATCGATCGATCAAATCTGTATGATTTTTATTGGACTGCCTCGATGCTCGTCGATGTTTCAGTACGTCTGTGTACAGGTACATTTACCTGTGAATGTGCTGAAACGTCATTTCGCTCCATAATCGATGAGCCATGATCAGTTTCTAGTGATCAGTTAAACTTTAGCAGCGTCTGTCTTCAGATGCTCCTCTCAAAGATCCCTAATTTCTCTCAAACATGTTACATCATCACGATTATCAGCAGGTTAACCAACACCCAGCACTTCCTCTGTCTCATGCCGACTGTAACTCTAACTTTGGGTTTTTCCTTAGAAGAGTTAAGGGGAAGTCGTGCCTTGAACATGCCGGACACACTCAGATAACTGGATTTACACAATCTCTGAAGCCGCATGAAGCCGGACATCATCAGGACACTGATGGATGTCGCGTTAAGATCAAGATCAAACCGTTTTATTTCTGCATTTCTCTCTGTGTGTGTGTCTCTTTTTCTTCTTGTAGTCCTAAAAATAAAAAGTCCTCTGGTAACACCACTCCACCACACTTACCCTGATCTCCCGCCCTGTTTCCACTCCTCCTCCTCCTCCTCCTCCTCCTGGTTCGTTCCTGAAGTTCCTAGAATCTTCCACAGTTCCAGTTTCAGGGAACGTCGGGAACGTCAAGACGCTGCCAGCTGCAGAAGCTGTGGTTGGCCTCAGAATATGTCCTGTTCTTTCTGCGTCTCCACATGTACTTCACATGTGCGATTGTCTCCGTGTGTCTGCTCGTCTGATTGTTGCCGTGAGTCTGTCCAGCTGAAAATAGACCTCCCTGTTTCTACAGCATGTACACTATGTACTCTTACGTCACTGTTTACATCCAATTAAATATACATCTACTCAGGCTCCACCTGTCAGAGACAGCCGGTGATGAAAGTGGCATCCAGAGTCCCGGAGGGTTGGTGGAGACCAAACCCGACCCGATAAGAGAGTCATCGCTTTGGTTTGTAGAACAAGCCTTTGTCATTGTTGACTTTGAGCTGACGCAGATACACCCCAAGAAACAACAAGAGATAAAACTGACTCTGGCAGCAAGACTGAAGCCATGACCGGCCATGAGTCACCAAAGCAAAGCAGCATTCATACTGGAAACAGCATACCAGCATGCCATGAGGTCAGGGGTTTGTTATGTGTGGCAGCAGTAAGACAGAAATGATTCAGGACGTCCGATCTGAATAACGGATCTGTCAGGTTGGAGGCAAACCGACTGAAAGACAGCTCAGCAGGAAGTTATTTAATCCTCTGTCTCAACAACGCAGAGAAAACCTGAATATTCCAAATCTTCCATGAATGTTCACTTGGTTTTGGATTCTGTTGCGGTCTCGTTATTTCATTAGTTTTCCTCCAATCGTTGGAGGTAAGCATGATCAAATTTAAATGGTTACAGTTCTCTGCAGGCGTTACGAGGATGGGAACGTCACAGCTGAATCACCACTCGGCGCCAAAGGAGCATCTCGCCAGTCTTAAGAGATGGCACGAAACAGGATAGAGAAACAATTTTAAAAATAAAACAGCTTGTCTCACTCAAAGTAACTGATATCTACATTGTCAGGCCGGACTCAAAACAGGACTCAATCGCAGAGGTGTCAAATGAGCTTATTTATCGATAACAAAAAACCCTCGACAGAGTGAGGCTATGAAAACGGCCTAAACTAGAAAAAACAAAAACACTCCAAAGGAGGAAAACTCTAAATTACTCTATAAAGATGATCAAGATCAAAATCACTCACAAGGAGGAAAAACAACAGGCTGCAAAACATGAACTGAAGGCGCTCCAACGAGGCTGAAAAACACTACGCTATGCACTAAGAAACAAAAAGACTAGACTAAGAAGTTACAACAAAAAATCACTCATACAAGGAAAAAAAAGGAAACAAGGCTTAGGTGAACGCTATGAAAGACGAAACGCTTCGGCACAGGACAAAGGGAGACGCAGACAATATATACACAGGGTGATGGGGAACAGGTGGAAACAATCAGACCGGTGACACATGAGGAAGGGCAAGTGACCTGAAACGAGAGGACAGGTAAATATCAAAATAAAACAGGAAATGACGAGACAGGACAAAAACCCATCTTGACCTCACCGCGGTGTGACACGCATAGCTACTTACTCAGAGTACAAACAGATAAACTAAAGGAAACCTGATCAAATCTAAGAGTGAAATCCAGCGTTGGAGTTGGAGCCTTAACCATCACGTAACTACACATCAGATTTGTAAAACGTGTGATGATCTAGTAAATATGGACACATTTTTAATCAGAAAACATCCTCCACTAATGACCCTCAAGCAGTAGCAACAGGGTGAACCTTCCAGTCCTGCTAATGCTGGAGTTAATGTAGCAACAACTGACGTTGAACAAACAACCAATGACATTATGGCGTTTGTTCAACGCTTCTTTTCTACACATTTTGGGATGTAATTAATATCACAGCCTCCTGAGTAGGAATGTAACGATACACTCAACTCATGACTCGATTCGAGTCACCATTTTTTTGTTCATGATACGATTTTTTTCACATTTTTTTTTAAATCAAAATGAGCTACAGACAAATTATGACCAAATAAAAATTATCTTTTTATTTGTAGGAAAAAAAAATTCTCTCTTTACAGAAACTCTCAAACAGGAAGCTGCAGCCACAATGTAACCTATTTCTAATTTTAAAAAAGCCGAAAAAGAACATATCTCTTATCTACTCTCTCGCATTCGCCAAGAATCGCGATTAATTTTTTCTGTCAACCGATGCGAGTCGTCACGCATTTGTACCGATTTTTAATCGTGTCACGATGCATCGTTACATCCCTACTCTTGAGGCTGCTGGTGGCGCTTTAGTGTTTTTACTATTAATATTAATGTTGAAGTTTATGTACGGCTTCTGCTTGTTCTTCTCTGTAGTATTTGACAATGAAGGAAGCCAGCAGCAGGTTGCATGCAACATCCAAGTGAAAGTCCAGTTTTCTCCAGCCGGCCTCAGTTTATTGAGGCTTTGAGGCCTCCAACAGACACAGCCCTTCACATGCATGTGTGTGAAAACAAAAGTTTCATAACTGGATTTACAGGCGTTACGTTTTGAATTTTTCTATTTATTTTTACACTTTTTCTTACTGTGTATTTCTTTGTATCATCCTTTGTTGGACTTGACGGTTTTATGGTTTTGCATGGATGGTCTGTGGCCTCGTTAATGGTCTATTAGCAGCAGGAACCCCTGAGGACCAGCACCGACCAAACTAATCAGACTTGGTGTTCACCACTGTTCATCGTTCTTCATGAGCACATGCAAAGCGCGTGACACAGCACAGTCCTGTCTGCGGTTTCATGCTATTTTGCAGATTGACAGTCGGCGTTGGTGCATTTTCAACGTTTCTCAACACATTAACCACCAACACAAGACAGAGTGCTGCCAGCAAGCGCACATGGACGTGTATGAATGGCTATCAAATGTAAATGCACCCCAAGAAGAAGAAGAGGTGTGAATGCATATCTCTGTCTCCAAGAGGCATTTACTCAAATGTGACAATGTCAGATAAGTCTGTCTGTTTCCTGTGATTACGGTAGCTGAGATAAAATAAACTGCAAAACTAAGACGGCAATGCCCACAATGCCAAACTCTGAGGTACAGGATACTAACAGGAGGACCACGGTCTAGGTCCGGACCCAGACTCTGTCCTGTCCGGTCAGAGCCGGAACCGACATATCATTCCGTTTTATTCAGCTTTGCCGGAGATTACATTTTGACTACACCGCTACTCTGACTGGCCAGTACTCGTGGAGATCGAGTTGGTTGGCCTTCACTGAATATAGAGGCAGTGGCAGTGACAGAGAGAAAAATATAGGAGTGAGGAGAGACAAGAGGCCGAGCTGTGTGCCATGGCTGACACCGAAAACTGACTTTTAATCTAGAAGATTGCAGCCAAGTCAGCCAGAATGTCAAATTTACTCTGTTTTGACTTTTATGATTTATTATTGTATGAAGCTCTGCAGAGTCCAGAGTGTCACTGACATAAATATTGTTGCCATGGCGTTGAGTTATAACTTTCTTTGTTTTGATTTGAGTCATTATATAATAGTTGTTGTACAGTGGTTCCTTGTTTATCACAGGGGATACGTTCTAAAAATAACCTGCAATAAACGAAATCCACGAAGTGATCAGCTTCATTTTTTACAATTATCCATGTTTTAAGGCCGTAAACCCCCTAACCACACACTTTATACACTTTTCTTAGACAGGCATTAACATTTTCTCACATTTTTCTCTTATTTAAACTCTCAAAGTTCAAACTTTCACAGATTTAACAAAAATAAGTACAATACTGTTTTAGTAAATGAAACCATATTTCACATTTCCTCCCGCTGTAACAGCTTTTTCCTCTGAAGGTTTTGGTGCAGGAGTTTTTTATCCGAGTGCAGAACATACATCGCATTTTGTACAGTACTCCCTTAGCCAATCAGGACGCAGAACACAATGCTCGTTCATACTGTACAGTACGCTGTAAAAAAGCAAAATTACACTAAAAAAAATCAGAAACAGCGAGTCCGCGAAAGGTGAACCGCGTTATAGCAACTGTATACCTAAATTATACTCTGACATCACAACAGGTTTGCATTTGATTCAATCCAATGAAGTCCATCCATGATAGCTGATGGACAGGTGTTCGCACTCACACTTCTGTCTTTCTGCTGATAAACGACAAAGCGGCCATTCTAGACAGGATCTGTGTCAGGAAAATAACTTGCCCGAGGATATTCAGCTTACCTCTTAGCTTGCTATAGCTTGTATTGGACTTTGGTTCTGGATCAGGAGGAGTAGAGCCGACATATGCAATCAGATATGTACCACGGACACATGTGGCTAAGTGCAAATTAAAGCGTGTTGAACCACATTTGGATTTTATGTGGATACAAGATGAATAATTGGGGCTGCAGCGTGTGGTGAGAAACAGTGAATGCACACATCAACATTTGTTCTCCACGGTGCACCTGTAAAACAGATGATTTCATTAGTTATTTATGGATCGGTAACATGTTCTGTGCTTTAAAATGTCTTCAAACGAGTGGATTCACTACACTACAGAAAAGTATCAAATCTAGTTTCATGATTCACGAATTCTGGGACAAACCGGAGCTGTGACATTAAAATGACCTGTCCTGAATAATGTAATAACCAACCGGAAAAACAGACATGTGACGGGACATTCAAAGACGCAGAAAAAAAACCCATCTCCACGGGGCTGAACGGGTGTTCGATCACACAAAGGAGCATCTGTGCCTGTGTTCAGAGCGGCCTGCAGGGCATTAACTCCAGCTCAATGGGACAGTGTGTTTTGTTTATGTCTGTGTACAGTATTGGCCGGGTGACAATAGGAGCTGTGTAACTAAATGAGTGTACCATAAGTGGGGCATACCGGTGGCTCAGCGGGCGGAGGAGGACTCGCTCTGAGCCGGCGGCGGGTTTTTGGATGCTCACTGTTCTGGCTTCTGTCCCGTGTGAGCCGCTTTTTTATTAGAATTAACCGTGAAATGTCACGAAAGCAATCATCGATTATGATTACGCCACGAGCATTTGAAAGTTTAAATGTCAGAGCGAGTTGTACTTCTTCTTGTGCTAATCACGCACGTCTTTAAGTAGGAAAAAAAAAAACTTTCCCCTTGCTGCTGATTCCTGTGGTGAGTCTGCACTGTGAGCTGTAAGTCATCTCTGGTTACTCACCACGCAGCTCTTTCCCCCTTTATTGATCAATAAAGGTTCATAGCAAAATTTGCACTTTGGCCTCATTCCACAGACACAGAGGTTGTCACTTGATTGTCATCAACACATGACGGGATTAAGCAAGATCCAGAACACAGGAAACACAGGAACATCTTTAATAGATTGTTATAGAACAAAAAATGTCTGGTC
Organism: Collichthys lucidus; assembly: GCA_004119915.2. Taxonomy (NCBI): domain Eukaryota; kingdom Metazoa; phylum Chordata; class Actinopteri; family Sciaenidae; genus Collichthys; species Collichthys lucidus. Next base: position 37,904,631 of record CM014082.1, read on the forward strand.
CTCGTTACAAAAAATTGGTCTTAGCTTTACAATAAATTATACCTCCATAGTATATAACATGTCTTCTAATAAAAAAGAATGATTCCAGGTTGTCATTAGTATTGTAAACAATAAATTATGTAAAATGATTATAAACCAGACAATGACCGACAGTGATTCCGTTTTTGAACAAATAGTGACTGAGCTTAAAAGACGCCTTGCATGGCACATTTTGACAATCTGATTGCTGTGTATTTTGCTCATATGTATATTGTGTGTGTGTGTGTGTGTGTGTGTGTGTGTGTATATGTATGAGCATAACATACGTGATTGTATATGTGTACAGGGACGGACTGGCACAATCTGGCATAGCGTGCATTTGCCCGGTGGGCCGACAAGTCCTGATATATATATTTAACGAGTAGATCACACACCCCAAACACACTGTTGGGCTTAGCGATGGGCAATGTGGGGCTGGTTAGGCCAGGACGCATGGTGCACGAGAAAAAAGTTTGCCTCGGTACCTGTGTTTATTTTAAACTGTCCTTTTTCTTTTCTCCTTTTGTGTGTGTATCAATATGCTGTGTTTCCATGTTGGTCTTGTATTGTATTTTTCAATAAAGTTTCTTAAAAAAGCAAGATCCACAACCCTGCCACGTACCTCTAAGGTCATGCATTATTTGACACTTGATTGCTACAACTACAAGACTTAAACCTCAGAGATTTTTAAGGCTGCAGCTCTAATAAACTTTCTGTAGACAAAGAAAATAAGAGCACTGCTCTTCACACCTCTGTGCTGACATGGATGGTGTTCTTGCAGGATGTCCTGTATGTGTGGCTCAGTGGTCTGCATGCAACAAGTTCACAACACTTGCGACATTGCGAGGTCCAGAACGTCCTCTACTTTCTATTATTATGAGCAGAAAGAGGAAGAGAGAATGGGGCAGTTTGAAGTCAGTACGGGGGGTTTGTTCGAGGCCTCTTCCTCTTTCTCCCGTTCATCCTGTTGCAGAGTCATGAATGAGAAGGTTCCTGGCAGACTGCACACACACACACACACACACACACACACACACACACACACACACGCACACACCACTTCTCCATTCAGTCAAATCTCTTATCATTCATGGTTTGCAGCCGTGATGCAGGGAAACAGATCTTTAAGCTCGAGTGCAGTTACGCATGACCCGTGTTAACAGCTTCAAGTTGCAGCCGCAGTTTGAGCTGCAGCCAGAGTCCAGAGTCTGTTTTTACTGTTACACGGGATTCAGACGCACGCTGACCACTGAGGCATCATATCATGCAGAGAGTTTGCACTGGTCTGTACAGCTTCATGTGGTTTGTCGCAGCCAGCCGTGCGGTCGACTATTGCAAAGACGCAGACCAACGATTCCTCAGAGCCACAGTTTGACATTTAGAGTCACAATATGCATGCGTACACGGGGTTATGACTCAAAGACTTGAACCCAGCCCGGCTGAGGATATGGACCCTGAGGTAAAAGGATCCTTAATAAGGGATCCAGGGTTAGACACTTACTGTTTGAGTGTTCATAAGGAGTCTGATGCATAAACATGTCTAGATTCATGACTGAAGTTGTGTACGTGCTTCTGATTTCCACCAATTCATCCATTTTCTGCCACTAATCTGGATGCAGGTCCTGGTGGCAGCAGGGACGGTCTTCCTGGGTGATCCAGAGGCGTTCCTAAACCAGATGTAATCCCTCCAGCATGTTCTGGGTCTGCCCCCGTGGTTTCCCCCCTCCTCTATCTGGGTGTGTGTTAGATACCTCAACAGGGAGGCATCCTGATCAGATCTTGAACCACCTCAGTTGACTCCTCCGTCCTGACGGAGCAGCAGGTCTCTGGTTATCTGCGCTGCTCACCCGGCTGCTGTGGGGTGAGCCAGCAGAAAGTCACTTCGGCAGCTCGTATCCTCGACCACAAACCTAACCATCAACAGTATCCACCCGTGATTACAATCACACCATTAAACGCCAGGAAAGATAATTAATACCTCAGATAATTGTACTCATCTTGTGCGCAGACATTCATGGTCCCCAGATGATGAAGCTGAATGACTTGTTTTTAGTGAAGTGGACGTTTACTGAAATATCAACAACTACTGGTTGGATTGCCATGAGATTTGGTTCACCGTGGTGATCTCTGAACCTTTTATCTAAATTATAATTTGTCCAATAGGTTTGGTTTATGACCAATTAGTCGACTTGGCACTTCTTTTTTTTTTTTTTGGCCTTTAATGATAGGACAGCTGAAGATAGACAGTAAATGGCTGTCCGATGCGGGATTTGAACCAGGGCCAGCTGCAGTGAGGACTGTGGCCTCCACACACGGGGCGGCTGCTTAACGCACTACGCCACCGACCGCCCCAATTTAGCACTTCTTACACGGGAATCACACAGGACTCACGTTACAGCAGCGTGACGGCTGCGCCGCGGTTTAGCTGCGTCCTTTGCCCGGCTTGTCAGCCGCGTTACGGCAGCGTAGCGAGCCGGCCGCATTCACGCGAGATCACGCGAGAATCATGGACATACGCGAAACCCCGCGATAATCTGTGTATTAGGAAAAACCACAACAACAAACAGCTGACTTTGCTTCTCCGACGTGGAGGAGATTATAAAAAGCATCTGTTGTGTCATAAATGATTGTGTGTTGTTCCACTTCAACAATCAGTCTCTCGTCGTCCATGTTGAGACCCTTTGATCGATCTTTGATCACCTGGTGCCACCGGTCATGACGTAACGTTGATGTGAGGTTGTAAAAAGCTACATGAACTGCGTATTGTGTTTTATTTTGAAAGGGGGCGGAAGTTTATTACGTTGATTCTGTGTTGGGTTTCCTGTCTGGTGCGCAGTGCTCTGTTGAAATTTACGAGGTTCAGCCGCGGCTCGCAGAAAACATAGAAATGCTACGGAAAGCTCGCGCCGTGGCGCGGAGAGACGCTTCTGAGCCTGGGCCCTGAGTGAGTGCTCTCATTGACTAGACTGGCTTCTATTTTCAACGATGACCGCGGCGGTACCGTTACGCAGCCGTAGCGCCTCCAGTGTGAGTGGGCCTTTATGGAGGTATTACATACCATGCAGTTAAACATGTAGGTGTATGTCCTTTTGTACTATACCATTGTGTATTTTAACTTGACTGATGGTGGTTTCTAAAGTCAAATGGCAGCACGTCAGAAAGTCATAGGGTCAGTGTTGCAGGATCCATGAGGACCAGGTTAGTTTCATAGTGACCGAGCTTGAATACGCTTTACAGAAACTGAATCAAGTGAAAAACTGACTCAGACTAACTGAAACAAACGTGGCTTCATTTGGCGGCCGCGCTTTATGAAACGTGGCCGTCTGTTGCTAAACCGAATAAAGCCGCAGATTCAAAACTAAACCGGCCATTAATTGGTACACTCAGATCCTCCGTTGCTTCATTCACGCTGACATTTCAGCAACGTACCCTTTTTTGTCTTTTGCAACTTTTCTGACATTTATAGATGTAGATATATATCTAAGACCGCAGCTTCCCCCCCACAACCGATGAGTTCTTAAAGTAACAGCGCAAACTCTGAATGTGTCGAAGGTTTCTTATCAGCTTTCTAATGTTCTCGTGCTTCTAACACAGGATGCACGACAGTTCCCCAAAAAAAACTGATCTCAAACATGAAAAACACGAGACTCAACTAAAACACTGATGATGTACCGTGTCGCTCAAGACGACAGCACAGCCCCCCTCGGAAAAATCATTTAAATACAAAAGAAGGTGAACAGGTCAAAGATCTTTTCTTCTTTCGTGCTGCTCGGTGTTTCACAGATCGAGTGTCAGAGACCTGCAGACTTCCTTTTTTTTAGACATGACACACTTTGTATGCACCAGTGTGACTGCGGCCTCATTTCTCTCACATTAAAGTGGCTTGTTTTGGTCTTTTGGCAGTCAAGGTGAGAACGTTTCTTCCTCAAAGGGGTCCCATTGTGCTCCTTTTAAAGCTCTGCACTCTCCACTCGAGAAGCTTGGCACTTGAAAAGAAAATCTTATCTTGTACTCATGCAGCCAACTTTCCAGAAGCGTCCCGAAGGGGCAGCGACTATGGGAACAGTGCTCGTGCTTGTGAGCGCCGCCTCACCCTCTGACAGAGCTCTGTAATAACTCAGCTTGGATATTAGTGACATGGGACGCTGAATTTCATTTGGGTTGGGAAAAAAACGTGGAATTACCACCAGAGTGGGTTTTTCCTGGGAGCTGGGCCTCACCACACAACTGTTACAACTTTATTCACTAATTTTAAGTGAAACTGCCACATATAAATATAAATATAGATTTTCTGGTTTTCCCTCTGATGCTACATCAGAGGGAAAAAATATTGAACTTTTCTTACACAACCGAAAAAGTCTGTCTCCGTCCTTTTATCTCTTGTAGAAAGGCCTGGGTGGGCGGATTGGCATACATAGAAAGTTCATAAGTAAAAAATAAAAGCATCGAATTATTTTTGAACTTTGGCCACATTTGTACATGACAGGAAAGAAGCAGAAGCATCAGACGCCCGCTTGAACTAATCGAGCATTAAAAACAGAAGCACCGAATATGAATGTCAGTGCTACTGTTATGTAACAGCGGTAATATTTAGGGGATAACTGCACTGCGTTTCTGTGACGGCAGTTTCAACAGCACAGCACTCATCACGTCTGTTGTCACTGATTATCTGTCACTTTTTTCTGTTTGTCTTTATCGACAAGATAACGACTCTCCAGCTCTTACATTGTTTTGTTTTTTCCCCTTTACATGTTAGTTACAATTCAAGATACGAGGCAACGAAACAGAGAGGCAAGGTCCAGTATGGAAATAAAGGGACAGAGCTGTGAGTGACAAGTGGAAGACATAGAGGTAGATCAAAAAGTCACAGTTGGACAAAGCATGTTTCCCCAAACATGAATGATCTGGCGGCGTCTGACCCCTAAAACACTCTGCATGCCGATACGTTTCAGTGTTAGTCAGTGTGTCAGCTCACACAGTCTCCGTCCTCGCTGCGTCACGGCTCCAGATCGACTGGATGTTTACGGAGCATAAATTCAGCACAGAGCAGATTGTGCAGGGAAGGAAATCAGCTACAAAATACAAAATAAAACCCTGGTTGATTTTCAAAATAAAATTCACCGTGTTCACCGCGGATCGAGTTTCATGACAAGAACACGTGATAATGAGCGGGGCCGACCTGAAGTCAACAGGTCAGAGGTTTTCAGGCGTCTTTTCACCTCGTCGACCTCATGGATGAGGAGAAGTTGATTCTGGAGGTCCAAAATCATTAATGACAGCTCACATCCTTTTTATAAGGACACCAGAAAAAAGATGCGGTGTGGAATTATGCGTGAATTCGCAAGAGCTTGTGCGTTCTCACAACGCTCTGTGATGGTGTGTCTCCGCCGGACACAAATGGATTATGTGTGAGTTGGCAGACGGCAGAGTACGCCCGCATGCTGTGTATTTTAGGGGTGAGAGGTGTGGCCGGTCTCTACCTGTCTGATTGGATTATGAGGAACAGGTGGTGAGGTGATCAGGTGAGAGAGAGAGAAAAGGAAAGTCGGGGCAAGGTTCAGCAACTATCTGAGAAATTACAAACATGTTTGTCAGCGTACAGTTTGAGTGAATTTACGTTTTTTTACAGACCATCTACGATCCAGAACATCAGAGAAATCTCTGCACGTAAGGGGACGAGGCCCAAAGCCAACACTGAATGTCCGTGACCTCCGACCCCTCACGCAGTGCTTCATTAAAAACCCACTCGACTATATAAAGGATATTAATATTACATGGGCTCAGGAACATTTCAGTTCAGATATCAGCAGCATCCAGTCGTGTCTTAGAGGAATTCCTCCTCCTACTGGTTTCGATCGAGCGCACAGTCGCTGCCGCTCGTTATTATCGACACACGAGGGACTGACAGTCGATTTAACGTTGCTCGGCAACGGCCAGACTGCCAAAAATGCATCGGCGTCACGGGGACCGGAGCCGCGTGGAGCCTTTTGTGTTCGCGCCTCCACTTTCTGCAGCCGTCCAGACTCGATCGTCCCATGAGGCCGCCTCATGAGCTGCCATCTTGGTTGCTATGGTTACAGGTGTAGCTGAGAGAGCAGCTTTTACCTGCACGCACGCACACACACACACACACACACACACACCAGTCATACAAGTACAGCTACATTTTCTTTGTTATGGTTTGTGATGGGCGGTGTGTGTGTGTGTGTGTGTGTGTGTGTGTGTGTGTGTCTGTGTGTGCGTCTGTGTGTACTGTTGGGGATGGATTTCTGAGAAACACTTTCTCTAACGTTTTTCCACTTAAAGAGAAGTCAAAAGTTTCACTAACTGTAATACTGTGTGTGTGTGTGTGTGTGTGTGTGTGTGTGTGTGTGTGTGTGTGTGTCAGTGAATGTGCAAGTGGTGGATACAGGCAGGAGGAAGTGGGGGGGTATGTGTGTGTGAGTGTAGTCAAGTGATAGTGTGTGTTTGTGTGTGATCAGATGCTCTTATACCAGCAGCTTTCTCTTATCAATGAGCTTGCATTTGGTGTGTGTGTGTGTGTGTGTGTGTGTGTGTGTGTGTGTGTGTGTGTGTGTGTGTGTGTGTGGACAGCAGCAGTGTGTTGCTGCTGATAACACTCTGGAGATGAACAGCTTCTTTCTGTTTTCTCATTGATTGTCAGTCAGGATTCACTTATCTGTCCTGACACAGCAGGCAACTGATTACACAAACACACACACACACACACACACACACACACACACACACACACACGATTAACTGATTTTTACTCAAACACAACGGCAGCACACACACACACACACAGACACAGACATGAAAGTTTCCTGCAGCAGGAGCTTAGAAATCAACCGATTAGCTGATGATGTCAGTGTTAAAGTACTCATTAAAGAACAGAGAGTGTGTTTGGACATTTTCCATGTAAAGTACAAAAGAAATGGATGACAGGTTGTGTGCGCATGTAGCTTGTTATTATTAATATTATTATTATGTACATGTTTCTTAGTAGAGAGAGACCTTTAAGCCTTAATATAATGTGAACAGGTGAGTTGTATATAAATTCACCCTCAGTACAGTTGTCATGAACGGGGAAATTAGCTACAGAGACCAAAACTGTTTTTTGTACCAGGCTGTAAACATGTTTATTTCTGCTGTGAAACATGGGGACTTATGGAGACTGACTCACTTCTAGAGCCAGCCTCAGGTGGCAGCTCAATAATAAATTGCAGCCACTTGTTTACAACTCAGCTGAAATGATGCGTCAGTGGCCTTTGGTTAAAGTCTGTCAGTTATCAGAAAATGAAGGAGGAACTTCTTCATTTTATTAATGTGTCTGAAGAAACTTAAGTCAACACAGCACTTAAAATCCATCAACATTTTTATAACAGAGGATGTTGACGTTGCATTGACCTCCTTATTGTCTGGGCCTCTTCACACACACACACAGCTGTGAATCTGTCAGATGTTGGCTGGGTGTGTGTTTATCTCTGGAGATGTCTCACAGATGATTTTTGTTCTCAGATCAGCTGATGGAGCCTCAGGATTTGACTTCCTGTTGCTCTCAATGTGCAATCCTGTGCTACTATAGAGAAACTGTAGCCGTGCTGACTGAAAATAGAACAGTAGTAAGTTGTTTTATGAAAAGGTCAGTGTGTTAATCCATCTCTCAGCCCCAAGCAGCACGGATTTTTTCATTTCACCGTTTCTTTTAAAGCCTCTTTCTGTAAAATAACAGATTTTAAATCATCTTGGTGAACGGTGTCTCTGTCATTCTCACTCATGCTATGTAATGCTGTGCTCCATGAACGATGAACCATAGGCGTTTTTGGACCACCAGGAGGAGGAGGAGGAGGAGGAGGAGGGAAGAAGGAAGAAGGAAGAAGAAGGAGGAAGAAGAAGAAGAAGAAGAAGAAGCCGCAGCCGCAGCCCAAAGTGCCACTGGGGAGTGAAGCCAGTGTCGTGCCAGAACTGGAGCTGGGAAAGAGAGGAATGTAACTAGACTTACTAGATACATTTTCAACAATGAACTGCTCTGGCATACTTTCACAGAGAGACTTCATTTAAACTTTAACATGTAGGTACTCTTGCCTTCTCTTCAGGGATTCACTTCACTCATCGACAGCTTTTACCGTTTTTAAACTATCAAGGCTTAAAGTTGAGCAGGTTTTTACTCAGATTTCTGGGTTTATAATGGGTGTGTATGTGGCGGAATGTTTGAGCTACAGTGGATGACATCATCAGCTAGAGTGAGGAGCAGAGAGAAAAATCAGTGAAAAAATAAAACGTATTCGACTGCCGTGGCCTCAAATGCCCCACTACAGACATGATTTATACATAGAAACGTAGGAAAATTTGTCTTCTCACTCACATTCGTCTGCTGAAGCTGTCAGCCTTATAGTTGTGGCGTAACACACAAAGATGCGCCACCAACACCCATCCACAGCCCCATAGACTGCCATGTTAAAAAGGCGGGAACATTTCTGGAGGAAAGCAGAAGTAACGTTTCTTTGAATCGCTCTAAAGGTCACATTTCTTCACTTTATCAACACAAAATAACTATGTAGACGTTCAGGAAGGGCTCAGGATGCTCCCAGTGATTTCAGTTCAATGATTGGAGATACGGTTTGTCCAGAAATCCTTCCTGTTCGAGGGGTGGTCTCAGCATTTTCTCTCTCTCTCTGTCAGCATTTCCAACTGACATTATAACAGGTGCAGTAACTGTTCTGCTGATTAGGGCCGGCAGTTGGTCCTGGTTGCTTGGCAACCTCAAGCCTGTCTGAAGGAGGAGAGAGGGGAGGGGCTAGCCCCTATTTTCAAAATAAGAGTCAATTCAAAATAAAAATAAACGTAAAAAATTACTATTTAAGGTGTGCTTTTTGAATACAGCCGACTCGTCACTAGTTTGACTTTGAAACTTTGATCACTTGATTCATGAGTTTTATTCTTGTTTGGTTCAACAAAAATGGAATGCATTTTCATCAAGCAAGTCTCAACCTCTTATGAGATCAAATAACACCAATGTAAACAGAACACTTTCTGGGTCAACAAGCATGACAAAACATCAGAATAGTAAATTTAATTTAATCTTCACATCACCACAGAACTCAGGAAGGTTGTGTAACTGCAGTGTCACATTCTATTAAATTGTGGGTTCTGGTCCAAATAAATTCTTGTGAAACAGAAAACTCAATTTGCTGTTTCACAACCATCCTTACACATATTTCTTTATTTCCTGTTAGTAAACCTAAAAATGTGTTTAAATCACCTGTGTGGGTGGAAGATAATGGCAAAATTGTTAGTGTGGTGTTATTTTATTTCCACTTTAGTAAGTGAACAACTCATCTTCATCTTGCTTCATCTTCAGTTCTTCAGAATCTGTGAAGAAGTATTCGTATACAGATAGAACCCTCAAAAGGATCCTCTGAGTCAAAGTAACGACATTGGGCTTTGACGCAAAATGAAAAAGCTTTATGCTTATGGAGAATCCTGAATCCGGCCTCACGGCACTGATAGTGGAGGATGGAAATCCCCCTCTGGGGATGGGGCCTGAGATTGTAAATTATGGTGCTGGAATGGACTAATATAACATCTGGAAGTGCAAAAAATGTCAATTTGAAAATCCAAATATGGAGAAACTGAAGTGAAACTTGCTGACTCCATTATTCCTAGCAGTTGACGTAAAGTGGGTGTAGAGACAAGCTGGTGTAGATAATGAGTTGCTTTGTCTTCAGTTTGGCTCCGAAGCAGAAAGAATATTCTCCATCGCCTAAACTTTTTTTTTGGACCTTTCAAAATTTCTGTAACTCGTCACCTTTACTGCAGCTACACACTTGTTACACACTCGTCTTTCTTTCTATGACACTGTGGTGGCATCTGCATTATTACATGCAGTCGTCTCCATAGAATAGCACAGAGAGGAACAGAAAAAGACTCAAGAAACTAGTCATGGGAGGCACTGAGAACCTTCAGACATAATGCTGCCTTTCCTTACTTACTGCTACCATAAACATTCATAAACACAATAAGATAAGACAGATTCCACACCTGGGGAAATTCACTTGTCCCGGCAGCTCGTGTACACAAGGCAGATAAGAAAATACTACAGATATATAGTGAAAGGTTTCCCCCACAGTCTCGGGCATGGGGGGAGGGGAGTTGTTAATGATGGATGTCAGCTTTGCTAACATCCTCCTCTCCTCCACTTCCTCTATGGAGCCTTGGGGGCAGTCCAGGACAGAGCTGCTACCCCCTCTTGACCAGTTTGAGTCTTTTCCTGTTCCTCTCTGTGCTATTCTATGCAGACGACTGCGTATAATAATGCAGATGCCGCCGCAGTGTCATAGAAGGTTTTCAAGAGTCCTGCACAATCCAAAGTACCCTAAGACGACTTTGACTCTTCTTTTACAGGACGTCTGACCAGAGATTGGTGATTTAAGATTTGCACCTCCACACTTCATCCTGACGAGACATCTAATCAGACAGTAATTAAAAACACCCGTGACGGTGTGAAGAACCTACAAGCGACGTGTCTCTAGCAGAACTGAAAGCTGTTTTCCCGACGACTTTTGGGGGCATTTGAACCTTATAAGGACAAAGCACAGGAACACACGTCCCTGGAGAAAGTGCAGCAGGATGCACTTTTACATGTTCCTGGCAAAGCTGCGGTTACTCCCTTTGATGACTACCACCAAGCATGCCGAACCACACACACACACACACACACTCATATACACACACACGCCACATGAAGGCTGTTCCCAGAAGGAATGCTCCGTGGCTGCCGGCCTCTTTTCCTCCTCCTCCTCCTCCTCCTCCTCCTCCTCGCAGCTGACTGAGGTCAGACAGACGCTCGCTCCATTGAAATCCTTGAAGGAAAAACTCCACCCTAAACCACTTAAACCCTTTAAAAACCAGCTGCTGGTGGTCTGCTTTAGATTTTTTTGGCTCTGTTTGGTGTTTTCATTGTATTGTTCTTTCTCCTAGCTGTGATGGCCAGTCCAGATATTTCCAGTGTGTTGGCAGAAAAACTTCTCTTTAGTCTGAAACAATAGTTATTGTCAGGATTTGCAGCCATTTTCCATAAATATTCCATGTTCACAAGTTCTGATGAAAGCTGGTGTTTTCTAAAGAAAAGAAAATCTTGGCCGTCGTCCTGGGGTTTGAGACACAGAACACACAAAATCATCTATAAATAAAATCTTTTCTAGTGGAACCGCTGTAGCATTCATTTCCTGTAAGATATACTTGCACATGTTTGGAATTGTGGATAAAAATGTATTTCTTGTGACTCCTCTAGACTTTCCAAATGTTATCTGATGCAATGGATAAAACTCTGATAGTGAAATGAGTCATTTAGTGGGAGTCATGATGCGCTCACAAACCGAGCTTCCCGAGGTTTTGAATGACTTAATGCTGGAAGCTCGTGATGGTCGTAAATTCATTCGAGTTGGATTCAAATCTCGTTGGATTTCAGCACAGCGCTTGATGCTATGAGATCTACCTTGAACGTCTGGAAACCTCTGCAGTGGTCTTCCCTGAAAGAGTTTCTGTGTTGGCATTGCCGACATCAGGTCAGCTACAACAGGTGTTCACTGTGGAGGTCTCCTGTTCACTTGGCCACATCATTCATAGATGTAATATCAGTTTTTACGTAGACAATACTCTAATCTATCTAAGCTGTGACCCTGGAAATCACTATCACATCACTGGTAATGTTCTAAACTGCTTCATTTCCTGCAGAATTACAACATTTCCTTCAGCTTAATGCTGATAAGTTAATGATTGTAGGTCAAGACTGTGCAAATGCTCAAATGTCGGAGTCTTGGTTCTCTGTCCCATTCAAAACCTCAGCTTAGACAAACATTTTAAATCAATGTTGTGCTTTCAAACATTTCAAGGATTTCTTTCAGCAAAAAATCTGGATGCTGTCATACTATCATATTATAATTATTATGGGAGGAAGTCAGTGGGAAACAGTTTCCTGTGCATCATGTGATGAACATCCTCGCTGTCCCTTCACGGTTTGGTCACCGTATCAAATTGGCTTCAAAGCCCAGCACTCTTCCACTGGGTCCTCTGGGTTTGGTCCTGCTATGACATGTCATGAAAAGGGTCTATTGTACTGGGATCTTAAAACTTGAACAAATAAAGTGCATGAATAGATTCCCGTACAGGTCAGTAATAGCTCTTACTCCACTTCCCCTTCCATGGCTGATTCAGGACCCATGACCTTTGGAAGAAATTCATAGTGTTGCACTTGGTTATTCACAGAGAATATGTCATATCATTGCATGACGAATGGGGAAAAAAAAGAGCTGGAGAGAGAAATTTGAACCCTGCACAGCAAGCCAGTGAAGTGAAGTGAAGTGGGCGTTGATGTCGGACTGTCAGTTTTTGTAAAGTTACAGGAATTGTTGGATCCCAGATCTGAAGTTGGAAAGGTTTCAGCAGAGGGTGTTTCTGAAGCTATTCGACCATCCAACAGGCGTTTCTGAGGAACCGAACTGGCAGCTCAAGCTTCCATTTTCCATGTGAAATCCAAACTTAACAACAGGGTTCTTTAAAATATTGTAGTTAAAGGTTAAAGTGTGCGATATATCATAACCCATAGCACTGATACCCGTCTTTCCTCAGGATGCACAGTGTTTCTTCTGTCATTATTGCAGGTCACTAAGGTCACAGAGAGAAAGAACGACTCGTGTCCGCCTTCCCTTCATTCCTCTGAAATTACAGCTCTCACAGCGTCACCACAAGATCTCACCAAACTGTGTAATAACAGGCCTTCACCGACACACACACACACACATACACACTCTCTAAATGTTAGTGTAGAGCTGTTTATAAATTTGTTCTGAGAAAAAAAAAAAAATCATCCACGCGCGCACAGGAAGTGATGCGTTTTATGTTTCCTGGTCACTTCCAATAAACCGACGAAGAAGACACGGGCCGTTACCATCGTGGCTGAAAAACATCACGACGCTGACTGAAAGAAGTGTCACAATCCAGCTCCAGAGAGGACACCGAGGGGAAAGACCACACACGAGCTGGAGCTTAAAAAAAGATTTATTTCGACCCGTGGAAAACGGAAAAAGCAGCTACAAACTAAATTAAAAACACGAAGGGATGTTTTTTATAAAACATCAGCGGTGTCTGAGAAGCACGGATGAGTGGAAAATGTGTTGTGGGGATGTTTTGTGCAGAAATGTCAAATATAACCAAACAAATGATGCAGCACTGTAACGTTAATCCATGCTGTTCATCAGTTTGTTCCTCCTGAGCTAAATGTTTGTATATTTTAAACAAATATCCGTCTTTTAGCGTCCGTTTCATATCTAAATGTTTAAGGGCTCTGTCCTTTTATTCACACAGGCCATTGGCTACAACAGGTGCTCACTTTGGGGTGCCCCAGGGCTCTGTGCTCGGTCCACGTAATTTCCATTTGCATGCATGCTCGCACTTGGCCACATCACTGCCTGTCATTGTTAAAAACCCACATGATTGTAGAAAGGATATCACTGCATTGTCTCAAACACACCGCACTGCCATGCAAAGAGAAAGACAGATATTCTTCTCACGGCTCCTAAAATGCAGCAGCAGCTTGTGTACCGATTATAATCAGGCGTTCTTTTCAGCTCCCTGCTGTGCATGCATGACATGGCTGTTTACATTTGACACAGTGGAAATGAAAAGTGGGCTCTCCTGCTGTGAACCAACCCCGGATTTCGTACTAGGACGGTGTGATGTGAGTTTGTGAACAAGGACCACCCCGCAACAATGTTTCGTTTAAGGACGGGTGAATGTGAAGGAGGGATGTCATCGGTTAGGGTCAGAGCGGGGGGTTTGGTCTGGATGCATCCCCACCCGAGCTGCTCACGGGCCCATAGATGATGAGGGAAGAGAGGATGAAGGGGCAGGTATAAGTAGCTGGACGGATGATTAGAGGCGTGGCCCTGCTCCTGAACATAAATTAACTAATTAACTTCATTTCAGTAATTGGTGCCACTCAGATGGGATTAATATTCCAAAGAGTTTTAATCTAATTAGTCAATTATTTACTGGAATTTTCACTTAATTCATTGTTAGATAATCAAATGGCTTTTTAATCGTGATCTTCTGATGTGTTCGAGGATGTCACGGCAGCAGAGGTGGTGGGATTCAAGTTCTCTCCCCCCGAGGTGTGCAGGGTTAAACACATGACCCCCTTCACATCAAAACAATTATAATTAGACAGACCAGCCAAGAGAGAATAATTAGCCAACATTAAAACAACCTTTTAACGACTTTGTGGCGTTCCTGCTCTCATAGAGTTTCCAATTTTGAAATGCTCTGCACGTGTTTTTCTGACGTTAATCGTGATTTTAGTTTCATAAGCATGAGAAATATTTCACGCTCCATGCTGTGCATTTAAAATACTGATTCAGAGATATGAAAAATCACTTCCTGTACGTGTTACCTCACCGAGAAACTTCTTGGACTGAGATCTTAAAACTTTTAAATAAAAACACTGTTAGATTAAAACATTTATATGATGTAAAAATGCGAAAATAAAACTGATTTTAATTCATTTTAAGTGACTCAGTCCATAAACACCTTGACTGGACCAGAACCAGCTTTCACACCAGAGTTTTGGAAACACTCAACTCCAGTAATGTGTGTGTGTGTGTGTGTGTTAGTGTGTGTGTGTGTGTGTGTGTGTCAGTGTGTTAGTGTGAGCTTATTCAGTAGCTGCTGCTGTCTAATTAAAGCAGACAGACAGACAGGCAGCAGCAGCCTGTCTGTCTGCACAGAGACGCTGCAGGATGAAGAGTCCTAATAAGGAGGAGATCACAGCGGTGAGCACACACACACACACACACACACACACACACACACACACACACACACACACACACACACACACACACACACACACACACACACACACACAGCAGTAATCCCATTCCCAGGCTGGCTCTGCACTCCGGGGTGTTGGCTGTCAGTGTGTCCTATTAACTTTCTTATGTCATCAAGTTCACTGGGCCAGTCAACAAGTCAGTGATCTGTTTAATTAACCTTTTACCCCGTCCCATGCAAACCAAGGAGAGGACGTTATGTAACCTACGGGAACACACAAAGACCAACTTCTGAAAATTACCACCAACTAATGTTTGGATTCCTGCAGAAGCTGCATGTCAGTTAAAAAATGAGCGATACAACTAATCTGAGTCGGGTGGTGACTGCAAACATAACCACAGCGTGCACACAGATTATTTGAAATTATGTCACATTGATGCAGAGGAATTCACAGCGACAGCGACACCATCCAATGAAACGGCACATTTCAATATGAGC
Organism: Collichthys lucidus; assembly: GCA_004119915.2. Classification (NCBI taxonomy): domain Eukaryota; kingdom Metazoa; phylum Chordata; class Actinopteri; family Sciaenidae; genus Collichthys; species Collichthys lucidus. The sequence goes on from CM014082.1 coordinate 37,919,979, forward strand.
GCCTTTCAGCGATGCTGTTCACATCGCCAACAGTCGCCAGTTAAACAGTGATTTAATCCGTCAGCTGCCGGCGAAGTGATTCAAAGGTTTGTATCGCCAGTTTAATGGAAACCAGTCAGCCGAACGGCATTTTTACAAGTTCAGTGACTCAGTCAGGAAATGTAAGAATGAGTCAGTCAGTCGGGTGTTTATGTTTCTATTCCAACAGACAGACTTTCTGATTTCATTCAACATTTTAACAGCTCAGAGCTTCTCACAGGGATTTTACACCAAAAGCAGAAGTGTGACATTATTTTATTTCCCCGTGCAGGAAGGAGCCAGGATTCATTTCACTTTGATTTTTCCATCAAGCTGTGCAGAAAAAGGTTGAACTGAATTAAACTTTGACTTCGAATGTGTTGACGTCCACAAAACACGCCCGAGGATGAATGCGCTGAGTTCTGCACGGTGACATGTGAGATGTTTTTTCCACTCTTGCAGATTTAGTTCTTCCAAAAATGGGTCAGTAACATTTTGCATGTTATCATTTAACTTCTGCTGCTGGACTGAGCGAATACGGATCATTGTGAGACCGAAATCAGCCGCAGCAGAGGTGCAGATTTGACCATAAATACTGGCGCACACATGGATAATTTAAGTGAAGTATTCTTTATTAAGAGTTCATCCACTCATGAAAACTGGACATCTAAGTCGTGCTCTCCGCATGCTTTGAAATCAGCTCGCAGAACACTGAACGATGCTCATCACGGGTGATTCAGACGTAGATATACCCAGAGCTGACTTATAAATAAGTAGGTACGCTCCATGTACCTGCATATGATGGAGCAGAAATAAACATTTTCTGTTGTGTTACATGCTATGCAAACCTCTGATCATGCTTGTTTTTCAGGGGAGCCTCAGAGAAAACATCTTGCAGTTCATTTTCAGAATCAGAATCAGAATCAGAATATCTTTATTGTCATTGTCACTTGTACAATGAAATTAAAAGTGCCAACCAGTCAATGCAGAGATTCACCAAGTGCAAAATTAACAAAGTGCAATAAATTACATAAACAACAACATCAACAACAACAACAACATCATCATGTGAAACAGATTATGGTGTGAATGATTGTCAGCGTGCCTTAGTTTTAGCAGCGTTTAAACAGGTGATTGCAGTGGGGTAGAAACTGTGCATGAATCTATTTGTCCGTGTCCTAAATGATCTGTACCGCTTTCCTGATGGCAACAGTTCAAACAGGGGGTGGCCAGGGTGTGAGGTGTCTTTTATTATATTTTGGGCTTTCTTGACACACCGCAAGCGGTGAAGATCTTCCAGCGTGGGGAGGGGGCAGCCAACAATCTTTTGGGCGGTCTTGATGACCCCCTGGAGCGCATTCCTCTGAGCTGCTGTGCTGCTAGCGTACCATATACATATGCAGTATGTCATTATACTTACTATGGTGGCTCTGTAGAAACAGATAAGCAGCCTTTGTGTGATGTTATTCTTCCTGAGTATCCTGAGAAAGTACAGTCTGTGTTGGGACTTCTTCAGCAGCTCAGAGGTGTTTGCGCTCCAGGTCAGGTTGTCCTCAATGCTGATTTTCTCTGCAAATTTACAAAACGTGCACATGAAGTTCACCTGATGAAAACATGCTCGGCCTGCACACCTGTACTAAGGCAGGAAAGACCTCCGACTGAACACACGATGTTGTTTCACCAGGAGTTCGTGCAGGAGATGTGAACTGTTGAGAAGTTTACGGAGCATCCTTCTCTCAACAACCAGCTCCAGAGCAGCTCAGAGCCGGCCTCCGTGATCGGTTTATTTGGTCTCTCAGAGCAAAGCGACTGATAGAACATCTTCAACGTCCTGCTGCACACACACAGTCTGCTCTGTCCCTTCTTGTAGACAGCCTCAGTGTTGTCCAGGTGCACGTCCACCTCTTCATGTTCAGTCACATCAGGGGATTCTGCAGAACCCTGGATGTTCAGTGATGACATATCTCTGTATTATAGTTACAGAAAAAAGTTACCGGGTCTGTTTTAAAGTGGAATTTACATGAAGCAGTCTGGAAATCCCAGAAATGAACCAGTTAGTCAGAAATTAAAGCAGTGAGTCAAACAGCCAGGAGGGTTTTAGTATTCAGAGGCTGAAACCAGGCCGCTCGTTCAGCCTGTAGGTGGCACATTAACCCAGTTATTCACATCCAGATCCCTCCTCTCCTCTCCTTTGTGTGTGTGTGTGTGTGCTGCTGTGATCCGCCCTACATCAGCTGCTACAGACAGAAACCCAATCCTCCAAATATGGAACAGCAGACTTTTTTTAAAAAATCAGCGTAGCTTCTTTTTTTTCTTCTTCTTCTTGGATTATGCTGCATCTCCATTTTCCCCGTGTGTGGAAATGTGGTGCGCATTTACACTCAGCAAAAATAGTTTCCATATGACCGACTGTGATTATCCCTGAAAGTTCACAATGCACGAAGAGAAGGTATGCATGGATAACAGCAGACATGCAGGGGCTGCTTTACATGCATGAAGACACCCAGCATTGTTTTTCATATTTTATATTATCAATGCAAACGGTGTCATACATGTGTGAGCGGTCAGACGACACCAACCGGTGAGAGCATCACATATTTAAAGGGCAGGGTGGAAACGAATGCGCAGCCCACGGCCGGTAAGACCGTGAGCTCTTATTACAAGATTCCTTACCGAGAACTCACGTGAACCGAGGCTCGCTCGCGCTCTGATTGGCCGACGTTTCTGCACGTGTACCGGCGAATCCACGTTATGTAACGGGAGAGGGAGAAAGAGGAGCGACGTGGGGCGGAGACGGGAGGAGGAGAAAGAGAGGACTGCGGTATCAGAGCTGGGCTGCCGAGTTCATTCATGTCAACGCACAAGCCTTTCACCTACATATTATATTATACATCATTTTATTATTATTCCATCAGCTGTAAAATGTGAATTAGTGATTTTTTAATTATAATTTTGCATTTAGCAGAAAAAAATGTGCAAAAGATGCAAAAAAATCTAATGTGACAGCATGCAAATGTGCAACATTCATCTGTTTTTTGTGCATAATTTAAAGCCTTATGTTAAAGCTGTGCGTCATGACAGCTGCACGCGCAGAGATGACATGCGCTTCACTTGTGGTTGTAGCTGTTGTAGTAGTAGTAACTGTAGTAGTAGCAGGAGGAGGAGTTGGAGGACAGATGGATGGTGAAATACCGGTGCAAGAATTGGACAACGTGGCTCTGAAAGCGCTCAGCCTGTCTGTCTCTCTGTCTGTCTGTTTGTCTGCGGGTCTGCCTGTCTCTCTGTCATATTACTGCAGTTAAAGGGACACAGAGGTGGAGCGGAGTGAACACACTCTCAGCTCTCAGCCGCAAAAACACCAGCCGGGCTCGGTACCCGCCACATTCCTCACTAATGACTGAAAAGTTATTTTCTGTGCCGTGAATCACCCATGTCAGAGTTCCCTGAACGCACCGTTTACGCGCGTAATTACGCACACGCTCTCCGCTCTGGTGCGCGTCTCTGGGTTATGTTGGGCAGTGAGACGGGCAGTGAGACAGGCAGACAGACAGGCAGTGAGACACCCGGCTTCTCTTCACAATCCACGTGTGTTCATGTCCCAACTTTTTACCGCCACCGTATTCCTGGAATCCCAGCCCTCCTCTGCTCTGCCCTCCTCCTTCATGTGCTGCTATCACTCCGCCAGAAAGTAGACCCCTGACTTCAAGGCCAGATTAATAACAGCGGCGGCTTGTTTGGATTTTCCCGCCTGGACTCGATCCGAACCGGGCACGGTGATGGATTTATTGGCGATAGGTGCGACTGCCGTTAACGCGCCGTTGCCGGTTCTTGCGTTTTGGCGCGATTTTGCTGCGGGCGGAGGGACAACGGCGAGCAACGGCGATATAAACCCAGGGACCCCGCCGGGCCACACCTACTCTGTCTGTCTGTGAGCGCAGGACGCGGAGGAAGGAGACACCGGAGCACCATGCCGCACCACGCCGCCCGGCTCTCACTGTGACTGCACACGCAGAACATCTCCCGCCGGCAGATAGCCACGCTTCTCCCGCCGTCTGTGGATTTTATTGGATATTTGGGACGTTTGCTCGATTAATTTTCTCCAGTTTGTGAAAGGAAATCTGCAGGTAAGCACGCATAAATATATTAATATAAATATAAATATGTATGTGTGTGTGTGGATGAATGTTTTAAATGTTACCATGTGTGCTGCGTTCATGTCATGTGTGTGTGCGGTGTTGGAGGAGCAGGGTGCCGGCTTCACGTGCACGCTCAGCCCATGCGGGGTTTTTAAATGACCCCCGCAGCGGGTCGCGTGAGGACTCCTGCGTGTGCGTTTTTTCTTGGTGCATTCACTGACTACGGAAATATTAAACTCGGGGTAGAAACATTGAGTTAAGAGTTAATTTCCAGTTTTAATGAGTGAGTTTTTTTTTTTTTTTGGCCGGGGTGTTGAGGCTGAGCAGCAGCTGCTGCAAAGGCATGCGGCGTTAAAGGAACAAGCTGTACGAGTTTTAAAGAGAGGATGCATTCACGGGCAGCTGCGCACAGAGCTGCACTGTCACACCTCCACAGCGCAAACTGATTAATTATTATTATGTCACGGAGCAGACTGTGTCTGTCTGTGTGTCTGAGGGTTCAGGTTTCTGCTTAAAGAAAGAAAGAGCCTTTAAAACACACACACACACACACACACACACACACACACACACACTGCTGCTTTGTTCTCCAACATAGCCTGCTCACACACACACACACACACACACATACCATAAGACCCCACACGCAGGAATGTTGTAGGATTGTCTGAGCTGCTTCATTTAATTATGTTTTATTTATTTCTATAAAGACATTTAATCAGTTTAATTAGTTTAATTTTCAGTGCAGGAGTTGGGGAGCGTTTGTTTTCCATGTCAGCGTAATTTTTATTATTATAAAGTTTCTGAGTCGGTGGGAGACGGAAATGTAAATCGTGGTGCAGCAGTGTGAAGTTTCTAACCTCTGTCTGTCCCAGCTGTTCCTGTGATGTCATGGGGAGGTGGGAGGGGGGCGTTGAATTATGTTTTTTTCCTGTGCTCCTTGGGGAGCCGCTGGGCGGGGCTTGTGTGATGTAAACACAGATAAAAGGTGGCATGCTGCCTGTCGGGGTCTCAGTCTCAAGAAACTCCTTTAAACTTTCACTACAACACGTGTTGCTGCTGCCGCCGCCGCTGCTGCTGGATCTACCCGCCTCAGCTCTAACACCAGGCGACTTTAAACACACTACGGGCTCGGTGTTTGGATTTGAACCCGCCGGGCTCCTCTACCTCTCTGATTTTAGTGTTTTTTGCTGTTTAATTCTCAGATTCTGCAAACAAACATGTTGCAAAGCTTCTCTCAGTCGCCGGACTGGCTTTACTCGGAGCCGCTGCTGTTTGACGATGAGTTCTGCCAGAGTTTAATGAAGGACCTCCAGTCGCTGCCGACCCCCCCACAGAGCCCACCCATGAAGGCCGGGATGGGAGGCAGCAAGCCCCTCTCCAAAGAGGACCAGCTGAGCTACGTGTCGGACATCCTGCTGGAGGATCACGACATGCAGCAGCTCAACTGGAACTACGACTTCTTCCACTCTGACGCCGCAGAGAAGGACTGCGAGCCCAGCCAGCCCTGCTCCCCGCTGGAGGAGAGCGGCGAGGACTGCCTGTGGCGGTGCCTGGCGTCCGACAAGAGCCTGGAGGAGAAGCTGGTGTCCACGATGCTCGGCTCCAGCCCGCTGCTGTCCGACATCAACACCAGCATCTTTGAGGAGATCGCCGGCTCCACGCTCGACTGCCAGAACCTGATGAACACTCCCGAGTCCAGCGAGGCCACATCAGACTACGGATCAACCGGCGGCGAGCTGTCCACCTATTCATCCAGCGACTCTGGTGAGTTGAGACCTCGTCCTAAATTCATTTGTTTTTCTTTCATCTCACCTGCTGTGTTATCGTGCATCTTATCAGTATAAACACTCCTCGCCCTGAACCGCTTCATTTCATTGATAACCGGCTGTTAATGTTTAGTGGCACCGAGCCCGGGCCGTTCTTTGCTCTCTGCTTATCGTGGTGGCCGGCCGCCCACCTGTAATCCCGCCGGAGATAAGTCAAAGAAGCGTGGGCGGGGTTTGAGCTGAGTGACACGGAGGGAGGATTGACTGTGAGGGCGTGTGACTCACTCATGCTCAGCGGTCACGGTTGCGGCTCCAACCCGTAATGAGTCATTTCACCAAAGTCGAGCCCTCCGGCATCCCTGGCTGCAAACCAGAGGAAGACTCAATTACAGGATGCTTTCTCTGTTAGAACACGGGATTTTAAATTTCTTTCACTAAAGTACTCGGCATCTTTGACTCAGAGTTGCAGCTTCTGCACGTTTCTGATAGTTTACAATAGGAAGGAGTTGAGTCACATGGCCGTGCTGCGTTTGTTTTTGGTGTCAGTGTCACCACGCCTCCTCATCTAACCCCCGCTCTGCTTTTCTTCTTCTCTCTAACAGAGGAGGAGATCGACGTGGTGACCGTGGTGCGCTGTCCCTCCAGCTCCTCCCCCCTGTCATCATTGGCCGACCAGTCTGTCCGCCAGCAGAAGCAGGAAGAGGAGCAGCGAGCCATCCAGCGCCACCACTTCGAGATCCAGCTGCAGCACAACTACGCCGCCCCCCGTCCCGCCTCGCCGCCGCCCGCTTCCACGTCCAACAAACGCTCGCGAGGCAACGACGGCTCGGCGCGCCACCACCACCACTCATCCCGCAGCTCTTCTTCCTCTTCGTTGTCGTCCTCCTCGTCGTCGCGGTACAACCACCACCACCACCACCACTCGTCCCGGAACTCGACAGAGACCGAGGACGAGGAGGAGCGCCGGCGGACGCACAACGTGATGGAGCGGCAGAGGCGCAACGAGCTGAAGAACTGCTTCATGCACCTGCGAGACAACGTGCCCGAGCTGTCGCACAACGACAAGGCGTCCAAGGTGGTGATCCTGAAGAAGGCGCGGGATTGCATCTACAGCCTGGAGGACGAGGGCCACAGACTGCAGTCCAAGAGGGACAAACTCAGAGCCAAGCAGGAAGAGCTGAAAGCCCGGCTGGAGCAGCTGCGCAGCTAATGGGCTCCGTCAGAGACTATGTGGGTGGAGGTGGACACGGTGAAGAGACGTTGTATAAAGACAGAGGGAGAAAGAATCGTGTGTCATCCCGAGAAGAGCACACACAAAGTTTGACATTTCAAGGACTTTATGATAACAATAACTCTGGACTGTATAGACTCATGATTGCAACTTGCCATGGACAAACTAAACACACTCATTGCCTCAGAATTGATCATTCTCATGCCTTGACTGCTGACTGTTGTAGAGAGTAGGATGTTTTGTTTTAAAAGTTGAAATGAGGACGGAGCGAGCAGATTTTTTTATGTTTTTATTTGGTAGTTTGGCTGGACGCACACTGAAAGACTAGAACGAGATCTTCTATTGTTTGATCCCATCTGGGAATCCACCTTCTTTTTTTTTTTTTTAGGGAGAGAAGAATGACACAGAAAGCACCTGTTGGGTCAAATAACTCAAAGCCACGTCGGCTCAGTAGCTTGTTTCAGTAATCTAATATTCAGGACGTCTTATAGCCATACGAACCAGCGATCCCTCCACTCGGACACGCGTGTCACGGTGGCTGTCGAGTTATTTGGTTCGCAGCGTCTCTGTCAAAAATCTTTAGGAAAAAGTTTTTCAGCGTGCCTCCAGCCCCGTTTGGTCTCAGGCGGACCCTCGGGGTGGGCAAACACCACTCTGTTATCAGGTTAACGTGTGTTCACGACAGTACTGTATAGACCAGGTGTGATACTGTACAATATCACGATGACGTGCGCGGCCTCGGCTCAGTTCACCACCAGCTCGCTCGCTCGCTTCAGAGTACGTGTGTGTTTTTTCTAGTTGCTGGGCAGGAAAAAGAAAATATATAAATTTTGTGTATTTAAGTATTTTTCATTAATAAACTGTTCAAACTCAAAGTGTAGCCATATTAAACAGCATTCAGGTTTTGAGGCGACCGAGCCTGGAGCCGTGAACTGAACCGCGAGCCGCGCCCGACGTAGCAAAATCGGCCAAAGTCGGAGGTGGAAAAAACAAAAACAGAGCGACCGATGGTGTCCTGACATTATTACTTATTATTTAATGATTTCCTGGCTGGAGGAAGCTGCGGCAGCGGTTGATACTGTGACATTTAGTCGTGTTGCTAAGTGTAAATTAAGAAAAAAACAAATGGTTGACGTGTTTTCCCCGTTGGAGGAAAGTGTTTTAAAAGTCATTGTGATTCATCATCTGTGGCTCTCGCTGATCGAACGCTGGAAATGTTGGAAAAACATTTGAACCATGTTCGACCAACGAGAGCCACCGACGCATATTCCCCCCTTTTTATTTTACGTGAAAGAGAAGCGACAGCCTCCAGCAGCTTCGTGCCGACTTTAAACCGTCAGTTTGGACAGAGAGTTGTCGGCGAGGCGCCGTCGAGGCTGTACACGTTCACCAGGAGCCTGTTTGTCATCAGGTTTGGTTGAGCTTGTGCTTTGGGCTGGATCTGAAGTTTTGAAATGTTTGATAACTGGGGGGGGGATTAAATGCGATTATTGCCAATGTTTATCCATTTATATGTGCTGTTTTGTACTAATGTGCAAATGGTGGGGAAACATTTGCTTTGTTTGTGTCAAAATGTCTTAAAAATGCATCTTTGTGTTGTATGAACAGTTCTTCCTCCTTCAGTCCGAGTGTACTTGAACACACCCCGGTCGCTGGAGCGATGCGTTGATGTTCTTAGCGGTTTAAAAACCTGTTCTGCCTTGAAATGTATCTGTTCAGGACTCCTTGTTTCCTTTGTGTGATTGTGTTGCTGTCTGGTTAAAACCTCGCCCGCTTCTAACATGAGGTATTTTTATATTATTATTTTTTCAGAGGAAGCCTGAGCTTCTTGTTTTTATCTTCCAAACCTCTCGATTTCTATATATTTTTTCATGTGGTGGCGTCGCCTTCAGCAGAACTGTGTTCTGACGTAAAGAGTTTAGAGGTTTTAACGAGACAGCAGGGATTATTTCTTCTTCTTAGCGTGATACGACCTACCTCCACCTGGCTGCAGTCTGGCCTGTAATGTTTGTTTTTTTTGTTCTGGTTGAAATATTGTACAGATTTTTCTTTTTTCTTTTTTAATGTAAATATTTTTGTTATTGTATCATAAATTATTTTAGTCTTTTCTTTTTAATTTTGAGGATTTTTAAAAGATGTTATTCTTTACAAGTGGCACTTTTGTTTTGTTTTTTAATATTGACGTAATTAAAGAATGAATTTGAGTTGGGAAGTCTGTGTGGTTTATTCTTTATTGCACACACTCATACAGTATATTACAAGGTATACCAAAGTATGAAGATTATACAATAAATTAAAGATTACCGAAGTATAAAAAACATAAAACATAGTTTTGTTCTGGCTCCAACAGTGTAGAACAGACTTTGGCAGCAAATCCCTGATTCATCATCCAAAGTTGATCTTGTAGATGGAATATGAACCATCACCTGAAGCAACAGGTAAGTTTTTGTTGCCTTTGAACAGAATCCAGGCAGCAATTACATTGTCACCACAACATGGAAATGAATTGATGAATACACTTCTGGATCACAAACGTACAACTCAACAAGTTTGGATACATGACGCCCCAATCAGAAGATCATGAGGCAAACGACACTCTGATAACTCTGCATCATATGTTACCATGGTGACCGTAGTCAGGTTAGAGTTGAAATCTACAAACCTCGCTAGCCCGTTCATCTCGTTTCATCGTACATCCCATCTCGTTGAACACTCGATCTTATCTGTCAACAATCCGAACAAAGTTAAAGACGCTGCTGGATCTACAAGCCAATGACGTTCGCAGTGTGTAGTCCAAAACAAATACATCTTATACAGTCACAGTAAAAGCTTTTTTTGGGGGGGTCAGCCTGTTGCATGGAGGGTCGAGCTGCAGGACCAGAACAGCATCACAGAGACGTCCGAAGACTTTTAACGTAGACGAAGCTCACAGATTCTTCTTATTTCTAAACTTGCAGTCCGATGACCAAACCGATGTGGACTCTAGTGACATCACTTGAGGCAGCGTATCAGATTTCACCAACATGTTTGTCTTACGCAATAGGAATTCCTAAAACCCGTGTGCGGAGCCGAGGAGATCATGTGGCATCGTGTTTCTTTAACAGCTTCCGTCTACCTGTGCTACATCCTCACTGACACCTCCTCTCGCACCGAATAAGGCGGTGCAAACTTTAACTGTTAGTCCATCAATGGACCGTGTAATTCCCGGCATAGTTCCACCTGATGTCAATCTGAGCGGCGGGGCGGGATACTCATGCGGAGTAAATGGAAATACCTGTGTGGGCATGCAGGGTTTTTTTTCCTGCGCCACGGACCGGTCTCATGTAAGACAATATTTTCCCGGACCGGCCTTCAAGGTGTGTGGGGGGTAAATACGACAAAATAAAATGATGCGACCGGCTTAAAAACAAATATAAAGTGCATAAAAATACAACTCATCATTACGCTGAATTAGTGGGAGCCCTGAGTTTGTTTCTCCGCAACGAAGCGGTCCCATCTACGAGTTATAGGAGACAATGACACCAGAAGTGTGTTCCTTATGTCCAGTCTATTCCGTAATTCAGTTTTGGTCGCTGAAGAAGTTTTCCAAAGACGTTTGTTTTTTACTTATTTTTGCTTTGAGCTTAACTGGGGTAAACACGCGCATCACGTGACCGAGACGAGCGTCTTGACCTGAGGCACAGACGGATGTAATTGGGAAAGAATCCGGACGTTTTTAAAAATAAAACATTTATACATATGTTTATATATTTATGTGCGGCCCGGTACTGGTCCTCGGCCCGGTGGTTGGGGACCACTGCAGGCTAACAATAGCAGTTTGTATAATGCAGCTTCTCAAAGCTCGTTAACCTCGTTAAGTCACAGCTGACGAGCTCCCCTCCCCCCCCCCCCCCGCTGCATGCTCAGGTCAAGAGACCCTGAAATCAAACTGAACTCCATCGCCTCACTGAGACTGACCGACTGGTCTGACCGCGGCATCAGAAACACAAAGTCCAAAAATGCTTTTCCTTCACACACACACACACACACACACACACACACACACACACACACACACACACACACGCGCGCGCGCACACACACACACACCTGTCGTCCTCTGCGGCCCCTCCCAGGTGTACAGATTATGTGAATTATGTTTTCTCAGGGCAAAGTGTGAGGCTGCGACAGGTAGATGTGTTGTTGTGCAACCTGAGCTCATTCCATGTGTTCCGGTGTGCATGTGGAGCAGGTGGACATGTGCCTGTGTGTGTGTGTGTGTGTGTGTGTGTGTGTGTGTGTGTGTGTGTGTGTGTGTGTGTGTGTGTGTGTTGTACTCCCTGTTCTACGTTACGTTATCTCGTTTCTGTGCAGCGTAGGCGTTTCTTTTAGATTCACTTCTGGAAAATGTTTGTTTTACCAGTTCAACAGCCGCATACCGCTCTGTGTTCAGCTCCTTCATGATCCTCACATACAAAACATTTGACTTTTTTAAGAGTATAATTTAAATCAGTACAACTTCCGGTCGAGCTTTTCTTTGTTTACAAGCCGACTGTGGATTCACGTTCCCAAGTTCAGATGCCATAAAAGCCGTTTCATCAGCGAGCGACAGATTGAGATTGTTGTGTTGTGAAACAGTGCAGGGAGCGGCCTGATAGTAACTGTGCTACACACACACACAAACATAAGTTATCTTCATGCTTCTTAACATCTGGATTATTGAATCTCTGAGGTTTGTATAACAGGCAGAGATTATTTAATCTGCATATCTGAGACATCCTGGACTGACAGCTGCAAGCACGGTGTCTTCAAAGTCTCGATTATTTTGACTTTCAATGCTCGGCGTCTTTCAGCCTTTTATTTCACCAACCACTAAAAGTCAAAGCTCACTCTTCGCCTCACGTTTCTTCTCTGAGCTTCATTCATCAACGTATCAATAGAGGCCGCTGAGCCTGGTTACATTGCTCGCTTGCCCTGCTCCTGTTCTGACACGACACCAGCTCTGCTTCTCAGTGCTACTAACACTAACACTCCCTCCCCAGTGCTCTGAGCTCACAGTCTGGGCAGCCCGGCTAACAGACTGAGCTAACAGTAGCTAACAGCAGCTAACAAACAGAGCTAAGATGAGCTAACAGCAGCTAACAAACAGAGCTAACAGTAGCTAACAGACTGAGCTAACAGCAGCTAACAGACTGAGCTAACAGTAGTTAACAGCAGCTAACAAACAAAGCTAACATGAGCTAACAGCAGCTAACAAACTGAGCTAACAATAGCTAAAAAACTGAGCTAACAGCAGCTAACAAACAGCAGCTAACATGAGCTAACAGTTGCTAACAAACTGAGCTAACATGAGCTAACAGCAGCTAACAGACTGAGCTAACATGAGCTAACAGCAGCTAACAGACTGAGCTAACAGCAGCTAACAGACTGAGCTAAAATGAGCTAACAGCAGCTAACAGACTGAGCTAACATGAGCTAACATGAGCTAACAGACTGAGCTAACAGCAGCTAACAGACTGAGCTAACATGAGCTAACAGCAGCTACAGCTGTCAGCAGTTTACTTCACTGTCCATCATAAACTCTGTAAATCACAGAGAGTTGAGGCGGAGCAGCCGGAGGACATCAGAGGGAAAACCAGAAAACATTTCCTCCATAAAATATGATCCAGTTTCACCAGAATCAGTGAAATAGTTGCTGCTGTGTGACTTAGTGCCGTGAAGCGTTACGATCAGATGAATGGTGTCTCTGTTATTTATGGTAGAAGTTACACAGTGGGACTTTAAATGGATTCATACTTTTTTTTCCTGCCAAGAAAACTTTATTGTAAGTGACATAAGTTGAGCAAACTGCTGCTCTCGAAGAAGAAGAAGAAGGAGGAAACTCGTTTTCTTTTCCGAGGACGAGATTTTGGGTGGAGTGTGTGTGTGTGTGTGTGTGTGTGTGTGTGTGTGTGTGTGTGTGTGTGTGTGTGTGTGTGTGTTGTACAGTAGCTGACTGTGTTTGCTTCTCATGTGGTTCAATGACCCAAATATTCTGACTCATTCATTCTGATCTGCCACATCACGGCAGAGGGAGAGAGAGAGGATGGAGAGATGGAAAAAGAATGAAGGAGAATGGAAAGAAACGAGAACGAGGTGAGGAAATATGGAGAAGACGGAGAGGAGGGGAAAAAAATCAAAGAACAAAGAAAATAAAGAGAAAAAGGAGCCGGTGTTTGTTTCATTTTCCAACTGTGCAGGAAATAATGACAAAGCTCAGAGAGGAGGTCATAACACAGCTCGGTCCAAACCACATCAGAACCCAGACGCTGAGCCACAGTCCAGCACACACACGAGTCATCAGCTGCTTCAAGTCAAATCCATCCCACCACCTATCGCCCTGTTTCACCTGCAAGCTGCAGGACGGTTAGTTTTAGTTCAGGAGTCTCGAAGATCGGAAACTTCTTTAAAGGATGAATGCTGCTGTCCGTCAGGATGCTCACTGCGTTCAAGATCATCAGATTTCAGACAGAGTACGATGAAATCTGGCTAAATGCTCAGCGTGTACAGTCAGCGGTGTTCAAGTCATGATGTGTAACTGCCGGTCATGGTGGGTCTGCAGGGACTTTGGTTTGTTGACACTGTTATTGTCATTACAACACATGTAAACATGGGATGAAACGAAATTGGTTTCGCCTGGTCCCGGAGCAGCCCAATATCAAAAATAAAATATATTAAAATATATATATATATATATATATATATAGAATATAAAATATAAAAAGTAAAGACAAATTAAAATTTAGAGCAAAAGTATATACAATAAATAGAAAAACAACAACAGTATACACCATGGTGAGGTAGTGACTTAGCTACATCAGAATCAGAAATACTTTAATAATCCCATTATTTTGTTACTATACTCCAGTATACAAACAAACAAAAACAACATATGTAAACACGTAACCATCTATTTTATATATATATATATATATATATATATATATATATATATATATATATATATTAAAGGTCCAATGGTGCTGCCGGCAGATGTTGGTTTGCAGAGGGAGGGATGGACAGGACGACATCTGGGCTGCAGAGCTGTTCTCTGGTTGTGATGTGACCGGTACAATCCCGGTCGGCTCGGACAGTGTGAAACCATCGATGGAGATGTTCTGACCAATGTTGTTGTGCAATAGCCAGAATATTCTGGCTACTGGACAACAATATTTGCGATAAAGTAATCCCAGTGTCCCAGACATCCATAATTTGGCCCAAATATGCCAAAAAATATTGCAGAGTACAGCATGTAGCACTGGGTTTAGGTTAGTTTCTGGTGAAGTGTGTTTATCGTTTTTTTCTAATTTGCTAAATTGTAATCAGGCAGAGCTTCAGCACTAACACATGACAGAATATCAAAATAAAATGTATGTACAAGGATTCAAGGAGTTTTATTGTCATTACAACACATGTAAACATGGGATGAAACGAAATTGGTTTCCCCTGGTCCCGGAGCAGCAGCCCGATATACCATTTGTTACAACATATCTTTGTGAGCAATCGTTTTCGAGGATGGCAACACCAAGGCAACAGCAGAAGTCACACTGAGGTAAGTTGTTGTGAGTTCATGCACTGTGTTGGTTTTGTTATTTGAACAAGGTGATGTTAATGCACGGTTCATTTTGCGCACCAGTAAAAAAAGCATATTTTATTTTTTACTAAAGAAGGGTTCGGTGAATGAGCATATGAAACTGGTGGGGTTCGGTACCTCCAACAAGGTTAAGAACCACTGGAATATAAAATATAAAAAGTAAAGGCAAATTTAAAATTTAGAGAAAAGTATATACAATAAATAGAAAACAACAACAGTATAACACCATGGTGAGGTAGTGAGAAGTACAATGTCCATTTGTCCGACTGTCTCAGCTTCAGCAGCTGCTTTGGTTGCCAATTTCTCACAATGATTGTAGGCGACCATTGAGCAGCTTTCTACCTCAACTTTTGGACCGCCCGAGTACTTCCAGTATTTGGACATTTTTCACACGTGTGTACTCGCGAACTGAGACAGACTGTTTGTCTGGTAGCTGTGCTTGGAAACAGTTTGGAAAAGGTTCTTTCAAATTTTCACAGGTTTAACTTCAGCAAAGAGTAAAACGTGGTTCCTTCATGAATGACCCGGTGTGGATAAATTCCCATGACCTCTCTCTCAGATGTCACGACTCAAACTGACCTTTAAATCTGGAGAAATGAGTTTGCCTGCCGACCTTTGTGTTAGATAAGAAAACTGTTGCGTTAAACATTGATTTCCTTCAGACGGAGCTCGTTCAGGGAAACTGTTTCTTTCTTTTTTCCCTCTGAATGTTAATTGTGAAAATCCAGCTGTTCTCACTCATCATCTTCATCATCACGCTGAGACGTTAAATCCTGAATGTGACTCAACAGCCGGTAAGTCGACAGCGCTTGTAGCTTCTTCTGAGAGCTGACGCAGCTGCCCTACATTACCGTCATCTGTAACCCATTACCCAGAACCCTTTGCTCTGGTGCCTGGCCAGGAGCTCCCCCGAGGGCCGCCGGCCAGCTCTGACGATGCGTTTCCTGTCTGCACGTCATTGGCTACGAGAGTCATGTTAAAATAATAAGGCTATTATATCAGAGCTCGGTCACAAGCACAAGATCCTGAGCCGGGCTGTGTGTGTGTGTCTGACCACCGGAGATGCCGGGAAAGTGTAAATGTGTGTGTGTGTGTGTGTGTGTGTGTGTGTGTGTGTGTGTGTGTGTGTGTGTGTGTGTGTGTGTGTGTGTGTGTGTGTGTGTGTGTGTTTTGTCTTTGTCTCCGTGTGGAGCTGCTCTCGTTAAACTCGTTTCACGCAGAGAAAATTTATGTAATTTTGCTGCCAGCCTGTTTCTGAAGTGAAATAGCTTCACACTCAAACTACAGCCCGGGAGCCAAACTTATTAAACGTGTACTCGTTAAAGTTGTCTACACAGACGATGTGTTAGGAAGGGAAAGTTTCTGCAGGGGCGACGCCAAAGTTCAGATAAAAATATGGCATCGTATTATCGATACTGTGACTTCAGGCCAAATAAATCAAATGATGTTAAACAAAGTCCGAAAGCTCAAATCACAAATGATTCCTGCTGGATTAGTGTCCGCACTGCACCACGACTCTACTTACAGACAACACAGTGCAAACAGATATCAGCTTTAAACGTCCAGCTGTGTCTGACTGATGGTTTAAGTTCAGTCTCGAGAGCTTCTGTGTTTTCACCTCTGAAGGTTTCTCACAGATTACTTAGTGTGAGACTCTTTTTAAAGCCGACCCTGTGGACCCTGGATGAAGTTCAGCTCCATGTTAGTGAACGTTTATCGACGTTTGGCTGGATTGTTGGTTTTTCCTGGTTTGGAACCGTCATAGAAAAGAAGAATAGAAACTTTATTGACTGGGAAATTCTCTTGTGGAGACATGGGCAGCCACCTAGTTGCTTTTAAGGGTTAGTGGCTTAGTTAGGGGTTCGGTATGTTACTCAAGGGCACCTCAAGCCCTCCATATTTGGACTTGAACCAGTTCCCAAGCCATACCTGACTGAGCCACTGCCGCTTCTAGCTATGAAGAAAGGAAACCTTAAAGCTAAAAGCATGCACTGACATTTCAGACAGTGTTTTGCTTCCAACAGTTCGTGTTTGAGCCTTTTCTGGTTCAATGTGCCTCCGACTGCCCTGCACAGAATCCTGGACTCGGATCCATCCAGCACCTTGGAGATGAACCGAATCCAAAATCTGATGGAGAGGCTGAAATTAGATGAGGGGAGGCTGTTGTGCTCATGGTTTTGGAATGAATGAGTTGTCCACATAGTTTTGGCCATGTAGGGTACTTTCAGCAAGTCCAGTCTTTCCCGTCTCTGTAGGTGACGGGATAATACTGATGATCTTTGAACGAGCATGGTCTTCCTCTGCTGCTCCTGTATCCTCAGCGATCTGATGCCGAGGTGTCGAAACATTCAGCAAATGGTCCAAGACTTCAGAGGAAACCCCTCAGAGTGGGTGAGAGAGAAATCAGAGGCCTCAGCTTTGACGCAGTGTTATTAGCTGGTGTCGGTACATGTGTGACACCGGGTCAGTGTCTTCATGTGTAAATGTGGCTGCAGGTTTTCACCCCTCACCCAGCCGCTGCACCTTTAACGTGTGAAAGCGGACTCCTTTCAAACCATCCACACATCATTAGCATGCTAAAGACAGCACAACTGTTTGTATTCTCTCTGCTCGGTTCTGCCGTCGTTGGGTCGTAGCTGCGAGACTCCGCAGAGTCTGCTTCCTTACAACCCCGACCTGACTCGTGTGTCCGTGCACGCAGCGGCGGCAACCAGATGAAGTTACTGCCAGTTACTCCAACCGTCATGTAAACACTTTAAAATCAGAGTGAGCATGACTGCACCCACACGGCTGATTACACTTTAACACTGCTAAACAAAGTTAAACAGAACTCATATAAAATTAAAGATTAAATACTTGAGGATAACTGTGATGTAAAGTGCGGACAGGTAGAAAACAAAATCATGTGAAAGGTTGACTTCATAACATGCATGTTTCAATAACCGACCATCAGAATAGAATAGATCTTTATTGTCATTGTCACAGGTACGACGAGATTGAAAGTGCTTCTAGTCAGTCAGTGCAACATAAATAAAATCCTGACATCAAAGTGACTAGTAAGTGTTAAAATAACTAAAATAAATAGGAATAAAATAATAAAACGTTAAAATGTACTAAAATAAATAAAATTAAACATATGCTAAAATCTAAATAAATACTAAATATGCTAAAAGGAGCATACACCCATTACATAAACATTAAAACATTGTGCAGCATTCACAGTGACTATTGCATTTGGATAAAAACTGTGTTTGAATCTATTTGTCCTTGCACCAATGAAGGCAGCATTACAAACAGGGTGTGAAGTGTCCCTCATGATGTTGTGGGCTTTCTTAAGACAGCGGGATCTGTGTCGGGCAGCCGACAGTGAGCTGTGTTGATGACCCTCTGGGGCGTTTTTCTCTGAGCCATCAGGCTACAAAGATATAAGACGACAATGTACATCAATGATCTAAATAATACAAATGGTGTGATGATGAATCATGCAAAGTATTTTGATGTTGGGGGAAAAAAAGTCTGATTTCGTAGCCGTGTACATTATTCGGTTAGTTGCACCATTTTTACATTTGTAAAGTTTTTACTTCAAATATCAGGCGATATGATATTTTGTATAAATTGTTGTCTTAGTTTGTCTAAAACATACAATCTAATTCATTTGGGTTTCAGGTGTGTCTGTTTGTCTCTTTCATTCAGAGTCTAATTTAATTGTTTTCTCTATTTTTAGTTCCGATTCTTACTTTTTAAAACATTTTTATATAGTTTTGTTTGTGCAAATCTTCCCATAGGTCCATCTATGTATATATAACCTGGTGTCCACAATGCAGTGGACACACAGTCCTGCTGTTGCTTCAGGTGACACTCGAATGCAGGAAGTCTTTTTCATGTAACAGATTCAAACATTTGAAACTTGAGATACTCAAACACTCCGCGACACTTTCAGATAATCACAGGATTTGATCTTGTGGTGAGCACGGTGAAGCAGCTGTGCTTCGTTTGCATTGTTTCTAAAGCTGAGCCTAATGACCCTGCATGTTTCTGCAGGAGCCCCCCCTGCATTAGCACCCCCGCTGCTCTGTCGTCCTTTCACGCACTCTCGAGCCGCTCGCCTCCAGCAGCGATGAGGAGACCTGATAAGCCTCAGACAGCAAACGCTGCCTGAAGTGATGTCACTTATCAGATTGTGCAAAGCACTGAAACAAAAAAAAAACAACAAACACTTTCTACACTGCCAGATTTCCCCTTTCAGTTCCCCGTGCCACTTTACCACAAAGCCCTTGAACACAACATCAGGGAGGAGTTTGATAATTAGCATAATTGAAGGAGACATGATGTTCTCCGTGATGGATCACTGACTCCAGCCGGTTTCACGTCCCTGCAGGGAGATTTTCACAGTGTACACTAATGAACAGACAGATATTAGAGTCTAATATCTCGTGTTGTCACCTGTCAGTCCACAGATAAACACTCCGTCCTCTGTCAGCTTGCTGCTGGCTGCACTTTGATCACGCTGATACACTTTTTATCTGTTTCTTTCTTCAGCAAATCAGGGTCACTGAGTGCATGTAAATGCGAGCGGCGAAGGGGAGGTCCCACTCTGCATGTAAAGTTTGAGTGGAAAAACAAATGCACGGTCTTCAGAGTCTTGAAAATTCCCCCATGACACATGACTTGTTTCCTCTGTGGTTTGATTAAAGAAGATGTGAGAGAGAGAAAGGCTCTGTTTGCAGGTTATGTTCAGGTTTGTGGAGGATTTGATGGAAGGTTTCGTCACGTTGTGGACTTTTTCAACATCCTCACTTCACTTTTAAGTTCATTAACTCATTAACTGGTTTTAATGATGTCATCCTGCATCATTAGTGCGTGGACGTGAGCGTCCGAACAACAACAACAACAACAGAAAGTATCAGCTGATCATGGAGCGATGATGTCGTACGTAGGTCTGTTCCATAATCTCAATCAACAGAAAATGTTATCGTGACTGGTAATGGACCCAACATGCAATCACAACTCTGAGACCAGAACCAATGCAACACTTACCAACAGGATGTCAGGTGAGGAGGTCCAGGACAGCGGTGGTGGACGTGAAGTGTAAGAGTTCAGCTGTTAAAACGAGGGCGGTTGAACTACAGACATATATACATAGACATGTATACACAGACATATATACACAGACATATATACATAGACATATATACACAGACATATATACACAGACATGTATACACAGACATATATACACAGACATATATACACAGACATATATACACAGACATGTATACACAGACATATATACACAGACATGTATACACAGACATATATACACAGACATGTATACACAGACATATATACACAGACATGTATACACAGACATATATACACAGACATGTATACACAGACATATATACACAGACATATATACACAGACATATATACATAGACATATATACACAGACATATATACACAGACATGTATACATAGACATATATACACAGACATGTATACACAGACATGTATACACAGACATATATACACAGACATGTATACACAGACATGTATACACAGACATATATACACAGACATGTATACACAGACATGTATACATAGACATATATACACAGACATGTATACACAGACATATATACATAGACATATATACACAGACATATATACACAGACATGTATACACAGACATGTATACACAGACATGTATACACAGACATATATACATAGACATATATACACAGACATGTATACACAGACATATATACACAGACATGTATACACAGACATATATACATAGACATATATACACAGACATGTATACACAGACATATATACACAGACATGTATACACAGACATATATACACAGACATATATACACAGACATATATACATAGACATATATACACAGACATATATACACAGACATGTATACATAGACATATATACACAGACATGTATACACAGACATGTATACACAGACATATATACACAGACATGTATACACAGACATGTATACATAGACATATATACACAGACATGTATACACAGACATATATACATAGACATATATACACAGACATATATACACAGACATGTATACATAGACGCCGCATTGAGCAGGTCGGTCGTTGGTCGCGATACGTCAACGGGTCTGCCATATTGGGTGTGGCAGATCTGCCCGTAAACTAATAACAGGAAATGGACTTCATAAAGCGCCTTTCTACAAAGTTCTTTAAGTTAATGTCTCTTATACACCCATTCACACACACACTAATATATCTGGGAAACAAACAGGCACCAAAAACAACGTATGTAACTTTTAAAGTGATGATTATAAATGTTTACTCTTTATGTAAGCACCAAACCAACGTTTGTATTTTTCTAATGCTGAGTGTTTACAGCTACTCATACTAAAGCTACAAATATTGAAATATTTATATTTAACATTTAATCTGTGTCTATAATAACCAGGTCCTGAAATGTAGAGATGTAGAAGATGTTCAGTCCATTTCCTGTTTTTAGTTTACGGGCAGATCTTCCACATCCAATATGGCGGCGACGTATGATTCAGTGCTCAATGCGGCATCTGTGTATATATGTCTGTGTATATATGTCTGTGTATATATGTCTGTGTATTTATGTCTGTGTATATATGTCTGTGTATATATGTCTGTGTATATATGTCTGTGTATATTTGTCTGTGTATTTATGTCTGTGTATATATGTCTGTGTATACATGTCTATGTATATATGCCTGTGTATATATGTCTGTGTATATATGCCTGTGTATATATGCCTGTGTATATATGCCTGTGTATATATGTCTGTGTATATACGTCTGTGTGTATATACGTCTGTGTATATACGTCTGTGTATATACGCCTGTGTATATACGCCTGTGTATATACGTCTGTGTATATATATGTCTGTGTATATACGTCTGTGTATATACGTCTGTGTATATATATGTCTGTGTATATATATGTCTGTGTATATATGTCTGTGTATATACGTCTGTGTATATACGTCTGTGTATATACGTCTGTGTATATACGTCTGTGTGTATATATGTCTGTGTATATATGTCTATGTATATATGTCTGTGTATATATGTCTGTGTATATTTGTCTGTGTATATATGTCTATGTATATACTGTGTATATATGTTTATGTATATACTGTGTATAAATGTTTATGTATAAATGTCTGTTTATATATCTCTATGTATATATGTTTATGGGTTGAACGGTCTGGTGAAGTTCCTGGAGGTTGAACGAGTTTACAGCGTCAGGCTGATTGGATGATGCGAAGCAGGTGGAGGTGATCAGACAGGTGAGGAGGAAAACCGGAGGCCACGCCCAGAAACACATGCAACAGAAGCTGACACACACAAGACACACAAGGGAAAGGGGAAACTTACAAATACTTAAATATATCTTATAATCTTTATCTTTTAATGGAGATTTTTAAAGGCACAGACAAAAGATGTAAACAAACTACGACTTGTTGACAGACTTCCACTTTAACGGACCTGTCTTTGTATCTGACAAGGAAGCGTCCTCGAAGGCGTCACACATCTTGTTTGTTCACATAAAATCTGGAGAGGGAAGTTCAAACCTTTGTGCCGCCTCAATATCTTTAAATCTGTGTGTTATTAATAAACTCTGCACAATGAAATGAAACCAGAGAAGCAGATTGAAACTCGGATCATAATGCGAACACCTCTTTACTCCTCACACATGCCTCAGATGACACACAAAAGGAGGGATTAGTGTTGGAGATGGGGGGGATCCCCGCGGAGGATGAGTTTGACTCATCGTCATAAATCATCACAGCACAGATCGGGACAGGTGAGAGGAGAAGAGACGAGCTTCTTTTGTCCCACTCGCAATATCAGGTGACCGTGTGTTGGAACATTTCAGCTCACGGACGGGCGTGAAACCGGATGAATCATCAGCACAAACAAAAAGAGGCAAATAACAAATGTGAGGGGAAATAACGGATCAGAGAGCTTCATGAATTCAGCAGCTTTGTGCACCAAACCTGCATTAATCCACTGCTGGAAATAACCCCACAATAAAGCACTTTTTTTTGTAGTTTGAGTAACATTCGCTAAAAACTACAGTCTCCAGCTGTTTTAGGAAGTTACAGAACATGAATCTGTAAATTTATGAGCCATTTTTAAAGATTTACATTTTTTGTCTGAACCGATGGGCTCGAGACAGAAAGCGCTGACACCACTGACAACAAGAAAACACCGGCCTCGTCCGTCGAGGAATACTGCGGTTACTGTGAGGTCGAGTCTACGTGTCCTGATGTCCTCCTCCATGTGCTGCTGCTTACTCTGCACACGGCTGTCAAACAGATTTGTGGAAACAAGTCTACCGTCGAGATGTGTGGAAAACCTACAACACTTCTGATTAGCACGGCAGTTCATGCACGAAACTCCGGGCTCCTCATTCATTTCAATCGGAGCTCTGTATCAGAGAAACAAAGAGAGGAAAGATGCATGGTGGTAAAGAGTTTTACAAAGTGGGATTAGCTGCGGATCAGGAAGTCTATCCCCTCACTGTAAATTCCCTTTTTTTAAACCGATCTCCTGAATGTTCCTCAACACACAAACACACAGGAGTATTATCTGCTCACACAGCAGGGTGCAGAGAGTCCTGCAAACTGCCCATGCATACTAAATGTTGGGCCGTAAGGTCGGAGTCGACTGCAGGTAACTTGTTGAATATTCAGCGCACCTCAGCACAGATCGTAAATCTCTCCCAGCTGTGTTAAAATAAAATAATAAAATAAATAGTTTCCCCTCAAAACACTCTGCACAAATATTCTGCATCCGGCTCTGCTCGGGGTCGGGGGAGGAGGTATTCCCCTTCATGCTGCATCTTCTACCTCCACCCCTGAAGCTGCACCAACCACACGAATGCAGACCCTTGTTTCACCCGACTGAAAACCCCCGAACGTTACAGGCTCCGTTAGTCACCTCCAGCCTCAGGGGACCCCAGGAGTCACAGTAAAACAATAAAATGTGACGAGGGGTGAAATGCTGCTGTAATTACCCAGACAGACAGTTTCTAAACAGCACTCATCCTGCTTTCTCCACACTTCAGTATTTATAATTGAATCTTTTATTAATTAACTTTATGTGCGTTTAGTCTCTTGTTTCACGAAGATGCTGCAAAGCACAACTGACTGATAGATTCATCTTTCACATTCATTCCCTGATTATCAGACGTGCAGGTAACAAAATAAAACCATCTCTGTGCAGTAACAAACAAACTGCAAACAACTTTTCAAATGATTTAACTGTCACAGACGAAAATCCAGAAAGTTTTGTGACTCTCTGACTTTCTTCTTGATTGTTTGTTTGCTGGTTTTTCTTCGTCTCGACATTCTTATGGAATTATGCATGTTTATTCATTTTATCAGAGGTTTTTAGTCTCAGCTCAGTGAAGACGTTCAGGAGTCAACAACCACCGCCAGAAACACAGCAAGAAACATGGAGAGGACTCCGGATGAAGACTCAGCTCCTCAGTCTTTATTCTTGTAACTTTCCATGATGGCAAATGATTTCAAAAGGAATCTAGTCCCTGTTCCATCTTCAGTCTTTGCAAAATCTTTAAATAGTCTTAGACGAAGAGGTTGACTCGAGTCTTTTCCAAGTTTCCTTCGGCATGAGATGCTTGTGCCTTTAGAGTTGATGTCACGGTTGTCGGACACACCTGCTCCACCTGACTGTTGGTGCACGTCGACTATTTCCAGCGTGTTCGGCCTCCGTCCACAGAACGCTTTTCTTTCACTCAGCGTTCATTCGTTTGTCTCATGAGGAAATCATCAGTATTTTAAACCAAACTATATTTAACTTCACAGTTTTATCTTCTTTGGGGGGAAACCCCCGCATAAAAGTCAAATCACAGTTTCTGAAGAATCACACTGGCTGCTTGTGAAATGCTTTGGGTGACTATTAAAGGATGTTTATGAGTAGAAAAATGTGGAAACTCCTCTGAAGCTCCACTGAAAGCAAAAATGACACTTAGTCAGGCGAGACGAGCTTCGACATATTCATACACCTCGTTTCTAAAAACACGGTGGAAGTGAGAACTCGACTGAAATGAGACGTGGGCCTCAGCGGGGACAGTGAACGCAGTTTAACCTCTGAATGAAAGACATCCAGGTTCTAATCAGAGCTAACGAGGCGCCTGCAGTCACTCTCGTCCTCCTCCCTCCTCGTTTTCTTTTTTTTTACGACGCTCAGGCTCTGACAAATGCTCCGATCGAAGGTTTTGCTCGAGTCGACCTGCTAAACGACAGGTTGTTGTCATTTCTGTCGCTCTCTCCATGCCGGGCGCTTCCTGCAGGTTGTAAATCAGCTGATGAGGGTTTAAGAGCAGCTCGACATGCCGGTGTACCATCAGGACTTTAGGTACAGATGGTGCATTCAGGGTCACTTTGCAAAAAAAGGCTTCTGCACACAAAGACACTGATTAAATATTTATTGTGACAAATCCCCAAACAGGCAATATGATCTAGATGGAAGTATCGTGTTTCCGATCGGTCAATACGACAAAAATATCCTCGTTCGCTCGTTCGAGCTGTGAGAAGCAGCATCTCCAAGACGATCCTTTGAGTTTGATGAGTTTTATTTGTTTCCAGGAGTTTGTCGTGAGAGAGTGTCACACCTGTTTCCATCATTTATCAGAGCTTTGGTCCTGGAAAACAATTTATATGATCAGTTTTAGTTCTAGTTTGATTGCTGTGCTGATTGTATTCACTCCTGTGTTACAGTGGTGTGTGGTGCAGTGGTTAGCACTGTCGCCTCGCAGCAAACATCCTGTCTCGAACCCCAGCGTGGGGCCTCTTTGTGTGGAGTTTGCATGTTCTCCTCGTGGGATTAGGGTCGTCTATGAGCCCTTGTTTTTCCCCGTTAAAGGATTAACAAAGTATCTCTCAATGCCAGTTGCGATCAGCTCCCGTCCCCCTGATAAGGACAGGTGCTTCCAGTTTATTTTGTAAAACACTTTGCATAAAGGTTGCTGTTGGCTTTATGGTTTTATCTTGATTGATAGCAAACACTGTTGGACACAAAGCAACAATAAACACGAGCGATCTTTCATTGCAGGTAAAGACAGGACAGGTTCAGTTTACTTCGTCCAGTGTTCGCGGCTCTCTCTTCTGGACTCTTCACTTTCCATCGAGTTGCAAGTCTGCAGAACTATCGACTGACCGCTCAGTGGTTCTTCACTCTGTGTGAAACGGTGACGGCTTTAGACTGAGAGGAAGACGCGAGAGTCTTGACAGAAAACAGGAAGACCCCACATCACACCCACACACACAACCACGCGCACACACACGCACAAACACACACACACAAACATACACCCCAACATACACTCCACCTCTTATTGTAAGACCCGAGGTGCTGATGGGAACTCAAATACAGAACCGAAAGTGGGTTTCCAGTGTGTGTGTGTGTGTGTGTGTGAGGAAGTCAGTAGAGGGTTGGGTGAGCACACAGTAACGGATTTGGGGGTTGGGGTCGTGTGTGTGTGTGTGTGTGTGTGTGTGTGTGTGTGTGTGTCTTTAACGGCCAGCTACAGCGACCTCCTCATTCATGTCACTGAGTTCGCGGCGTTGGCACAGCGGAGGTATCACCACAGACGGAAAACACACTTTTGGTTTGGTTCCACATTCGCCGCTACACGACACAGCGTCACCTGAACGTGTGTGGAAGAACCACATACGCTCTCTGGCGTCTTGCCCGACCACAACCCTGTAAACATCATAAACACGTCGACATGCACTCGTTTAATTTTAGTCTTTAGTTGTTTTATTCTGCTCAGACCCTTCGAGAGGAATCTTAATGTTTGGGGAAGATCCTGTTTCAACATGACAAAGACCCGGGGCATGAGGACAGAACTCAACTGACCCCTGATCTCCACGCCTCCGAGACGAACACTGATAGTACGTCCACAATTTAAGCAACACTAGGTAGAAGTTTTTTTGCAGTTTGGCACCTCCAATTTCACTCCCAGGCGAAAACGCCTTTGGTACAAAAACTACAAAAACACTGCCTGGCTCCTGTTCTGGCACAACACTGGCTTCGCTCCCTGTCAAGCATCCCTCTGCCTCCCAAGCCTAAAAAAAACCCTCCTCCTCTTCTTCTTCCTGTGATCACAAACAGATGTGGTACAAACACTAACACTCCCCCGGTGCTCTGACCCCTCAGAACGGCTAACAAACTGAGCTAACAGCAGCTACAGCTGTCAGCAGCTCCAGCTCCTGTTCTAGCACGACACTGGCTCCACTCTCCGCCAGTTTAAACCTCCTCTTCTTCTTCCCGGTGGTCTAAAACGTCTGTGGTACAAACACCAGCTCACAGTCCAGCTAGCCTGGCCACCAAACTGAGCTAACAGCAGCTATCAGGTCCCCTCTAACGTTGTCTGTCTCTAAAACAGACTTATTTCATGAATTCAGCTAACTCTGTTCAACAGTCGCGTAACTTTGACGTTCAGATGTTTGAACCTCCGTCTTTGTTTGGCTTCACGTCCACGTTTGACTCTGTGCGTAGGTGAGTCGAGACACAAATGTCTTGCATGTGTCAAACAGGAGGACACAGGGGAAATTCACATTTGTACGTGTGAAATATTTCACTTCAAATGTGAAATACACGAGAAAAAACAAGTGTTTTAAAAACCCCACACGACCTCGGGTGACACAGCGTTCAGTGTTGTGATAATTCTTCTGGGGTCTTTCATAATCCTTCTCGTTGGACTTTATCCTCCACACCTTCATCTTGCATCGACGTGTCCACGCCGACACAGACCATTGTTGTTATTTAGCTGGAAGCGAATCGTCACGTCCTTTTTAAAATGTGAAGAATTCCACCTAATGACCCCGCCCCCCCCTCCTGTCTGTAGAGCCTGTGTGATTTAACAACCCTCCAGTCAACAATCTTATCTCCTCGTCTTCACTACAAGATGAAAGACATTTGTTGAATATCAAACAAACTGCAAACACCAACACTAACACCACCTCCTCCTCCTCCACCTCCTCCTCCTCCTCCACCTTTCACTACATTCCAGCAGAAAGTTTGTTTGAGTTTTGACAATAATAGACGAGTCTGAGTGAGTTATTCTCTATATCAGAACGCCTCAGAGTGTGTTACGGCTCTTTATACCACGACCACGTCAAAGAAAAGCTTCGTTAACATGTGTCACACTTTGAAAAATTTTAAACTGAGGTCAGAAGATTTAATGCTTCACATTTAGTGATTCGTTCACTTTTAGAAGCATTTGTAAGTTTGTAACATTCAGGGAGGGGTCTATTTACAGGATGTAGCAAAAATATAATATAATATTCATAACTATGTTTTCATGTGTGTTTAGTTCATTAGTTAAAATAAGAATTAGTTGAGTTGCACACTTGCCCTTTAACCTCTTCTGATTTCTTTCCCTTTCTCTTCGTGATTGTTTCTCCAGTTTTCTTCACACAGCGTTACATGAATGCACACGTTTTAAAAACCTTTTGTTTAACATGTTTTTGCACATTTTAAAAACTCTGAACTTTTGCACGTTACCTGACAGATCCCTCACGTTCTGTACAGCTCTTGTCATATGTTACAGATATTTATATTGTTTATATTTTTAAATACTTGAGTTTTTTAATCTTCCTTCCTATTTTTTTTTAATTATTACATAATGTCTGAGACAAAGTCCTTGTATTGAAAACCTACTTGGCAATAAACCAGATTCTGATTCTGTGAAATGTTTTGGAATCACTTGCACAGTTTGTTGTTTCTGTCTTTGTATAGCTGCACGCTCCCAGACATCAGTCCTTGTCGTCCCCTTTCACACACACTTACGGCATGTGGAGATCTCCTGACAGCAAGATGTATAGAGGACAGGTGGACACACACACACACACACACACACACACACACACACACACACACACACACACACACACACACACACACACACACACACACACAGAAGGATACAACTTTTACTTTTACAACCCTCGTGTTCTTCATGTTAGCTTTGACTTCACTTACTTTATTAAACCGTCAGCTGTCTCATTAAAGATCGTGTGGAAGCTGCAGCCTGGATTTATGTGACAGGACACTGAGGTGAAGTGTTGCTTGTAGCTTGTTTACTGTGGAGTGCAGCTTTATTTACATCGGCCCAGATGTTTCGGATTTACTGCAGAACAAAGTGCATCAAGTTCAGGAACATAACACTGGGGAACAATTTGAAAAAGATTTTTATGCTGATTCCAAAATTACAGTCAGTTTTTTTTCTAGCACGTCAAGTTTTTACAGATCAGCAAAGTTCTGCAATATCTGCACACAGAGATCTGGCATGGTCGAATGAAGAGGATCTGTGCTTTTCTCTTCACCGTGTCACCACGAGCATACCGCTGTACGTTCTGTTTGGTCTGATTCTGTTTTTGTAGTTTTCAAAGATCTTAGTGTTTTATATTTCCTTTGTTTCAGATCATGTCTGATACTTCTCGTCGTAAATGCCTAAAACAACCCTGACTCCTTTTGCTGTATTTGTGCAAGTTTCAAGTCAGAGGAAATCAAACATCAGTGCATCTGTCAAACAAGCAGATTCTGCATATTTTAAAGTAAAACTCTGTGATCAAGACAACAAGACACAGGCCCCTCACAGAGTGTGCAAGCAGTGTGTGCAGAGTTTACGGATGTGGACCAAAGGAACGCGGAAACAGTTGGTGTTTGGTATCCCCAAAGATCTTTTACTTTTGTTTTGTTACAGTATTTTTCATATTTTTAAGAAAACAGGATCCTATAGTTCAAAAACTTGATGTGATAGAGAAAAACTGAGATCAGTTTTGGATTCTGCAGCTGTCAGACCTAACCCAACAAAAACTGTTCTCCAGTGAATCTATCCAACATTGCATTTCTTAAAAACTGAAATTCTGAGCAGCATTGATGCTCATAAAAATATTTTGGGCTTGTTGTGTTAAGATAACTCAGGTCTGCACATATAAAACATGTCTGTTGCTGCGCAGGCTGCTGATAACCGGCCGCTGGCCTTTAACATCCTCATATTAACTGGATTGCATCTGGTTGTGCAGTTAGCGTGCCGCCATATGTCAAATACCAAATGGCTCCGCTCGACCTTCTGACAGCAGCAGCGACAACTTCAACGGTCAGTGAGGTGAAGGACAGCTGCAACGCACAAAACACAAAACACACACACACTGAGCACATATACTGTACATAGGAACACACACATGAGCATGTGCACAGACTGTAATGTGCAAAACACACACACACACACACACACACACACACACACACACTGTTCACAGCTGCACAGCAAAGTGAAACTGACCAATTCATCCATGAGAACGATAGATAGATAGATAGATAGATAGATAGATAGATAGATAGATAGATAGATAGATAGATAGATAGATAGATAGATAGATAGATAGATAGATAGATAGATAGATAGATAGATAGATGGTTTGTTGGTTTGACAGGTTGTGATTTGTGCAACAGAAGCAGGGGACAGGTGAGGGGTAACGTTCAGGTTAAGCTGGTGTGGGACAGTGTGTTTGCACACAGCGTGACAACAGGTGTGAGTGCGTGTGCTGGGTCAATCATCACACACACACACACACACACACACACACACACACACACACACACACACACAGTTGGATCCCTCTGTCTGACAGCAAGACGAATGGAGGCGACAGATGCACACATAACTTTTACTTACAAAACAGTGAGTGAGGATTTAAGACTGTATGTGTGTGTGTGTGTGTGTGTGTGTGTGTGTGCGTGTGTGTGTGTGTGTGTGTGTGTGTGTGTGTGATGGATGAAGAGTTTGTTGGAGACAGGAGGAGGGTGAGAACAGAGAAGAAGAAGGTATAAGGTACGAAAACAGATTAATCTCCAAACCATCCTTGGTAACATTGGGAAAATATGGTCCCATGGGTCCTTGAAATCCTTGAAAGTTTGTCATTGAAAGTGCTTAATTAGTCTATAAATCTGTCTTTGTCTTTGCTGTGTGAGAGAAGGATCTGTGTCTCAGATTACGCCCTGTTGGGGTCCTTGAATCTGAGGGAAGTCCATGAAAAGTTGTTGAATTTAATGATAAAGTTGTGGGAACCTTGATCTGCCTGCATCCATCTATCTCAAACACACCAATGCACCAAGAGTTTATTTACTGCTTTACACAAGCGTCACGAAACTTCAGCTTCATCATTGACTCAGTGTCACAGAGCAAGACGCCGGTGGAACAGTTTGAAATCAGTGGCCTGAAAAGCCCGGACTCAGATTTGTTAATTTCTCCTTGATTTCTGTGCTTCTAACAGTCGATGTAGACTGAGTAGTTAAGTCATTGCCTGTCTGTTTATACACTAGAGAGCCCGCACAGGATGTTTTATTTTGAAAATTGAATCTCTACGCCGTGTCTTTGTCTGACTCTCGGCAATCGATCAGTCTCTGCCGGCAGCGGTGGCATCACGGTGGATTCAGGACTAACATAGTGACTCACATGTTTCCTGGCTGCAGTTTGGTTATTCATCACAAACCTGCGACACTTATTCTGCCTCATCAGAATCTCAATACCGAATCTGTATGAAAGCCTAATCCAGTGTGGACGCGGTCCCCATCCTGAGCCACTTCACTGTCAGGACTTGAGCCGGCCTCAGGGGGTCGGGGGTGGGGAGGGGGATTTGGGTGGAGAGTTGGGAGATTTGGGGGTGAAAGGGTGAGTTAAGTGTTGAGGAGATGGGAGCGGGGTCACCGGCTAATGATCTTAAATCCTTGACAGGTCAAAGGTCCTTTGAGGATCCACTTCCAGGACACAATAGAGTCCTGTTCTTCCTCCGAGCTGGAACAGTCTATTCAGCCACACAGAGCCGACCTCTGACACCTAAAACCTCTGGTGGAGGCGCAGTGACTTTAATATGTAATTGTTGCAGTAATTATACTTGGCGTGGCGTTGTGTGGAAAACAATCTGCTTTTGAAAAAGCAGCAACAAAACTTTGATGAGCGAGCCAATTAGAAGACTTGGAGCCTGGAATATTAATTAGGTAAATTGGTTTTCCAAAAGCATCTTAAGGAAGATCATTAAATCCCCCTTAAGAAACCTGCTTAAGCTCCAAAGGTTGTGACTGCTAAGAGCATCTTGACAAGATCTGAATCTGGAGTGGAGTCGACATGTTTTTAGTTTTCAGTGAGTTTGTTCATTATTTTAAGTCGATACTTTTTGTCCCGTGAGTTTGATATAAAACATATAAAATAAATCAACGTACAGTTCATTGAACAGTTGTATCGTTGTCCTCTTTTTTCCACCAGTCGTGTAAAATATGAATGAAACATCCAATGAATTGAAAACAGCACAAAGAAACTTTGTTTTCCAGATCTTGTGTTTTGTTTCTGTTCATCACACTGATACAGAAAATGTTACACGACATCTAGAAATCCCAAACTGACTTTTATCGAGTAACTTGAATCCCCGAAACCTTCAAACCTGCAGACACACACGTTAAGCGCCTCTCCGTGCTCTGTCGTGTTGTTTTAGGAAACGCATCAGTTCATTTCAGAGTATTTGTAGAAACGCTCTTAACATCCAGGATGGATCGTAAATCAGGGAACTCGGCTCGGATCTGTGGAACGATCAACAAAGATAAATATTTTCCCTCGGCGGCTTCTCGAGGAGAGTTTAGTGTTACATTCGATTCAACACTTTAACAAACACTAAATTAAGTTTTGAATATATTTTCTCATAAATCGTTTAAAAGAGTTTCTGAATGTTTTAATTCCTCCAGTGTTTGCCGGAAAACTCTCTCTGTGTTTCTTTACATGCCGCTGTCATACTCTAACATGCATAAGAGCGTAATGTCATCATGTATTACACACCTGGGTAATACATTTACTCCATAAAGCTTCATTTGTGTAATTTCCAAAGTTTTTTTGAAGGGAAATTTCCCAAAAAGCTGCAGTATCAGTCACATATTGAACTTATGATGTGAGAATTCATATTCAAATAATTTAGGTGTCCCCCCTCCCACACGTTAAAAATGTTCCCATGTGTTCACAGAGAGTCGGTTTCACGGTTCACAGGTGATGGAGTTGTCATTTCTACATTACACAGGAAACGGGTAAACTGAGAAAATCATATGAAAACCAGCAGATGTCCATTAAAACATTTTCTGACATTTTACTCAAGGATGGGACAGCGTGAGGTAAATTTCCAGAAAGAATGAATTATAGGAAATTATGACGTCTTTTTCTGCGAATGAAGACGAGGCGATTTCATTTTTTCAAACAATATCTTCACCTTCACCTCTGACGAAATATAAATGTATAAATACATGTAAGTTATTGGTGACGTGTTCGTGGTTCGTTACATCTCTATTCAGGTTTTAATGCGTTCAACATGTGCAGCAGAAAGTCGAGTGACTATCCGTCTAAATATATTTCATAAATCATTATAATGTTCTGATTTTAATAGATGATGATAATTAGTTTTTCCAATCTTTGGTTTTACGGCTTCTTGCACTCAGGATGGTTAAAGACTAAAAAAAGAAATAATAAAGTACACACACACACGCACGCACGCACGCACGCACGCACACACACACACACACACACACACACACACACACACACACACACACACACACACACTACAGTGTCTAATTCACACACATTCCTCGGCTCCCACATGTCCTGATGGCACAAGAGTCCTCTGACCGTCAGTCACTGAGGTCCATATGGTGTGTGTGTGTGTGTGTGTGTGTGTGCGTGTGCGCATGTGTGTGGGAACACTTGTGCTGCGATGACTTGTGTGTGTGTGTGTGTGTTTGTGAATTCAACATCCCACTATGAAATTACAGGGACACTCCGAGTGTCTCGTGTTTGTGTGTGTGTGTCCTGTTCTTTGCTAACTACCTATTAAATTATAGGGTCGACTGTGGGTTTTATAGAAATGTACAGAGTGTGTGTGTATGTGTATGTGTATGTATGTGTGTGTATGTGTGTGTGTGTGTGTGTGTATATATAAATGTTCTCTAACAGCCTGTAAATTTATAATGACAGCCCTGGACTGTGGGCGCATATATACATTGTGTGTGTGTGTGTGTGTTTATGGTGGAATGGACACTGAAGACATTGTTTTATATATATATATATATATATATATATATATTTATGTTGATGCTCTCTCCGTGTAAACAGAACAGATCTATGTATGTTTGTCTTCGGTATCAGTGCACGTGAGCTGGATGATTTAACGTGTCGATCGCTCCCTGTCTCACCCACTCAGCGGCTCTCAGTAATGTTTTGTATATGATGAAATAAACGCCGTGCAACGGTTTAAACAGACTGATGATGAAAGTGCAGAGAGATGCAAAGACTGAGCGATAGTTAAATAATGACAGAAGTCACTGGTTAAAAGAAGTTAAAATCTCTGCAGGTTTAAATAAGAACAGATTCTCAGAGCACAATAACACCTCAGACAAGCTGGAATTAACTGTTGCTGCGACTGTCCAGGGTTAAGGTTGGATCTGGATCACAGAATATCAGCTGATAGAAACAAATCAACAGCTTCGATCTGATTCAGAAAACTGCAGGTGGTCCAAAGAAAAACTAAAATATTTAGAGCCCCGTTTCACCGCTGTGATTTAATCAAGATCAGTGGAAAACAACTTAAATCAACAATATAAATGGAAGTTTTAGTCATGTAATAAATATAAATCATACATTTGTTATTTCAATGTTCATGTTGATCTCTGTGAAACTATCAATTGTTGAAGGAAAGAGGAAAAACATTGATATAACAGGTGAGCCCAAACCTTTGAGGAGCAGTGTTGTCATGTGACTGAGTCTCTCTTTCTTTCTGAGGAAGCCATTTGTAGCTGTACCATCGAATCACTACAATACTGCAAGTAGCAGCAGTAAGTCAGGGAGTCTTAATTGGAACTGACTCGGACCGAACATACACACCAGATCATGTTGCCACATTGTTGATTGGAGAGCAGGTGGTTGAGATTAGTGGGAAGCCCACCTACTAATCTGTAAACTGGAGGAGGGTTTCTGACATTCTTTGAGAAAACAAGAAAAAAAAATGTCCTCAGTAGCCTGCAGCCGTAATTTAGTTTAAATTACACCTCTGTCGTCGGGGACATTCCTTCTGTGTTCAGTGACGTTTCCTGCAGCGATTTGTACGAGGTCTTAAAGTATTCTGTGTAGAAATGGATCACATTCATCTGTGGGCCTAAAAATTACATTTATCTGTCATAAAGTTCTTTTCATAATCATGTTGTAATGTCACGATGTTGCTGGTGACGTTTAGTGATTTCATTAAATGTTAATAATGCCGAGTCACCACGAGATTTTCTGTCTTGGCTTAAAACAAATAAAATACAGTTTTACTGGTACATTTATTATTAGCATTTTTGCAGCTTGCCAGGTATGTTAATGAATTAATTAACAATGTTTCATAATTATTCTTAGAAGTCTAATTTGGTATTTTGTTTGTCAAAACATATTTGCTATTACAAATCCAAGAGGCAAACAGGGGTGATGCGTCTTCTCAAAGGCTTTCAAACAACAATCGAACCGAGACATGAGCGAGGACTCTAAATCGGACTGGGTCGGGTTTGTACTGATCGTCTCTGACTCTCTGCTCAGGGCGGCCTCAGCGTGTCATCGAGCCACCCTCTAAGGACCGCCCACAAAATCTTGGACTCAAAAAACTGGTGAAAAACAGTTTGAACGATATATTACTGAAATGTGAAGCTAAAGGTTCAGCAACTATTTTACATTTTTTTATTTTATATGTATGTATTTGTATTTTGAAAGAATTGCCTTTATACAGACTTTGTATATGGGGTACGTCAATATATATTTTCAGCGCTGGAGAAATTATTTAGTAACCTATAATAAAAACGCAGGCTATTGAACGGCAGCTGCTTGTTTTGAATGTATCTTGAACCATTTTCTGAAATACAAAGCTGTGAAACTTTCTGCTGGTTTGAAATGGATTTCTAAAATTCTGTTTTTTAATACACCAGCTTGTGGCCCACACACACACCCACACACACACACCCACACCCACACACACACACACCCACACGCCATGCTGACCCCACTTCAGCGAAAAACAAGCTGGCATATTTCTTCTTCTTCGAAAAAAGAATCCAACATGTGCTCCACCTCTCTTTCCAAAAGAAGCAGCCATATTTTCCTGGTATGCGTCCCATTCCTTGAAACCCCCACCACCACTCATAATCACAGTCTGCTCCAGCATGGCGGTTCCAGTGTGGGTTTTTTTGGGGGGTAGGTTTAGAGAGACGGGGGATGCCTTTAAGGCCATGGCCTTTATAATCTGCAGGGGCCCAAAAACTGCTCAGAGGAACTCCCGTTCTGTTCTGTATTGTTGAGTCTGTTTTGAGGTCGGACCTTGAAAGCGTCCTGACTGGTAATCAGCACTTTTTAAGATGATCAAACAGCCTCTATTATGATGGAGGACAATGGGGCTGACAGGAGAGAGGTGGGTTGGGGTGGGGGCAAAGCAAGAAAAGATGACAATAGATTTCCTCTTTCTTTCCTTCCTCACGTGTTCTTTCCTTTTTTCCCTTCTCGCTATTCAGTCTTTTTTTTTTTCTCCAACTTTCTATCCATGTCTACAAAACATGTCTCCATAGTCCAGGAGCTGTTAAAGTCGACTCACAGGTCATTATGTTTACTGTGATCGTGTTCATGTGTCACATATGGCACATGTGGCCCTGAAGTACAAAACACAACAGCAAATCCAAAAACACAATAGCAAATCGAATAACACAATACTAAGCTACACAAGCTACTTCTGGGGTGATTTATTCGATTTGCTGTTGTGTTATTTGATTTGCTGTTGTGTTATTTGATTTGCTGTTGTGTTATTCGATTTCGTGTTGTTATTCGATTTGCTGTTGTGTTATTCGATTTCGTGTTGTTATTCGATTTGCTGTTGTGTTATTCGATTTGCTGTTGTGTTATTCGATTTGCTGTTGTGTTATTTGCTGTTGTGTTATTTGATTTCCTGTTGTGTTATTTGATTTCCTGTTGTGTTATTCGATTTGCTGTTGTGTTATTCGATTTCCTGTTGTGTTATTTGATTTGCTGTTGTGTTTTTGAATTTGCTGTTGTGTTTTGCACTTCAGGGCCACCGTACATACGTCTGCAGTATCGAACCCAACAATAACAAACAACTTCATGATATTTTGGAGTTTGTCATTTCCTGACGAATACAGATTTTACATCCAATGAAATGCTTAGTTTGTTTGATGCAGTCTATGAGTGATTGTGAGGGCCTCACTGATTACTGTACAAAAGCACTTTTATTCAGTGATTTTGGTGAAACTGGATCAGATTTTTTTTACAGAATATATTTGCTGCTTTCCCCCTCTGATGTCCTCCAGCTGCTCAGATAGATAAATTACTTTATTTACCCCTGAAGGGAAATCAGCTTCAACTCTCTGTGATTTACACAGTTTATGATGAATGCATTGTCGTCTGGTTGTAACACTCATTCAGTGCTATTGGCTGCTGTAAGCACTCACAGTTACTGTATGTCATCACTGCACAGCTCAAGTTTTGTTTTTCTTCTTTCTTGTCATCTTTAAAAACACAGCTGCATGCGTAATCGTATATGTTTGTGGATGCACGTGCGAGTGATGTTTGAATGACATCAAACCGAGCTGTAATTGTGTTCTTAGGAAGTCTGCCCTCAAACGCTGAGCGATGGAAAGCTGTTTGTTGATGGAGGAGATGAATAAACAGGCTACTGAAAAACGAAAATGAAATATTGCATCTTGATGTGTGTTCGGCACAGACTCTGAGAGTTTTCTTGCCGCAGAGAGTTAGATGAGAAGATCGATACCAGATGCAGCTCGCGCAGACAGATGCCCAGTTTAGCTGAGTTTAACAGACAACAGCTAGCCTGGCTTTGTCCTCATCTTAAAGAAAATAGTTTAATCTAAAGACTGAAACAGAAACAAAAGTGCTGTAACTTATATTTTCTTTTAATATAGTTGTTAGAGGCTTAAGCTTCCCATGTGCGACAAAATGAAATGAATCCCGCGTTGCTGCTCAATAAAACACCCAACCTCACAGAAGTAACTGAGTTTGTGCTGCTGCAGGACGCTGTGCATCATGGGAAGGAAACATTGAATAATACTGCAAATAGTAACAAAAGGGGTTCATCCTAAACACTCAGCCTCTGTGTTGAAATGTTCATAATTCGACACGAGTCAACTACTCCCATAAGCTATGGGAGCACATCCTTTTTTGAAAAGGAATGCGGCCCACAGCGGTGATAAATAATAATTCGGGAGACATTTTCAACAGAGAACTGCTCTGGCATACTTCCACCGAGAGACTTCATTTAAACTTTAAAATGTAGGTACTCTTGCCTTCTCTTCAGGGATTCACTTCACTCGTCGACAGCTTTTACCGTTTTTAAACTATCAAGGCTTAAAGTTGAGCAGGTTTTTACTCATTTCTGGGTTTATAATGGGTGTGTATGTGGGGGAATGTTTGAGCTACAGTGGATGACATCATCAGCTAGAGTGAGGAGCAGAGAGAAAAATCAGTGAAAAAATAAAACGTATTCGACTGCCGTGGCCTCAAATGCCCCACTACAGACATGATTTATACATAGAAACGTGGGAAAATTTGTCTTCTCGTCTGCTAAAGCTGTCAGCCTTATAGTTTTGGCGTAACACTCAAAGATGCGCCACCAACACCCATCCACAGCCCCATAGACTGCCATGTTAAAAAGGCGGGAACATTTCTGGAGGAAAGCAGAAGTAACGTTTCTTTGAATCGCTCTAAAGGTCACATTTCTTCACTTTATCAACACAAAATAACTATGTAGACGTTCAGGAAGGGCTCAGGATGCTCCCAGTGATTTCGGTTCAATGATTGGAAATACGGTTTGTCCAGAAATCCTTCCTGTTCGAGGGGTGGTCTCAGCATTTTCTCTCTCTCTCTCTGTCAGCATTTCCAACTGACATTCTAACAGGTGCAGTAACTGCTCTGCTGATTAGGGCCGGCAGTTGGTCCTGGTTGCTTGGCAACCTCAAGCCTGCCTGACGGAGAAAAGGGGGGGGGGCTATTTTCAAAATAAGAGTCCCTTCAAAATAAGACCATTAGCGGCCAATGGTTTACTACAATGAGCAGCTAGCCCCTTAGACAAGCTAATTGCTAACATTAGATATCAAACATGCATTATACATGCTCATTGTAGTAAAAACATGATAATTGCTAACATTAGTGGCTAATGCTAATACTCATGTGTGTAAATAAACATGTTAAAAATGACTATTTGAGGTGTGCTTTTTTAATACAGACCCCCGGCAACAGCCCACTCGTCACTCTTAAAAATTTCTGCGGGAATTTTCTAGTTTAAATTCAAATCTGATTATTATCGTCTGTAAACAGAGAGAAGTCATGCAGACCACCTGTTGAACTTGGAGTAGCCAGAAGACAGAAACTCTTCCAAGAAACACACACACACACACACACACTCACTCTGTACAGAGTGAGTGTTTGTACGCCTGCATTCGCACTGTGCCTCTGCACGTGAGTGAACAGGAGGGGGTAAGTTTAGTGTTTCTCTCTCTTCCAGCCAATGAAGAAAAGCCGATGGGACACCTCCCTCTCACAGCCAATGGCTACTGAAGAAGCTCTGCTCTCGGCCAATGGGGCACTGAGCAGAGCGAGCTGGTCCACGTGCAGCCGAACAGATCCCAAACACTGAAAAACAGAGAAGTGAAAACAGAGAGAGGGGAAGGAAAAGGAGGGAAGGGGTGAGACAGAGTACAATGCACAGAAAGAAGAAGAGAAAGTGAGGAACAGAAACAGGAAAAAGATGAAATCCAATATTTTTATCACCTGTCTTGTTGGAGGAGGGATAATGGTGTGTTTGTGTCCAACACTTTGGAGAAGGTTTCTGTTCCAGCATGACTGTCCCCCATGCAGTGCACAAAGCAAGGTCCATAAAGACAGAGCCCTGACCTCACCCCCCCATCCAGCATGTTTTTGGGATGAACTGGAATGTAGACTGCGAAGAAGGCCTTGGTCCAACATCAGAGCTGGACCTCATAAATTATTTTTAATGTTTGTTTACCTGTAAAGTTCCTTGTTACTTAACCCTGCAAAGCGTAACCAGAGTCAAATATACACGCTTATAAGGAAACACTCAGACACAGTGATGCAACAAATAATCTGGAGAGATAGAGAAGTAATTAAAAAGAAAAGAAAAATAAATGAAGGAGAACATGATATAATATAAAAATTAATATGAATATTTAACATCTCACCCTATAACTTAAAAACTGTTTTACAACTTTTAGCAGCATGTTGAGTTTTTATTCTGTGATCTTCAGCCTGCTGGGAGCTGTATCATCAAACAACATAAAACAGCTGATTTATATATTATATAATATACATAAAACATGAACAACTACAGTGTTTGCTTGTTTTTTTCTGCTGTGTTTTTTTCCCAGAAATGTAAAAAACCTCCAAACTGTGACTCACATTCCTCTGAACTCTGAGGCTGTCAGTTAAAAAAAGCCGGGTGTGTATTCAGGAGCCATCTGTAGCTCGAATAATGCTGCCGTCGCTTTTGTTTGTTTGCCGTCGTGTGTGTGTGTGTTTGCGATGAGTCAGCAGGACTCTCAGCTGTTAATATTCACACTGTACGGGAAGTCCGCAGTAAAAGCCGCTCTGTCGTCTCTTTGTTTGTCAAAGCAAACACGTCTGTGTCAGATTTCCTTCATCTAACAGCTGCACAAGCGACAAATGTTCCGGCGGCAAACTGAGAGTTTGTCTCACGCTTTTCCGACACTTCTCACTGACCGCGTCATGAATGAATGGAATGAAGCTGATTTCATGAATGCAAGGATTTCCAGGAAACAGGAGAGATCCTGATCACACCATCACAGCATTCTGCACAGCTGGATCGACGCTGCCCTGCCCTGTATCACATAAAGCAAGCAACATACATAACACATGATGAATCAGCCAGTCTGGCTTTCATGGGTCGTTCAGGCTTGTTGAGTTTCCTCATGCATCACAAATAACGTATTGATTCTCAGTCCGGTGGTGAATTTATTCCTTTCACGGTCTGAAAATCTGTTGTTAGTTTTTCAGCAGTGAACTCTGCATCAGCTTCAGAAAGAGCGAGACGTCGGCCGTCCGTGTTACGAGGAAAACAAAACAATAAAAAATGTTAATGGCAGCGTCAAACTTCAGCGTCGGCCTCTTCAAACACTGCAAACAAACACGTCTGATCAATGCTCAAGGAACTAAACTCAGTTATGAATATTCCCTTTTATTATAAGCATCATAAAGCTGCCTTGAAGTTAAGAAACACAGTGTACCGTATAGTGTTTTTCCAGTAGTTTCATGTGTGTTGGTCTCTCCAGCTTTCCCGCCTGTAACAGGACTAACACAGACCCGTTCACACCTCCAGGCTTATCTGTTAATGTTTCCAGGAAATATCAGAAAGAAACATTCTGCTTAATGTTGCCACACATGCTTCATTTAGCAACCACACACACGCACAGTGTGGTTTCATATCGCAGAAGACACACACATACTGGCTCATACAGAAACTTTGCAAACCGTTTTTTTTCTTTCTTTTAAACTTCCAAACTGTCCTGCTATGGGTTTCACAAGCTGTGGCTCTGGGCTCTAAACGGGGTCGCATGTCTGAACACAGCATGTTCCTAGAAACTGTGTTCATGCACTTCAGCGTGCTGTTAGTTAG
Source organism: Collichthys lucidus (assembly GCA_004119915.2). NCBI lineage: Eukaryota > Metazoa > Chordata > Actinopteri > Sciaenidae > Collichthys > Collichthys lucidus. Next base: position 37,961,558 of record CM014082.1, read on the forward strand.
TCCACCTTAAAACCACAGTTTACTCCAGTAATCAGACGCATCCTCTGTACCACTTCACATGTTTGAACTCGGTCTGGATGGCTTCTGTATTCTTCAACCATGTTTTTGTGTCAGAGTGTTTTGAATTTGATCCAGCACCGAGCGAAGGCTCCACAGCTGCAGAATGGACTACAATGTAATCCTTGTGGGCGATCGTGCACCGTCGGAATAGTCCATTAAAAGTGCTTGTTTTTGCTGCCGACAGGCTCGGATTGTTATTTTAAGTGTCTGACATCTTTATGAAAGGGACCCTACAGAGAAGTGAAATGTTTTCTAGACCTCCTGTCTGTGAAACCCCCTCTGTGGGCATGGGATCGGATCTCGCAGCACTTTGCTCTACATCCACATTGTATTGCAGTGGCAGAAACAAACACTTTTAATGGATGTGCTTTGACAGTGCGACCCATTTTCAGTGCACTCACTTAATACTGCACCAAATTCAAAACATGTTGAGCCCATAAACAGTGATGCCAGTAACGCCCTACTTAGTAACGCGTTACTGTAGTCTGACTACTTTTTTCAGTAACGAGTAGTCTAATGCAACTACTATTTCAAAACCAGTAGTCAGACTACAGTTACGTATCTAATATTAGATGCGTTACTTTTTCGCATGTTTCGCGGACTGTCCTCAGTGGGCCCCGACCGCCTCGCGTCGCCCAGGGCGGGGACCGGCCCACGTACAAGGAGGCGCCAGGGGTCTGCGGCGATGTCGGCAACCCACCCGACCCGTCTTGAAACACGGACCAAGGAGTCTAACGCGCGCGCGAGTCAGAGGGTGCGGTGGAAACCCCGTGGCGCAATGAAAGTGAGGGCCGGCGTGCGCCGGCTGATCGCCATGATCACGTCTGCCTCTCGTTTGTTTTTGTGCAGTGGGAACTAAATTCTCACTTGAGAAATTAACTGTCTGGGAATAAAACAGCAGGCACTCCGGCTACATGCTGACATAATTTATATTGTCCTATTGTTTGCTCTTCTCCTTCCTTGTTTTCCATCTATCTGTCTGTCTGTCTGTCTATCTATCTATCTATCTATCTATCTATCTATCTATCTATCTATCTATCTATCTTATTTTTTATTATATAAAAAATTGTAGGTGAAAGCCTTTTTCAGGAAGTAGTTTTCAAATGTCCCTGTCAGTTTTGTTTGTTCCAGATGTTTTTGACATTTTGTTGTTTTTGATGTCAATAAAAGTTAGTATTGGCATAACTGGTAGTCATTTTTATGTTGAGGGGGTGGGGGATCAGCCTCTGCTGTAAGTAGAGGTTAAAAAATGTCTTCCTTTTTGGTGCTAGGCCTATATGCTGCAAGTAACTAAAAGTAATCTAACTTAGTTACTTTCAAAATCAAGTAGTCAGTAACGTAACTAAGTTACTTTTTCGAGCAGTAGTCAGTAGTCAGTAGTCAGATTACTGTTTCAAAGTAACTGTGGCATCACTGCCCATAAATCACTTTGACACAAAAACATGGCGGAATAATGTCCAAGATGGTGCAATAACTAAACTTCAGTCTTAGTTTTGACTTGTTTGTAACTTTTTTGAATAAAAAGATTCACCTTTACGCCCAATGATGTCTCTCTTTCTCGGTTCCCATTAACAAAACCAAAAGAAACCATAAATAAACCTCATGAGAAGTGTCTGTCTGTCTGTCTGTGTAACGGGGGGACTCCACCAGCTTTACACATCAAAGTCAGTTCTCCGATCACGGGGAGTCCAGGCAGCCTGTGAAATGACAAAACGTCTTCTCTCGCTCTCTTGTTCTGGAGGAGGTCTGAGGAAATGACTCGTTCAAAACTACAAATTTACAACAGAAACTACAAACTGAAGGTGTGAGCTTCAGAGGAACGTGGTGTTTGTCAGGTATGGAGGCCCTGATGAAAACATCATCATGTTGCATTAAGGGAAATACATCTGAATAAAGTATTTTTGTATTGACTTGAGATTAAAAGTCTTTTTCTTTGGGATATGTGACACTTAATTGTGTCTTCTGAACACTTATAATATCTGCTTTTGTCAGTACGTTTTATATTTTCTACTAAGTCGTGGATGGTATCAACTGAACCACTCTTTTCCATCATCCAACCCTGCAGACCACCGAGGTGTCTGCAAGCTGCAGCTTCTCTGTTGTTTCCCAACTGCTGGAAACTGAAGGGGGTTCGCTGCGAATGCTAACACCTACATTCAAGAGTTCTGTCCACGGTGGAAACACAAAGCGGGTCTAGAGTTCAGGAAAGTGTAGGCAGGAGCTGGGTGCAGGTTTCAAACGTACTAAAGAGTTTGAATGAAATATATAAAACAGTAGTTTGAGAAAAGAAAAACATTTACTGCAAGAAATCATTGACCCTAACTGTTGAACGGCCAGTCAGAGAGCAGGCAGTGACTTGACAGCTGATAATAACCAACAAGAGCCAGCGACGATGGACGGACCACAGATACATCGGTCGGCCACCGACGGGTTGGCTGCTGGAGTTTCCCCTGAAATTTCTCTCTTCATCATGTGACGTTCAGTCGTTCTTGAGTAGTAGACGTTGTTTTATGGTTGAATTTGGTTATTTGTTTTCTTCCAGTCTTGTTTATTTCCAGCAAAGCTCGCTTTGCCCAAAGTGAACCTGAAAGCATCGGGAGAATTGGTTGTTGCTGCCCTGTGGGGTTAAACGTCACCTCCTTTAAAATATACAGACTGAAATGAATCATTTAAATGGAACTAAATGGGGCTGAACAGCTAAAAAAACCCACTTCAGAAATACCTCAACCTTTTCTGTGGGACATGGATCAGTCCCGGGTAAACATCTGCTCAGTGGTCTTTCTTTCTGCAGACATCACTGGAGACCGTTGATTGTTCATTCTCTCCATCGTTCAGCAGCGACGCTCGGAGCTGAAACTGAAACACCAGGCTCGGTCCTGAAATGATGCGTGTGTGTGTGTGTGTGTGTGTGTGTGTGTGTGTGTGTGGTTTTTTCTTCACTCACTCTGTGAGTCACTGAATGAATGTGGCCGACTTAAAAATACAGCAGGGGAACTTTCTCTGACTCTGAGCGCTCGCAGTGTACATGGACAGTATGTGGGTGTGTGCGGTGAAGCAGATAGAAAGAGATGAAGGGTGTGTGTGTGTGTGTGTGTGTGTGTGTGTGTGTGTGTTTTCTGGTCCACCGTGTTTCTTGTCGTCCTCAGTGGAAGCCCACTCGGTGCTGTACAGCCTCCTCCAACGTCATCAGCCTTACCGGACTGTGAAGTTTCCCCCATAACAAACACTAAACTGAACAACACACGCCGACACGGAAACTCAATCGATAATCTGGATCAATAATCAGCTTCAGCTTAGCAGTCATACTTCTAGAAATACTGTAGTCCATGAGAACCAGCGTTATGTGTTAAGTGTTGAGACCACTACTACGAGGTTTCAGAATCGACCGCGTTTCAGTCCTGTCTCAGGATTTTGTTTAAGACCACCGGCTGTGTGGCTATGAAAATGCCACCACCGTGTTTAGGCGTGAAACTTGCTACTTCAAATGCAAACAGTCACTTGATTGGTTTTCTAATTTGAAACCTCTTTACAGAAGACAGCGGGTGGGAGACAGATCCGTCTCACAAAGTCTTAAACAGATCAGAACAAAACGTAAAATCCTCAAAGAGATTTGATAAATATTAGCGACATGTTAGTCGTCTAAGTGGATTATATGCACCGCCACTTAAAGGCGTGTCGGATTAGAGGTCTCTGTTTACACAATATGGTGGAATATGGAATATAATACACAAAACTATGTTTCCATTAGCGTTTAAACAAGAGTCGTGTTTTTGTTACCTCAGAATGAGTCACGGAGTCGGTCGTGTTGTCGTCTTCTACAGAAGCCCACAATGGACAAACCGAACTGGCTCCAAATAAAGCGTTTTATACCTATACTAGGAAGGCGAGGCGAGGCGGTTGCAATTAGCAACCTTTAGATATTAGAAATCCTACAAACGTCTTCAGCAATTTGCATATGGGGAGAAAAACGCAGGAGAAAATATGTAACAACAGAAACAGAAAGACTGAACAGTGACGACCACGGCCGGAAGCGTTTCATTAATTTGTTTGTGTTTTGCACTCAGGAGAAACACGGCGAGGTAACGTCCGGGTAATCATCAGTGGGTGGAGATAAAGACCCACAGACCGATCAGTCAACCATGAGTTGCTGGTTTGATTCCTGGCACTGACAGTCAGGGGGTTTCTAGTGGAGAGTACACGACCAGACAGCTGCCTCCTACAAAATAAAATACATGTAGCTCAGAGTTGGAAAAATCAGCCTGAACACACCTTCACACCGTGTGTGTGTGTTTTATTTCATCACTTTGTGAAGCATTTAAAAGTGTGTTTGTGCCTTTTAAACTAAATACTGAGTCTCCACAGCCGCATCGGGGTCTCGGCACACAGTTTGAACGCGACCTCTGAACCCTCAGAGACAGAAAGAATGCAGAAGATTTGCACAAAGACGAGCTCGGCTCCCACCGTGCACGCTGGCACTGAACGTCTCTGCTTCTTTCTGTAAAACTTAAAGAGAGAAAGTGTAGATAAAGACGAGGCACAGTGACTTTTCATCCTCTCCTTCATGACGTCGTGCAGTTAGGAGGGCAGCTAACCTCGATAGCTGTAGGCTGCCATGAAAGCTCAGCTCGGGTTTCCCCCACATCTGAATCCTGTGTTTTGACGTCTGAATGCCAAAATCAAGCCGGTAAAAAGCGACGCAGCATCGCGAAATCAGCAATATCAGCTCTGCTTCACCACCATGCACTTTGTATGACGTGTTTTAACTCTACAGTGCAAAATTATTTATCATTCAGGGACAGAAATCTAGAAATAATGTTTCAATTGCACCAATGACAAGTGTAAGTATTCAATATATTTCAGCCCTTCGAGCTGCATTTCTGTCTTTGTGAATCTTGTGCAGCAAAGATTTTTCACTGTGAAGAAGTTTATTCATCATAAAGTCTCCAGCGTTGCCCTCTTAGCATGTCAAAGCCAAACTCAGGATGTAGTTCTGTGTATATCGTGAATGTCTGTAGAACCAGAACAAAGGTGGGTTTTATAGTGCTGCCTTGTCGAGGTGCTCTGGGTCAAGATCCAGTTTTTTAAGGTCCCCCGTGACTCGAAAAGGTGCCGCTTCGGTTGGACTTTTGAGCTTCCCCGTGAAGAATGATGTATGTTTGACACATGAAGGCTGTTTTCGCATGCAGCTGTCGAAAGGAGGGAAGAGTTTCTCTACGCTGACTTTAAGACGTGTAGCTACAAGCAGCTTTCACTGACTTCTTAACGTACTCCAACTTACACAAGTGTGACACTTTACAGTGGAGTAGAGTCCAGTTTTGGATTTTTATAACGAGGAATTTTCTTTAAATGAGTATTGAATGAATTTGTGTTTAAACAAACGATCTCTGCCCGCTCGTGTTATTCCACCACAGGACTGCTGCGCCGTCTCTGGGCAAACACTGAAGGATTTAATGATGAAGCTGTGCGAGCGTCGTTTTTCATAGGATCTCTGAGGTGCAGGGGTACAAACACAATGTAAAGCTGGAGGATGGGAGATGGGAGGGTCAACAGGGGCCCAGCAGTAATTTTCTTTTTCCTCGGGGGGCCCCTAACAAGCTAATCCAGCCATTATACAACCTGAGTCATTATATAACAAGTCTCTTAGCAATTAAACAGTACAGACATAAGAAAGAAAACAAAAGTGTAGAGAGGAGAAACATCTCTGTTTCTTTCACTTTGTTTTTTTTTTTAACTGTTTGTTTAAAGCAACAGTTACAGAATGAAATCACACTGACACTTCTACGCATAGATTACTACAGATTACTCTTCTTCTCGCTCACATAAAAAACTACAGGTGCACCGGCAATAATAGGCCCCGGTAATTCACTTCCGTTGTGAAGATTCTTTTATTCACAGCGCTGCTTCTTTTTATTTGCAGCACTGTTTCTTTTTGTTTGCAGCGCTGTTTCTTTTTGTTTGCAGCGTTTCTTTTTATTTGCAGCGCTGTTTCTTTTTGTTTGCAGCGCTGTTTCTTTTTGTTTGCAGCGCTGTTTCTTTTTGTTTGCAGCGTTTCTCTTATTTGCAGCGCTGTTTCTTTTTGTTTGCAGCGTTTCTCTTATTTGCAGCGCTGTTTCTTTTTGTTTGCAGCGCTGTTTCTTTTTGTTTGCAGCGGCATTTCTTTTTTATTTGCAGCACTGTTTCTTTTTGTTTGCAGCGTTTCTCTTATTTGCAGCGCTGTTTCTTTTTGTTTGCAGCGCTGATTCTTTTTGTTTGCAGCGTTTCTTTTATTTGCAGCGCTGTTTCTTTTTGTTTGCAGCGGCATTTCTTTTTTATTTGCAGCACTGTTTCTTTTTGTTTGCAGCGTTTCTTTTATTTGCAGCGCTGTTTCTTTTTGTTTGCAGCGGCATTTCTTTTTTATTTGCAGCACTGTTTCTTTTTGTTTGCAGCGTTTCTCTTATTTGCAGCGCTGTTTCTTTTTGTTTGCAGCGCTGTTTCTTTTTGTTTGCAGCGTTTCTTTTTTATTTGCAGCGGTGTTTCTTTTTTATTCGCAGCGCTGCTTCTTTTTATTTGCAGCGTTTCTTTTATTTGCAGCATTGAGGGTTCCCAGCTACCGTAGACTTTCAGCTTTTTATTTCACCAAGACAGGGCTTTAAGTACAAAATGAACATTGAGAATTGTTTTACGCTAAACAGATGCACGATGAAAAAATCTCGTCTGATGCGGAAACAAACTCCCACCGTCATCAAATAGTATTTTAAGCAGCATTTAGACGGATTAGCTTGTTTTCCCTTTTGCTGGAGAGATAATCAGCCTTCACTTTCTGCTGCATGCAAACAGATGGACTCTTTTATTCGTAAAACAAAAAACTGAATTAATCTTATTTAAATCTACTTAAAACAAATCCTTCCTGTGCGTCTTTGTTTTTTATTTATGTTTTATTGTCTCTATTGTAAAACAGATTTTTTTTAAATTCAGTTTATTAACAGATGTTCAGTTGCAGAAACCTCGCTCTGCTCTAACTGCACAGGCTTCCTCTTTCATCACACAGACATCTCTCTCTCTCTCTCTCTCTCTCTCTCTCTCTCTCTCTCTCTCTCTCTCTCTCTCTCTGATGACTCAACACACACTTTCATTTTCTTGTCAAACACCCCCATGCACTGGAAACACCTCCGGCCTTGACAAACCGATGTTATTTTTATTGTCAGAGTGAAATTTCATCTGCTTGTACATCATAACGTTCTGTTATTTAACGAGAAACGCCCAAACAAACGGACACGAACCTGTAATACAGCCACACCCGAGTAGCTGGGAAAACCAAACATCCTGATATCACGGTTACATGATCTCCACTTTTCTATCTTTAGAAAGTCTATTAATATTTATTTTAAATCAACATTGTGTAACCTGAACTCACAGATTTAAACTCCTGTTGATGTTACACTGAGGAAATGTTTTCTGGTTTTCCCTCTGATGTCCGGCTGCTCCACCTCAACTATTTACAGAGTTTATGATGGACAGTGAAGTAAACTGCTGACAGCTGTAGCTGCTGTTAGCTCATGTTAGCTCAGTCTGTTAGCTGCTGTTAGCTCATGTTAGCTCAGTCTGTTAGCTGCTGTTAGCTCATGTTAGCTCAGTCTGTTAGCTGCTGTTAGCTCAGGTTAGCTCAGTTTGTTAGCTGCTGTTAGCTCAGTCTGTTCGCTGCTGTTAGCTCATGTTAGCTGCTGTTAGCTCAGGTTAGCTCAGTTTGTTAGCTGCTGTTAGCTCAGGTTAGCTCAGTTTGTTAGCTGCTGTCAGCTCATGTTAGCTCAGTCTGTTAGCTGCTGTCAGCTCATGTTAGCTCAGTCTGTTAGCTCATGTTAGCTCAGATTGTGAGCTGCTGTTAGCTCAGTCTGTTAGCTGCTGTTAGCTCATGTTAGCTCAGTTTGTTAGCTGCTGTTAGCTCAGTCTGTTAGCTGCTGTTAGCTCATGTTAGCTCAGTTTGTTAGCTGCTGTTAGCTTATGTTAGCTCAGTTTGTTAGCTCATGTTAGCTCAGTTTGTTAGCTGCTGTTAGCTCAACCTGCTCAACTTTAAGCCTTGATAGTTTAAAAACGGTAAAAGCTGTCGATGAGTGAAGTGAATCGCTAAAGAGAAGGCAAGAGTACCTACATGTTAAAGTTTAAATGAAGTGTCTCGGTGAAAGTATGCCAGAGCAGTTAATTGTTGAAAATGTCCCCCAAATTATTATTTTTTCGGGCTTTCCCATTCATTCCTATAGGAATTTTTTCTCGCGAATCTTTTACAAAAGTAATAGCACTCGATTCAGGATGAAAACTCACGTTTTTATATATATTTTGTTGGGGTCCTTTCACCGCTGCAGGCTGCATTAAATGATGAAAAAGGAAGATAAATAATAAAACTAAAACAAAAAGAAAAACACAGAAAAAACAATAGTTGACTCGCGCCTACGGCCGAACATCGGAAATTCTGTCTCTTGTACTTCTAGTAATTCTAGTTCCAAGCATCCAGAACCTGGAATAAAACCTCTGTAACCAGTAGAATCTCACATTTCATATTGTACATTATCACCTGGTCCTGAGGAGTCAGGGTTACTTTTGAAACTGTGTAGATGGTTTTGAAAGACTCCTGTCAGTGAATATCCATCGCACTGCTTGTAACTGTGCATCATTTATTGGGAACTACAGTTGGCAGGTTGGCGTTTAATGAGTGTTCATCCTTCTTACTGGCCGTAAGTGCTAGAAGTCAAGGACTGATAAGAAACCTCAAGAAGTTCTCTCTTTACGGAAACTTTAAAGGTCATGAAATATTTGATCATTATGGGCAAACGTGTCATACTCCTTCTTCTTCTTTTGATGATCTTCAGCCCAATGAAAGCCTGAATCCACCTGATTTATCAAGATGAAAGATTATCAAGAAACTCGAGGAAACGTGTACGAAGGTGCAGAGAGAGCAAGTCTTCGCATCAGGCGAGCTAATTACTAATAATATCTGATCGATCGAGTTCATGTCTGAGTATAAAATCTATTTTTACATGCTGAGGCTGCTGATCAGAAAGATTAACAGAGGTTTTTAAAGGGGATGTTTCACGCTGTGACGACATCACAAAAGACTCTGTTCTGCAAAACGCCCACTTCCTCATTTGCATGCTTTTCATGGGTTTAACCTTTTGGGTTTTTTTGAGGTGACATTTTCCCCCTGGAAGATGAACCGAGCAGGTCCTGTGACTTTCTGGACTGATTAGCCGTCATGGCTGCTCCACATTTAAACTCGAGGTTTCTGTATCGACCACAGAAAGTTTAGTGTTGATGCTGAAGGCAGGAAGGATTTTTCTTATTTTATTCGGTTCTAAATCACTAATTTGGATTGGAGTGGATCATGACCCTCACAACACACCTACAGCTGGGCTATTCAATCACAGCGTCAAATCTAAAATCATGTATTTTTATACGGCCAGATGTTCACAGCCAGCGTGCATTATTTCACGGTTCTGGAGTCATTGAATAACAAGACTGAGCTTGTACAAAGGGAATCTGACTCTGCACTTTACCGATGATCGCTTGTTAAAGTTTGTCCAGAAAGTTTTCCAGTGTTCCTCCAAATATTCAGTTCTTTAATGTAAAGTCATACGATTAAAGAACTTGCCAGTCACTGTCAACAGCCACGAAACAGATGTAACTGTTGGTGCGACTCAACAAAGACTTCATACATTCAGTACACTATATGATATTTACTTATTTTGACATATGTCAAATTTATATAAGCTGGATCACTTGGAGGTTTCTTCTGGGGCTGGATGTGGGGCCGAGCCTTCAGTATATATGTATAAAAATGTGTATTTAGTCATATTCTCAAAATAATTTACCATAAAATCTCCATATTTCTGAGTCAAAACACAACCACATCACATGTGTATTGGATAAATTAAGCACAGATTAGAAATGTCTGTTTCCCGTCCTTCTATATTTGGATAATCGTACCACCCTCAAGAGGTTTTCACATAAAGAGGTGCGGGTGGGACTAAAATGAAAAACACAGGAAGCCACAAACAACAATTTAAATCAAATCCAATCAAATCAAGTTAATTTGTAAAAAGGCTGAGCTCAGTAGTGGTGCGGATGTCAGGGGGCAGTTCCACAGCCCTGCTGTTTAAATCTCGACCTCTGACAGAAGCTGACTCGAAGAGCGCAGGGCTCTGCCACAACTGCGAAATGTTCAAATCTCTGACAGGTAAGAGGAGGCCGAGCCATTAATGGCATTAAAAACAAACAACAGAAGTTTAAAATCAATTCTAAGACGGACTGGAAGCCAGTGTTCGCGTCTAGACGTGCTTGTTAAGAATCGGGCAGCAGCGTTCTGCACAAGTTGGAGATGAGAAGTTGAGGACTGACCGAGGCCAACGTAGAGGGCGTTACAGTAGACCAGTCTGGAACTGATGAATGCGTGGATTGCCCTCTCGAGATCCTGCCGACTGAGAAAAGACTTCAGAGACGGAGCTGAAAGAAACTCGTGCTGATAACAGAACTGATCCGTTTGTCAAATTTGAGCCTATTATCAAATGTTATGTCAAATGATTTTTGACATGTGATTTAAAAATGGGGGCCAGAGTGCCAGAGTTTGTGGTGAAAACATTCAACATAGATGGTGAACCAAACATTCAGTTTTGCTGTCATTTAAGTGCAAAAAGTGCTTTATATCTGTAATACAGTCCAGCAGCTTAGAAAGTGTTTTCGTTTGCTCTCATAAGCAATATATCTGCAAATCGTCGGCTGCAAAGGACAGGTTGTGTTTTTTATAATCGATTCCAGAGGTAACCTGTACAATGAGAAGAGTATAGGGCCGAGAATAGATCCCTGTGGCACCCCACAGGGCAGGGATGCACTTGAGGAGCAGTTACGACAGAAAAACTGTTTGCCAGGTACGACCTTCAGACTTGACCCAACAAAACTCAGAACCTCCTTCAGAAACTTGGCTGTAATCTATCTATCTATCTATCTATCTATCTATCTATCTATCTATCTATCTATCTATCTATCTATCTATCTATCTATCTATCTATCTATCTATCTATCTATCTATCTAAGGGACAGTTTGTGGATTTCATGCCACTAACCACTTTAGTAAAATGGTCTGAAACCGCTCAGAAACCGCAGTTTGTGCCAGAGGAGCACAAACATCATCAAGGGGCATATTCCACTTCATCAGTGAAGAAAGACACAAACTCTTCGCAGGTTGCAGTGGAGGCATCGGACAGGACAATGGGGCGTGGATTAACGACAGAACAGTAACATAACGTGGATATACAGATATATATACATGTATATTTAACACGTAAAATAACACAACATTACTCTGAATTTGATCCTATTTCTACATCTACAAATAAAAATAATAAAAACAGCAGCTCAGTCTGTGCAGTAAAGACGTGCCATTGTTATCGCTGTAATGAAATCTCTCATTTGAATACATTATCGTGATGAGCAGCTCTGTGGTTTTTCTTTGTGCTCCAATAATGCACGCTCAGTCAAAGAGGGTAAAGAGCAGAGCTGATATGATTACCGGTAAATCCCTTATTACTAAAACTGTAAGCCTTTATCAGCCGGCGCTGTTTGTAGGGACATCTGGCACCAAACAGGATTTATGCATTCATGTGTGTGTGTGTGTGTGTGTGTGTGTGTGTGTGTGTGTGTGTGTGTGTGTGTGTGTGTGTGTGTGTGTGTGTGTGCGGTCATGTCCTCACCTCACCTTTTTACACAGGCTCTGTCGAACAAACAGCCTATACATCGAACATGGCTCACTATGCGGTGACTCATGTCTCAGCAGAGGACACACTTGGCTCCGTCTAACCGGCATTGATATCACTATCTTCAAAAGTGTGAACACGCAGTCATTCAGAAACTGATGCGAGACTCTCTTGACTCAGGGTCACTATTAAAACTGAGACCTGAAAGTAGTTAGAACTTTTCACAGAGCCTGAAAATGCACTTTTACTTCTTCTTTGTAACCCTACTGACTCAAACGCATGAAGCAAAATCTATCACTGACCTATATTTTGTACTTTTGTGGCCAATTTAATTCAATTAAAAACAATTAAATTTTATTTATGTAAGATAACAGAAGTTATCGCAGGTCTAGACTGACTCGAGACTCTTTATACTATTTGCAGAAACCCATAAATTCCCACCATGAGCAAGCAACTTGGCAACAGTGGCAAGGAAAATCTTGTTTTTTTTTCTAACCAGACACCAACATTTCCCACCACTTCCATTCTCAAATAGACCAAGATCAACACATGTCTGCGTATCTTTGTGAAAATGGAAAAAGAAAAGAAAATGAGGACAGTAAATGCAACCCAGATTTGTGGATTTTTTCTTTTTAATGAGCAGCTTTCCAGACAAAAAAGAGAATATAATGATCTTCTTCTCAGCAGGAAGGAATTAGCGGATGGAAATAGTCAAATCGGATAATGAGAGACGGATGGGTCATTGTGATGGAAACACTGGCCAGAAGCCTCTGTGCAGAAATAAACAGGGTGAAGTCAAACTAACTGTTTCCACTGCTAGCTTTCATGATAGAGGATGTTTAATTGATGTATTTTGGGGGGTTTCTTTTTTGAGGGAACTCGTTTTGACTTTGAAGGATCTTTTTCTTATTTTCAACAAAACCAACGAAACCAAACAACCAGATTATTCCATCGCTCAGTACTTTCCAACTCTGGCCTCAAATCCCAAGCCTGAAGATGGATGTCATAAAAAAAAAACAGCTCACAAATGAATAGTATAATTTTTTTTTTAAAGGCTCATGTGTAGCTTTTGGAAAACGTTACTCAAACTGGAGGAAATAGCCCATTTGTTGGGGACTATTTTCAGCTGCGTATTAATACAAATGGGACCCATTGGTGAGCGTTTCCGGAGATCACGTGATACGACTGAAAACAGCTTGTGAGATTCTTTTGTTTTAAAGGTCAAGAACAAACTTTAAATCTCTGCTAATGTTGAATTTTGACTTTTTGCACTCATGGGAGATGTAGTCTTTGTCTTGCAGAAACTTCAACTGTATAGAAACCACAGCTCCCTTGAGGCTGTGATTGCATGCAAAGACTCATGGGAGTTGTGGTTTAAATTGAAACAAATGAAAGTAAATGTATTCATTTTAATCAATTAGATTTACTTTATTTCACCCTGCAGGTGCTCTTTGACCAAAAACATCAGCTGCAGGTGTGGAGACGGCTCAGGTGAGCAGCACCAGGTGAGAGTGATTAGCACACCTGTATCTCGTTGAGCCAATCACTCTCTCCTTCTTAACGCAGTAACGTGCTGGACCTGAGGAGTTAGAGACACACGACAGACACACATGCTCACGGCTGTCGGCAGCACCGGAGAGGCTGGCCTGGTTCTGGAGTGAGCCGCGTAAAAAGCTGGTGATTCGGCTCCCTGTGTTTTGGAGGAGCCCGTCCTAAATTAACAAATTTTTTTTGTAAAAAAAAAGATTTTCGGTTACATTGTCTACCGTTTTCTGTTAAGATTCCCAGTTATTTATTTATGTTACTCCCTCATTCCCTGGCCCAACTGGAGACGTAACATGCACGAAATAAAGAATTAAAACGTCATCAACACTTGTGTCATATCTGCCCAAACCCACAGTGGCATCAGAGTGATAGCACTAACTGTCGCCACATGAGGAAAAGTCACCGCGACCCTGTGACTCTTTGAAGAACTGTCCCTTGGATAAGTCTGTCTGGACAGTGAGAGATGAGTCCTGCTCTTTATCTTTGGTGATTTGGCAACTTATATGGGGAATAGATCTTTTAAATTTATGTGGAAAACTCGACCCGGTCAGTCCTCCCTGCCGACTCTTCTGTGAACACATGCAGCAAAAAAAAAATTTGAATTTCTGATTGTGTCAGACATAGTTTGGACTTTTAAAATGCCTGTAAACACCTTAGTCCGATCTACTCTGGACCATAACGGACATCTCAAAATCGGATAAGAACACCTAGATAATTCGTTCATTTTAACGCCATGCAAGATTCTGCGCGTGCTTGAGAATTTCCGCTGGTATGAAATGGTGTTGTTGCCGGAAAGTACGCTACTGTAGCATCATCAGTTATGCAGGACTAGAGGGTTAAACATGTCATAGATCATGCATGCTGAATGTTTAATGTAGTAAATGTTAATGTGACGAACCGGCTGGACCAGAACATTCTGCAGTAAAGTTGACGGTCTGGGCTGAGTTGCAGAAAAACTTCTTCGCCTTTATGCAAACTACTTGCTCTTCATTCGGCGTCCCATAAATTCCCACCTGAATGGCAGGCAGAGGTTAATGGTGACTCTCTTTAGTTTCTTTTTACTGCGAGTCTGAAAGCGGCTCCTGAGGCTCTTTGTTTGTTTGAGTCATTAAGCCTCCCAGAATGAGCAGCAAGCAGATAGGCGACTCAGAAAGTGACTGTGTGAGTTTAATCATTGACGGCGTTTGGCTGAGTTAGAACTGGAGAACATTTATTCTGAAAGTCACGGTGGTCTCTCTTTTTTTAAGAAACGGGGCCAGTTCATCCGTCGACCAATCAGATTCCTCGCACAGAGTGAACCCGGTGACTGATTGGCTGCAACAATTTGAATCCAAACAATGCTGGTTGTTGTCAAATCCAATTTAAAATATTCTTTTTTTTTTTTTACTGTAAATTGACTTCAGAACTTTCCTTCACGAGAACTTTTTCAAACTTTATCGGAAAAATAAACTGAAGACAAATGTTTTTGAGATTTTCACAGCTGATTTGGGACTTTGAACCATTTTTGAACCGGTTTGGTTGGAACTTGATCCGGATCACACTCAGCATACTGATACTGCAGAGGAGTTTTCTGTGTAAAAACACAGTCGGGTAAAACCCCTTCACACACTCAATTAAACACTTTTTATGCTAAATCTAGCATTAAAATGGCTGCAGGGTTGTGGTTATATATTTATGCCTAAAATTATACTGAAGGAGTTATTATTCCAACTGCAGATTGAAAACAGTGAAATGAAAGACAGTTCGTTCTTTTGTCCAAAGAAACTTACAATAACTGTATTCATGCATCACAGGAAGTGTTGGCAGAAGGTGGAAGTTCAAAACTTTTAAACAAAGTGCATGATGAAGATAACCTTTTTTCAAATGAACCATTTGGTTTGTGGAGTTTGTTGGTTCACAGTGAGAGAAAAACACTTTAGTGAAAATACATCAGCTTTTCCAATTGATCGCTTGTTATTTGTGAACAAATTGGTCCAAAAAAACACTGTAAAATTACCCATAATGCTTTTCCTGAGAGTCATAAACGATATTTTACTTTTCTAAATGCTGAACAATTACAAATCACTGAACTTTATGCTTCAAAACAGGATAAGGATAAAATATTGTCTATTTATATTGCAGTTTTTGAGAAAATCAGCTTGATAAGTCCCACAAACTGAATCCTGGATTTACAATATCTGTATCAGTTCATTATTCCCATTTAGATCACCACAACTAAAGGTAGAAAACGTTCTTTAAGCAGTGTCTCTTTCTGAGACGTTCTGCAAGTTTCTGTTCACATTGTTGCAACGGCAGCGCTGCACTCTGAATCCCCTTATTTTCAGCATTCACGTTGTTTCATCTCCTTAAACAAAGCACAGCCATGTTAAACTTTGGCCATTATACAAAAACTCAGCGTATAGTGATGTGTTAACACAGCAATGGAAGCTCTGCATACTGAAACCTGTTATTTTCAATGGTTGAACCATGGCGCACTGCAAATCACATTTTCTCTGAAAGGGTCATGAGCAGGAAAAGCACAGGTGAAACTATTTCCATCATGTGTCCCAGTAAGCCATGACAGCGATGCAGAATACCAGAAGGTGACTCACGTTGACGGAATGCAAGACGTAGTTTTAACAATTACACCTGAGCTTCTTCTGCAATGACGAGACAAATTCTTCTGCCGTGAACGGCAGCGTGCATGTCAGCCATGTGAACGACGAACGCTTCGTCCAGTATAAGAAAGAAAAAGCTTGTTTACTTTAATGTCATCTTTCCAACTTTGTAGCCGTAAACTCTGTAAACTCTGTAAACTCTGTTCACTCTCGGCCGTCCAGTTTGTCAAGCTGGTGACATTTAAAACCTCAACAAGCCTCATGGGAAACTGTGTTAAATGCTGCTAAAAGAGGAAATATTAGCATATGTTTTAAATGTAATGTCATGTTCTGTGATACGAAGCTGTGTTTTACGTTGTAGGACGTCCCTGACTGCTTGTGAAAGGTTGAGTGAAAGTGGACACACCTGAAAGTTCATTCCTGCTCTTGCATAAGAAAAACGGAAACGTGATCTGCTGTATTCAGATGAATTTAGAAATTTAGAAGATGCAACCAAACCAGTTAACACAGAGATGTGATAAAACTTCATTCAACATCCTGAGCCGATCTCTTCCTTGTGATTTTCCAGCATGTTCTGCATCGGTTCCTGTCCAGTTAAAGCATGCATTCAGAGCAGCAGTGATAACAGTGATTGCTGTTCTGATTGTGAACAGGTTCAACTGAACAGAGGACAGTGTAAACAAAGCAGCCCACGCCTCCTGTCAACGCCGGCAGCAGATAAGCGCTGCCCCGACAGGAATGTTCTCCAACGTCTCGGTTGCCTCATAGCTCAGATGCAAAAAACCACGATGGTCACCTTAGGTCGACTTCCAGTCACATGCAAATGTCATTCAAATATTTATCCTCGGGGAGCAGGGAATTTTAATGGGAATCTTCTTGAACAATTCCCAGAAAGTTTGCTGTATGTCTTCAAACGTGTTGAGACATCGCTGAGAGTTAACTGATCCGGGATCAGGCTTCATGCAGGTTTTATGACAGGGCCTTGAAGAGTTGAGGTTTTCTCATGACACTATCCATATAGAACATATCTAAACCTTACTCTTTATAACAGAGACCCAACAATTCACACCATAAGCAAACGAATGAGCAGAACCCGGTTTATGGTGGTCGGCCATCTGCTGCAACTAGTTTGGTTTAGAGAGAGAAAGAGACACAAAGATGCACAGCTGCAATATTAACAGTAATTACACCTATGGTTATAATAGAAATATGACTAATGATAGTATTGGTAGTGGGCGTCAGACCTGCTCACAGCAGGAGGTGTAATCTCAATGCATTAGAACGTGCGAGACCACGAAGCAGACAAACTCCAGTAAAGAAGCTAAGTTAGTTAGTTTGAATGGAGGAAGAGACGAGCTCAGTGCATCATGGGAAAGTCCCCTGACAGTCTAGGCCTATAGCAGATGGACCTGAACCAGCACTAACTAGAAGCTCTATTGATGTATTAAGCCGACTCTGAAGGGTGGAGAGAGCGTCCACCTCCAGAAACAGAACTTGAAGTCGGTTCTACAAGAGAGGAGTCCAAGGAAGGACGATACATCCCGGGAGTGCCGTGTTACTGGGGTCATACTATAAAGTGACTTCTGTGACATTACATTTGCTTTTCTTTCTTCATGAAGATGCAATCCAGGCGTGGACCCAGGACGACCTTTGTGACGGTTTCGTAACTCTTCTGTTGCATGTCAAAACAGACCCATCATCAGAGTTTGCATTAAAGTTTAAGTTCCCTCTTACTCAACCTCCATTCTCCAGAAAGCGCTGCCTTCTTCTGGCTCGCGCCCTGAGGGAAAGTCTGAATGCAAATCTTATTCAAATATTTCTGTCAACATGCATGATGAGTTATCCATGAATGTTGCAAGATGTCTATCAGAAACTAACATTAACAGTGACCCGGAGAAAACATCTGGAGGAGAAAAGGTCACTCTGGTGGAAAGTTTGAAATGTTAAAAGTCTGTTTTTGTTTTTCACCTTGTTCACTAACCTTTTCAGCAAACACCTCCAGCAGGGCAGCTGAGTTGTGGTTTCCAGACATTTAAAAGTGATTCAGGGGATGAGGTGGGCGTGAAGTGATGGTGGTGTGAAACAGGTAGTTTCACATCCTCAACTCACAGACTCATTCAAACTTTCAGTTCCAAACATCTTGATTCTTGCCTGTGACTTAAGTCCACCATGTAGCAGCCCAGAATGGGCAAACTAAACACTGACTCTGGATCAGTCCTTCAGGTTTTTAAGATCACTGTGGTTTCTCGTAAAGGGAGTGGTATTCAGTTGGTTGCATCTGCAGCCTTAGGCCACATTCAGACAGGATCAGCGCCTAATCCTAACTGAATGCGGCCCATACTCATAGACGTTAGCCTCATAGAAAAATGCTCATAGAAAATGTGGGTGTATAATAGGTTTACTTTGGGCTAAATGAACTGTCATATTAAAGGATTGTGAAACACTGGGATGTTTTTAATGGGTTTCTGTTGGAAGATCACAGGGAGGCCTTAATTAATACCACTTCTCCAAGAACCTTTCATTTCGTTAAGATTCAAATTCAGGAGTTCGTTTTTACATTTCATGTTCCAAGAAGTAAAAAGCCGTTTTAAAAAAGTAAGGTGTAAATTAAGACCCTGTTTACACGTACATGAGTATTTTTAAAAATGGAGACATTTCCCTTCGTTTGTATCTTTTACACGCAAACCGTGAATTCGCCTCTGAAAACGAATCTTTCTAAAAACTCAGAGTGGAGATTCTGGAAAACTACGGGTTTGCGTGTAAATTCAGATAAACAGAGGTCAGCAATTCTGCCACCTATTCAAAGACCCAGTCGCCGTCACCGCCAACGTTGCCGGTTTTGGGTCCGACCCGGGCGGACTGCTGTCTGGTGGGATAATTTTGAAAATGAAGTGGTTGTCCCGGAGGAGTGGCGTGAAAATTTTAGGATGTCGCGGTCATCACTGTCTTCGACTTGCTGCGTCCTTACATCGAGGGCGAGATGACCGTCATGCGTCATAAAAATGAACGCTTGATAGCGTTTTTATGCTGGTTGATGTGAACGAAACGTTTTTTGAAAACGATGCTATGTGCACGATGTTATTTTGGAAAACGGAGGGAGGGAAATATTCGTTTCTCAACATACCCGGCTATGTGTAAACGTAGCCTTAGTTATTTTGACCACTCTGGACAGCGTTAATCTACAGATGAATCACATGAAGATGAACCCCTCTTAATCTCTAACCACTTGAAAAATGTCAGAGAATCAGTTTTGGCGGTCTGACCTGGCAGTTGACAACAACAGTGGTGCCTTCAGGGGCACCCTGTCAGGTCCGTGTCAAAGATTTGCATGTTTATCACCAGGATAAATTGACGGTTAACATTTTGCAATTTCCAGCCGTTAACTGGTTCCACGGTACAGAAGGTAACAGCAGAAGTTGTGACATGTTTTCCATTTTATGAACTCTAACCACTGAAGGTAAACACAGGCCGTCATCTGGGTTTTTTTTTTGCAGAATCATCCGTTCGTTCCTGTCTGATGTTCTGTAATTCATTAACACAGCAGAGATCACCTGTGTTGAACAAGAGCAGGAGCCTCCAGTCATGCGAGCGCTCATTAACCAAAGCATTGAACAAACCGACGTCAGTCTGTAGGTTTTATCATCCGGAGACCATAAATATCTGGCCAGTATTAGTTGTGATATATCGGGTCTGTGGACATGACAACATTTCTGTCCCAGAGGCTGAAACTGTGGCATGAAACCTGATTCACTGACTTTGACCAGTAAAAACACTCAGAGTTAAGCAGCTGTATAGCAGCAGACCAGCTGCCTGTTCTTCAGACAGTAACACAGTGTACTGACACACAGCTACAGGCAGGTTATGTAATATCACACATGCACATACACATATGTTCCAGCTCTAATATCTTTCCAGGGAATGCGGTTAAGTGCATGCTTTTGGTGCATGTGTGTGTTTTGGGGCGGCCACTGACATTCCACGAATGCAGAAGTTGAACTTTTATTGCTGCAAACTTTCTAGGACTTCATACTTTGTTAAAACGATTCCCATCATCTATAAAACAAGATTCATAGTCTGAGAACGCATGGAGACCACGAGACCAGCTTTAGCTGCATATTTTCTCTTGCATGTTTCCAGTGAAGATTGTTGACATGGAGAAAACTGACAAAAAGCTCTGTGATCTTCCAGTCTTTGGTGTCAGCAGGCACATTTCTTAACTTAGCAAACTCTCAAGTCATGCTCAGACGTATCGGTTGAAACTAAATTATTGGAAAACACAAATAACATGAACTCTGTCAGTTCTAAAATCAGTTCTTTCTTGTATATAAGCACATGGTGTTTACAGTACACTCCAGTCAAGTAGTCAAGTGAAGTGGACTGTGCAGGGGCATGGACACAAAACACACCTTACACCACGTAAATCATGTCCTGCAGATTCATCCAACCTGGATGATGAACCACACGTGCATGAAGTGTTGAATGTTGAGTATCTTCCTATGTCGGAGGCTTCTACACCAGGAGGCCGTTGCGCGCCAATTCTGTTGTTTTTCGGAAAATGTGACAAAGCCTTCGAGCGGACGTTGGAATAATGACGGGAGCAGAGGAAGTCGTTGTTATACGGCGACAAAGTCCATATTACAATGAGGTCAGCGTTGATGGATGTCAACGAAACGTTGGACTTTAACACAGGAGACAGCCGTCCGTTTCCTGTTTCCCCCCAACAGTCTGTGTTGTGAGTCTTTTTAAGCATTACCACAAACCATGATGACGACGATCCTCCAACCTTTACGACCACGATCTGTCCTCAACCCAAATCAAGATGTTTCTGCGCCTAAACGGAAACAAATCCTACGTTCTACTGAATTTTGCATTTCATGGTGCCCAATGCTGGATTAAAAATGCTGAACACATCAGTCCATGTTGAAGTCTGTTCTCTGTGAGTACTGGTGCATGTTGAACAAGTTGCAGAGGGAGTTATGCAAACTATCGTAAACTGTTAAAAGTTATCTGGCACGAGTAATAGTGGTAAAATGTTCGTCCTGGGTCATTGTCAGTTGGCACAGAAGTTTGAAAAACACTTAAATTTTGGTCCGATCTCCATGGAGCTGGCGTGATCATCAATTAAATCAAATCAAATCAATTTTATTTGTATAGCCCAAATTCACAAAGTACATTTGCCTCAGAGGGCTTTACAATCTGTACAGAGAATTAAACAGTTAGCTGCTTTCTAACACACCCAAACTTTGACCAAACTGCTGGCAGTCAAGTAGACAACGAAGTAAAGGAATGAAATAAAAAACACATAAGTCTGCATGCATCAATTTCAAGCTTTTTTTATCTGTCCATCGTAGCAGTGTGATGCTAAATGAGTTGAGTCTTTGAACACCTGGAAATAAAGCACAGATCTCTCTAAACTGCTGAACTCACTGCTGGTCAGTGTTGCCACAGTTACCTTAAAAAAGTAATCTTGTTTACGTTTGTGTCGCTGGCCGCTTGGTATTTTTCTTACAGCTGACCTCATGCTGAACGTGACGTCACTCCCCGAGACGCAAGAAGAAAGAAAATCTAACTTTTTACTGAGGGAAAAAATAGTAACGCACAACGACTTTGTGGATAAGTAACTTTAATCTGATTACTGGTTTGGAAATAGTAACGCGTTCGATTAAAGATCACTGCTGCTTGTTCATGTTGCGGACGTGTAACATCTTTTCAAGCAAAGCCTTTAACAGTATAATATCATCAACCATCAATGCGATTAATGCAAGATATCCATGTGCCGTTACAGTCAACGTGCTGAATCTTGCATAACGATAAATCACGATGATTGACGTTAGTTGATTTTTTGGGGGGGACAGATCTGGTCTTTCTCTCCGCAGCTGCTCGCTTTAGGCGTTATGATGATAATAATAATAATAATTAAAGTGATGTACCTGTCGTACCTGCATACCTTTCAGCTCCTGATGACAGACGACGGCAGGACTAACAAACACAGATCTAATCACGGTTCAGGTAATCGGAGACGATGGTGATTCTATGAAAAACCATCAGAATGTAAATTTATTGTCAAGAAAAGATGTTTGAACACTAAGTCCTGACACTTGTGTTTGAACAGCTCACATGCTGTACACAGTGAACTGTTGCTCCACAGGCTGGAACCAGCAAACCTCTGAGCTGTGTGTTTATCGGCTCAGCAGAACAACAAGATTCAGTTCCTCGATGACAAAACACGGCTGTCAGTCAGCGGTCAAAGGTCGGAGGTTGGCCTCAGCGTGACCTTTATGAGCGAGAGAGAGAAGAGGGTTTGAAAAGGAGGAAGAGCGGATAAAGGAGAAGTTTTGGGTGGATGTGCAGATGTGTGAGAGCACATTATGTCACCTCATGTTCTCTGGGCTGGAGCTTAACAGTAAGTGATGATGAGTTTCTCTGAAAGACGAAGCCACAAAGGTCATTTTAACAACAACACATTTAAACGTCTCTGAAGGAGAATTTATTAAAGCAACATTGTCTAGAAACTGAGAGTAATCCCACCGTGGTAAATGGCTGTACTCGAGTATTTGTTCTGATTACACTTCTGAACAAAAAATTGCAGCCAATCATCATCCAGGTCCCCAGCAGCAGTCCCACATTTACTCTTGTCCGGCGGCTTCTTGCTCGCTCACTCTCTCCTTTTCTCTTCTTAGCTTCCTCCATTAGCGTCCTTTTCGCTCTCTGCTCCTCTGCTGTTACGTCCATGTTGGCCGCTGAGCCTGGATGCATTGCCCCTGCTTTACCCTGGCTCCGGTTCTGGCATGACACTGCCTCGACTCCCAGGCGAAAACGCCTTTGGTACAAAAAACTACAAAAACGCTGCCCCCGTCCAAGCAGCACAGCTAACAAAGTGAGCTAACAGCAGCTACAGTTGGCAGCGGTTTACTTCAAACACAGTTACAAACACTGCCTGGCTCCTGTTCTGGCACAACACTGGCTGACCCACAGAGCTGCTAAGCATTTCTTCAGACTGTCAGGCTAACAGACTAAGCTAACATGAGCTAACAGCAGCTAACAGACTAAGCTAACATGAGCTAACAGCAGCTACATGTTGGGATGCGATTACATTTTTTTTTGTAGGATTAAGTAACATACGGTACATTCAAGATTCTGCACGATCCTGCAACCTCTTCGGCCTCTTCTCCTCTGCCATGAGCTAACATGACCTAACAGACTGAGCTAACCTGAGCTAACAGCAGCTAACAGACTGAGCTAACATGAGCTAACAGTTGCTAACAAGCCGAGCTAACATGAGCTAACAGCAGCTAACAGACTGAGCTAACATGAGCTAACAACAGCTAACAGACTGAGCTAACGTGAGCTAACAGCAGCTAACAGACTGAGCTAACATGAGCTAACAGACTGAGCTAACATAAACTAACAGCAGCTGACAAACTGAGCTAACATGAGCTAACAGCAGCTAACAGACTGAGCTAACATGAGCTAACAGCAGCTAACAGACTGAGCTAACATAAGCTAACAGCAGCTAACAAACTGCGCTAACAGACTGAGCTAACATGAGCTAACAGCAGCTAACAAACTGCGTTAACAGACTGAGCTAACATGAGCTAACAGCAGCTAACAGACTGAGCTAACATGAGCTAACAGCAGCTAACAAACTGAGCTAACATGAGCTAACAGACTGAGCTAACATGAGCTAACAGCAGCTAACAAACTAAGCTAACAGCAGCTAACATGTAAATCACAGAGAGTTGAGGCGAAGCAGCCGGAGGACGTCAGAGGGAAAACCAAACCAAACAAACAAAGTATTGTGTGTAAGGCATGAAGAGTCTTCCTGATGGATGATCTCACTGTGTGTAGATTGTTTGTAGATGATGAAGCAGCGAACGTCTCCATCAGAAGTGAAAGGACTCCAGAGAAAGCCTGCGCTGTTGACACTGACTTCAGTTGTTCATACAGAGCGTGCAGGGCGACAGGTTTCCGCTCTTTGACGAACAAACAAACCTGAAGTAAAGACGGAGCGATCAGCTCCCACCGTGCACCTCAGCACTGTTTACCTGAGTCACATGACCCGCCGTGTGTTCCTGGAACAACTCAGACTGAGCTGACCTTGTTCCTGAATTTACCTGTAAACACACACACACACACACACACACACACACACACACACCTCTATCACACTGCACTCACGCGTCAGTGTGAACGGCAGCATCACTGACACACACACACACACACACACAAGGGGTTTTAGTCATGATCAGGTGTGTGTGTGTGTGTGTGTGTGTGTGTGTGTGTGTGTGTGCATCCATCCATTTAACAGGCCATTTCCACTGAGCGGATGTATTTACATTCATGGCGTCTGTAAAACAAACACACACAGTCTCAGACCACACACACACACACACACACACACACACACACACAAAGCAGTTAACTTTCTCTGCTAATAGCGAACAGGCTGACGTAGTGTTGAAATAATTAACATGAGAATAACCCAAGTGTTTAGTCTGCTGCGTGTTTGAGCTTTACACAAACACACACACACACACAAACACACACACACACACACACACACACACACACACACACACTTCCTCTTTACATTTACATTCAGTTCGTTTGAACAGTATGAACTTGACCTTCGACCCGCTTCAGACGAGGCTCCGCCTGCTGTAAACACTTTCATCTGTCTCCATCAGGACGTACGCCTCAATCAACCCAAACCATGCAGGTCAAAGGTCACCAGCAGTGCAGATGCTGTATTTACATGTCAGAGGACAGAGAGAAGCATGAAGACACATTTCATTCAGAGCTCAGTACACACAGTGACGATCAGCTGGAGTGAGCGGCTACTGTACTTTTTCTTTTAATCCTTTCATAAACAGTCATTTGATCCCAGTCTTTACCTTACAGTGTCTGTCGCCTGATTAGTTTCATGTACCGACAATAACAAAACAACTTTCAGCAGAGAAACAGAGAGATCACTTAAATCACCTCGGTTATGTGTTCAGTTATATTGTTTAGAAAAGCAATAACAAAGCAACAGGAGTTTTTATTAAGTTTAAATAAGCTGAGAAATGTTCAAAAGTTTGGAAAGCGAAAGTAATTAAAGTCTTTTATGGACTGAATTGATTAATTAATCGTCCGTAAACGCAGCCACGCTCTTCTTGTCCCTCCTGTTTCTCTTGTTGACACATTCACTCTGTAAGAAATCATTTTTTCTTACTGCTTCTCCAAAAAGTCTGTTTACGGTCCGAGTCCACCTCTTTCTGGATTTGTTACAAAGAGGCGTCCTTGGTTCCAACGAGGGGAAATGTTATTGTTACAGCATAAAATCCTTTTTTTTTTTTGGACAATAGTGTTCCTCCGACTTACTGGCAGAAGTTTGGGGAACGACCTTTCCTGTTTCAACACAACAAGGCAGCCAGGCCAACATAGCAGTTTTTTCCCAGTTTGCTGTGATGAACTGGACTGGACCTGAACCTCATCCAACACCTGGAACGCTCGCTGGCCTCACATCCACCTGGAATGATCCAACCGAGCGGACAGCTCCAAGGAATAAACCCACATCTTTCCGTTTGCAAAGACTTTGTTGTAGTTCACAAACTTTATACAACTCACAACATCAGTCCAACTTTCACTTTTCTGCCATGAAATAACCTGTATGCCAACTGTAGCTGCTGTTAGCTCACTTTGTTAGCTGTGCTGCTTGGACGGACGGACGGGGGGTGTTTTTGTAGTTTTTGTACCAAAGGCGTTTTGGGAGTCGAGGCAGTGTCGTGCCAGAACTGGAGCCAGGGTTGGCTGGTCAGTGGTATAAAAAACTTTTTTTAGGAAGAAGAGGAGGAGGTTTTTTTTTTAGGGTTGGGAGGCAGAGGGATGCTTGACAGGGAGCGAAGCCAGTGTTGTGCCAGAACAGGAGCCAGGCAGTGTTTGTAACTGTGTTTGAAGTAAACTGCTGCCAACTGTAGCTGCTGTTAGCTCACTTTGTTAGCTGTGCTGCTTGGACGTCGGAGTGTTTTTGTAGTTTTTTGTACTAAAGGCGTTTTCACCTGGGTTGAGGCAGTGTCGTGCCAGAACCGGAGCCAGGGTAAAGCAGGGGCAATGCAACCAGGCTCAGCAGCCTCTATAGACAAAATGGCAGAGGAGAAGAGAGTGAAGAGGGCGCTGACGGAGTAAGCTAAGAAGAGAAAAGGAGAGAGTGAGCGAGCAAGAAGCCGTCGGACAAGAGTAAATGTGGGACTGACTTTTAGTGGTTGGTGAGAGCTTGGTGAAATAAAAGGCTGAAAGACAGACGCCGAGCTGGACTGACTGCTGCTGGACTAGTCTCTGATATCAGCCGCTGCTGGACTAGTCTCTGATATCAGCCGCTGCTGGACTAGTCTCTGATATCAGCCGCTGCTGGACTAGTCTCTGATATCAGCCGCTGCTGGACTAGTCTCTGATATCAGCCGCTGCTGGACTAGTCTCTGATATCAGCCGCTGCTGGACTAGTCGCTGATATCAGCCGCTGCTGGACTAGTCGCTGATATCAGCCGCTGCTGGACTAGTCTCTGATATCAGCCGCTGCTGGACTAGTCGCTGATATCAGCTGCTGCTGGGGACCTGGATGATGATTGGCTGTTTGGCAAAGTTGTCGACCTGATAGTCAATGTTGCTTTTATAGTCTGGGAACTTTCTCCACGGGTGTCAGAGAGGGCGCTTTTACTGGTGACTGTTTGCTGTCATGGTAGAACTGTACATGTTTATTGCTGCGCGTGAGTCAGACTTTATCACCAAACATCCGTGTTGGAGCTCACTAATGTGTCTTTGTGAGTCCCTGCTGCAGTCGGGTTTCAACATCTGGATCAGAAAACCTGAAACCAGAAGCGTGGAGGCTGTTACAGCAGCAGATGAATGGCTGGAATGTACGGGTGTCCACTTACTTTTGACCATATGGTACAACTCATTCCCCTCTGTCATTCTCATTTCTACTCTCTCTTTGTCTCTCTCTCACACACACACACACACACACACACACACACACACACACACACCCACACACAATGTAAAACCCCACAAGGAAGTACTTAACAACTAAAAACAGGAAGTTGCTCACATCCCACCGCACATTCCACATTCCACATCCCACACACACACACACACACACACACACACACACACACACACACACACACACACACAAAACGGAAAAAAACGAGGGAGGGATGGACAGATTAGAGAGAGAGAGAAAAAAAAGGGAACACACCAAACCACCAGTTTAACGCTCAGCGCTCAGGAATGAATGGAATACCGTTTGTGTCACTCAACACTCACTTTTCATTGGCTGTGAGGAATCCCGTGGGCGGGCGAGGAATGCCGTGATTGGCTGGAAAGGAACGCCCGGAGCTGCTTGAATTGGACGAGGTTCAAGCTGCTGGGTAATTTAATATCAGAGTGACTAACAGACCTTCCTCTTGTCCTCTTGGTGATAAAGAAAATTAGATTTACTTACGGGAAGAGGCTGGCGAACCGGATCCACCCTCTCAGTGTTTTCATTCATTCGTTCATTCATTCGAGGCAAAACCGGGCTAACGAGTGAGTCATCGGATATTGGAAAGATAAATCACATTTGTCTGACTACAATGCGAGGAAGGCACAGTGTGCTCGAGTTCAGGTCAAAGTAGATGATGAAATAACCAAACATCTCTTTGATAAACACGAAGGAATGGATGAATTAAAAAGAGGAGAGGAGAACAAGGGAACGATGAGGTGAAGAAAACGAGTAAAGGATATGAAACTGAGCAAAGGAAACAAACAAAAGACACCAAATTAAAATAAATAAGCTTCCATATTTCATTGAGATGTTTCACTCTGATCAAATATTCCTCACCACTCCTTCATAATTCTTTTATTATTTCATATTTTCACCGTGTCTAAACATCTTTAACTTTAAATAGTTTGTCCTTAAAAAGCCAAATTATCAGCATAAACCTTTGTTTAATAATTATTAGATAATAACACTTATTAAGATAAGTTAACTATAACAGATATTTCAAAATAAGGAGATTTTAGTTGTTGTACAGTTCAGTTGCATTCAGTGGACTAATCGCTGCATTGCAATCCCCTC
The DNA here is from genome assembly GCA_004119915.2 of Collichthys lucidus. Lineage (NCBI taxonomy): Eukaryota > Metazoa > Chordata > Actinopteri > Sciaenidae > Collichthys > Collichthys lucidus. The sequence continues at coordinate 37,989,574 of CM014082.1, forward strand.
ACATCACCCTGAGAGAAACAAACACTTTATATTTGGATTCAGTATTTAGTTTGTCTGCTCCGAGCTACTGTAGAAATCAACCGACTCCCACTGTAGATATGAACGGATGATTCTTATATCAGGTGATTAAACATGCATGAAAACATAGTTATGAATATTTTATTCCATGTTTGCCTTATTTTGAAAATAAAAGCCCCAAATCGGACACAGTGGATCTTTAATTTCAACATTTACTGTAACTAAAATAACGAGTAAAGATGCTGAACTTAAAAACCAGCAGCCTTCCCGATGTGTGACCTGCTTCTTCATTAAAAAAAGAAAAGTCCACTGTTCACGCTCACTGTTTATTTTCATTGCCGTGCAGCACGTGCACAGCTCTGAGCTGCATCATTAGCGCTGCTCGACCCTCTGACCTCTGCTCCGGGTGTTGAAAGCCCAGTTAGCGAACACATACACGGCGTCTTGTGACCCGGTCTCTGAGGTCGCCGAGGGTCATCGAGGATCAGAAGGTAATGGGATTTCAGAACAAAGAAACTCAGACACAGAGAGAGAAAACGAGAGAGAGCTGGAAAGAGAGAGGAAGTGAAGGAGTGAAAAAAACAAATATAATCTTAGAGTTTAGTGAAATCTACGTTTAGTTTGGTGTTTCCACGGGTACACGACGTGAACGTGATGGCTGACGAACACTCCTTTAAATAAACTTCCTCTGTAGATGTTGCTCCACACTGACAGGCTCCGCCCGCAAACCAGCTCTTATTGTGAAAGTATTTGGGTTACACACCAAGATCTGGACACATTCAGGGGGAATCAGTTTGCTGAAGTCGGTTTGGTTAGTTACGCGGCTAACCGAGCTAACCACTGTTAAGCGGCTCGCAGCATAGCGATCTCTTTCCATCCGGAGTGTGTCTGTATAGGACAATTCCAGAGGCCCACGACTGACAGGGGCCCTAAAAAATAGTTAAACACCAATATAAAATGATTGAACCATCATCATTGAGTTTATATATTTAAAATATAACAATGAAATGAATCATCTCTTTGTTTTTAGATGTGTTTGAGCAGTAAAAGTTAAATTAAAATGGCCTTTAGCACGTTTTTAATCTTCATCAAACAGTGAACTGCACTGCAGACTGTATGCAGACTGTAAGCAGACTGTATGCAGACTGTAAGCAGACTGTAAGCAGACTGTATGCAGACTGTAAGCAGACTGTATGCAGGCTGTAAGCAGACTGTAAGCAGACTGTATGCAGACTGTATGCAGACTGTATGCAGACTGTAAGCAGACTGTAAGCAGACTGTATGCAGACTGTAAACAGACTGTAAGCAGACTGTATGCAGACTGTAAACAGACTGTAAGCAGACTGTATGCAGACTGTAAACAGACTGTAAGCAGACTGTAAGCAGACTGTATGCAGACTGTATGCAGACTGTATGCAGACTGTAAGCAGACTGTAAGCAGACTGTAAGCAGACTGTATGCAGACTGTAAACAGACTGTAAGCAGACTGTAAGCAGACTGTAAGCAGACTGTATGCAGACTGTATGCAGACTGTATGCAGACTGTAAGCAGACTGTATGCAGACTGTAAACAGACTGTAAGCAGACTGTATGCAGACTGTAAACAGACTGTAAGCAGACTGTATGCAGACTGTAAACAGACTGTAAGCAGACTGTATGCAGACTGTAAGCAGACTGTAAGCAGACTGTAAACAGACTGTAAGCAGACTGTAAGCAGACTGTAAGCAGACTGTATGCAGACTGTATGCAGACTGTAAGCAGACTGTAAGCAGACTGTATGCAGACTGTAAACAGACTGTAAGCAGACTGTATGCAGACTGTAAACAGACTGTAAGCAGACTGTATGCAGACTGTAAACAGACTGTGAGCAGACTGTAAGCAGACTGTATGCAGACTGTATGCAGACTGTATGCAGACTGTAAGCAGACTGTATGCAGACTGTATGCAGACTGTAAGCAGACTGTAAGCAGACTGTATGCAGACTGTAAACAGACTGTAAGCAGACTGTATGCAGACTGTAAGCAGACTGTAAGCAGACTGTATGCAGACTGTATGCAGACTGTAAGCAGACTGTATGCAGACTGTAAACAGACTGTAAGCAGACTGTAAGCAGACTGTATGCAGACTGTAAGCAGACTGTAAGCAGACTGTAAGCAGACTGTATGCAGACTGTAAGCAGACTGTATGCAGACTGTATGCAGACTGTAAGCAGACTGTATGCAGACTGTAAGCAGACTGTATGCAGACTGTATGCAGACTGTAAGCAGACTGTAAGCAGACTGTAAGCAGACTGTAAGCAGGCTGTAAGCAGACTGTATGCAGACTGTATGCATGTACGAATCACCACAAAACTGTAGTGAGAGCAGCGATGTTGTTTGGTCTACAGACAGTGCCACTGAGAAAAAGACAGGAGGCCGAGCTGGAGGTAGCAGAGATGAAGATGCTGAGGTTCTCTTTAGGAGTGACCCAGATGGATAGGATCAGGAATGAGTCCATCAGAGGGACAGCACATGTTGGAGATAAAGTCAGAGAGGCCAGACTGAGATGGTTCGGACATGTCCAGAGGAGAGATAGAGGAAGACCAAAGAGAAGGTTTATGGATGCAGTGAAAGAGGACATGAAGGTAACTGGTGTGAGAGAAAAAGATGCAGAAGACAGGGTTAGATGGAGGCAACTGATTCGCTGTGGCGACCCCTGAAGGGAAAAGATAAAGGAGAAGATGAAGATGCATGTACAAATCAGCAGCAGTAAATATTGTGCTCGTACTAGAATTGAACTACAAGATGCTAAACAGCTGCAGGCCTCTGATCAGAGTTCTGTAAAGCTTCTGATGGGATAGTTCGGTCCTAGAGATGTGGGGACAACAGCTGCACAGAGGGGGCCAGTTTGACTTTTTGGTCATGGGGCCCAAAATTCCTGATGGAAAGTTGTGCTTTTGTACAGTAATCAGCGAAAGCCCGGCCATAGATGCATGAAACGGGCCTCAGAATCACTCACAGACTCTAAAAAAGGATGAAGAATATCACAGTCAAGACTTTTTGTTATTGTTAGTCCAGATACTGGAGGATAGTTTGACGTTAAAGCTCCTGTTATATAAATATCTATATAGTTATTGTTTATGCTCTGAGTGCTCGTAGTTTCTCAGACCTGTAGCTGAAGTCAGTAGTAGAGATGTGTCTGCACGCTGACGTCACTGAAAGTCAGTCAATAAAACGCAGAAAGAATCTGTTTTATTAGACAGCAAGTAATCCCAGAGGAATTTAAATTTGAACATCTGGTGAAGAAGCAGCTTTTTTAGTTTTTTAAGCCGAGCACGGAGACAGGAAAGTTTGTGTGTCAACATTTAGGAGGACGGATCATCGGCAGCTCAAAGCCCGTCCTCCCATTCACTCCCACACAAAGACACAGAGATGCTGCTGTGTGCATCTGTGTGTGTGTGTGTGTGTGTGTGTGTGTGTGTGTGTGTGTGTGTGTGTGTGTGTGTGTGTGTGTGTGTGTGTGTGTGTGTGTGTGCTTGTGTGAGCAGATCTTTAACTCTGTGTTGACCTTTGACCTCTGTGTGTGTGTGTGTGTGTGTGTGTGTGTGTGTGTGTCTGTGTGTCTGTGTGTGTGTGTACCGGATACGCTCCGTCCTTATTCGCTTTGATCAGACTCTCGGCGTTTGTCTCCCAAATCAAACAGGACATTTACTCTCACAACACGAGACGCCAAAAATAATTTCGCAACTTTGGCTGGTTTGGATTATGAAGAAGCCACGCCCCCTTCCCCCGCCGCTGCCGCCGTTTGTGGCCCCTCCCACCGCCCCTCTCTTCTTCTCACACACTAATCCATTCATCCTCCATCTCTGCCGGGCCGAACGCTGCAATAACAAACGAGGGGAAGTGTCATTCATGTGCAGGGCTCGTGTTTACACAGTGATTCCACTTTCACCCGATCACTCTCTCTCCCTCATTCATTCACTATCGCCCTCTGTTTTTCTTACGCTGCTGTTTTTGCTTTTTTTTTTGTGTCATGGTACTGTATGGAGGGGGGTTAATGGGGTCTGCATGGGGTCATCATCAAGCAACTGAAACAACACACACTGACGAGGGCCTGGAAAGCTTCAAGGACCACTGTGTAGGATTTAGCGGCATCTAGTGGTGATGGGGCAGATTGAAACCGGCTGAATATCCTCGACCTCAAGAGTTGTAGGAGAAACTATGGTGGCCACAAAAACTACAACAAATGCATTTAGTGTCAGGGCTCACTCTGCACATATAAAAGTCTCATTAAGGAAACAAAAACACAAATGAAAGTCATTATTATTTTCCATCTCTCTTCCCCACACTGGACCTTTAGTTTCACATAGATCCAAACTCAAACTATCATCTCTGAAACCTTAAAATAACTTAAGATTCATCCTAACGTGGGAAATACCTAAAGTTCTGCTCATAAGATGGAAGAAATGTGATTTTGGGAATGCAGGGGAGCTGGAGCCGATCCCAAGAGGTGGGCGGGAGTTCACGGGGCTGACACATAAAGACGAGAACCATTCACACCGACGGGCGATGTCTTCGGACTGTAGGAGGGAGCCGGAGTACCGGGAGAGAACCCAACATGGAAACTCTGACTCAACCCAGAACCTTCTTGTTGCTAACCATGCTGTCACTGAGCAGTTCCTGTGCACATGGATGACCTGCCAACAGTCATGATGCATTATTCATGCACAGCGAGTCAGCCCCATCCAGCCTGTGATCTTTGGTCTTTGTAAAAGGTTCAACACGTTTAAACAAAAGGCACCTGACACCAAACTGAAACCTCGCTTATCATCTTTTGTCGTACGGCTCAGCTGCAGCTCGATTATCTCGAGGAAGAGGATGTGGTGGGCTGATGTATAATCAAAGTGGGCCGACGATGCATCGCTCTCGCTCATGATTTCAAATAAAGTGCTGCTCAAGCAGCTCGCAGAGACTCTGCAGGTTGTTGGTGTTTGCATTAAAAACGACGTGTTGAACAGCTAAAGTGCACGAGGCACATCCCAACAAGCAGACTCTGGAAACATGCTGAAATCTGGATCGTGTCACATCACATCATGCCCTCTGAGTCTGCAGCTCAGCAGGTCCAGATCCAGTATTTGCAGGGTTATTTGGTTCTTATCCCACCTGCCCTCACACCTTGCATGTTGCAGTATCACTCATGGAGCTTCAGCAGATGTTCAGATGTTCATCTCTGTTCTGATAACTCGTTGTGCACGTCGCTGACGGATGATCCAAAGCTGCAGAACAGTGATCTCAATATTGTGACGGCTTTAGGCCTGACTTAATTTTTGATTGGTTGTCTGGGAAGCTCATCAGGAGAGACGGGTAACACCTGAATTGGTTTGAATGCTCACATATAAAAAGAGCTTTGAGCATTCGCTCGCTCTCTCCTGTTTGAGTGGCTGGGTTTGTTTGAGCTTTGGTTATTTATATTTTGTTTCATCTTACATTTACACACACCCATACATTACAAACATTACTGATGAACTGATATGCACAGTTAAACTTATGTAGTTTAAATAAATTTATGTTTTATAGTTTAAAAGCATGTGTGGACTCCATCTTTTGTCATACCTCTGAGCCAGGTTGTGACAAAATGGGGGCTCGTCACATTAGATTTTGGTAGTTTTTTTTGTGTGATTTTTGGATGGAGTATTGCACATAGCTGTAGTATTTTGTTTGTTGTTTTGAGATGAACACACTGTGAAACTGTTTTGATATGGCAATATTTTAACTGGTGTTCTCCTTGGTTAGGCATAGCAGCAGGCTCTACTAGAGGGTCTGTTGCATGGTGTCTTTGTAGTGTGGCGGGGAAGGTGGTTAGAGCGTTTGTCTCAGGATCACGTCCAGGGTTTTTGGGGGGTCGCTGTTTTTGCAGTTGCACTCCAAGACCATTGGGTTTCAGTGAATAAATACCTGCCACCGGTACCTGTCCGAAGACTAGGGATGAGTTTTAGTTAGCTAGATGATTTCACTAGTCAGCTAGTAAGGGGAGGCGCCAGTCTTTGTTTGCTATATGTTGCATAGTATGTCTGTTTGAGTTTACCTAGTTTTTAATTATCTTTGGCTATGGATAGCATTGTGGAGGAGTTTGTTCAACATCCCTCTGGGGAACTGCTGGAACAGTGCACCAAGGAGCAGCTGATTAAGATTGCTCAGCATTTCTCTGTTGAGGTGGATCCCAAACGAACAAAGGGAAATCTGAAGAGTATCATCAAGGCTAATTTGCAGGAATGTGGTGTGCTGATGGATGAAGGTGGTAAGATTGGTGTAAGTATTTCTGGGAATGTTTTGACATTCGAACAGCAGAAAGAATTACTGCTTTTGAAATTGGATCATGAAAAAGAATTGGAAGAAATAAAGTACAAAAAGGAACAGATGAAAATGGATTTGGAAATACAAAAATTGGCATTAATTAAGGAAGGAAAAATTTCTGCATCTGCTTTAAATGTGCAAACCACTGGTTCGCATTTTGATGTTGCCAGTAATTTGAGATTGTTGCCAAAGTTTAATGAGAATGATGTTGAAACCTTCTTCTGTTTGTTTGAACGTATTGCCCATTCTAGATCTTGGCCTGATGAGGAACAAACATTAATGTTGCAGTGTGTCTTTACAGGTAAAGCTCAAGAAGCCTATTCTGCGCTATCTTCTGAGGACTGTAAGGATTACAATGTTGTGAAATCATCTGTCTTGAAGGCTTATGAGTTAGTTCCCGAGGCCTATCGTCAGCGCTTTAGAAGCTGGCGAAAGACTGGTAAACAAACACATGTGGAGTTTGCACGGGATTTGGTCACACATTTCAACCGTTGGTGTTCTTCATCTGGGGTAAAAACATTTGATAAATTGTGTGATTTGATAGCTCTAGAACAATTTAAACAATCTGTGCCTGATTACATTGCCACCTATATTAATGAGCACAAAGTCACCTGTCCTAATGAGGCTGCAGTGTTGGCCGATGAATACGTGTTAACACATAAGCGTATCTTTGGTGAGCGATGTAGCCAGGATAGATATCAGAAAACAGGTAATTTTTCCCCCAAATTTGATAAGCCATCTATTGGAAAAGGTGATCCAAATATGTGTAATTATTGCCATCAAAAGGGTCACTGGAAAAAGGAGTGTCCTTTGTTAAAAGAGAGAGTGAAAGCAGACCATGTGAAGTCAGCTGGTTTGGCTACAACTATTCATACCCTGAATTTTGGAGCTAAGGAAAACCTAGTAGCTCCATTTCAAATGGAAGTTAAACACATAGAATCCTCTGAAATTGATGAGGGTTATGCCCCATTTATGTCTGATGGATTTGTCAGGCTAAGTGGAGGTGATAAAAGGGTTCCAGTTAAAATACTGAGAGACTCAGGAGCTTTACGCACATTTGTGAGGCAGACAATTTTGCCCTTTTCGCCACGTTCAGATACCGGGGGTTGTATTCCGGTCAGAGGGATGGGTTTGACAACTCTTTTTGTGCCTATACATAAAATGTTCTTGTCATGTGATCTGGTACAGGGGAAGGTCGAAGTTGGTGTTCGTCCTAAACTGCCAGTGGAAGGAGTTGACATCATTCTAGGAAATGACCTGGCAGGACATCGGATATGGCCAGATAATGTAGAATTTGAGGGTCTACAACTTTCTGAGGTATCAAATCAACAAAGTGAGACAGTTGTGGCCTCCTTGTCATCTCAAGAAGTCCCTGAAAATGAGCAAGCAGTTTTAACAGCTTGTACTGTGGAAACAAAGGAGCTTAGTGAATTAGAACCAGCAGTTACAGCCTGTGCTGTGACTCGTTCAATGACTGCTGCGCTAACTGATATGAAACAAAACTCTTGTGATGCAAAGAAATTTGCCTTGTCCCTGCCACCTAATCTTTGTGTTTCTCGTTCAGAGCTGGTGAAAGAACAAAAAGCGGACCAGTCTCTGAGGGATGTGTATGATCTGGTTTTGCCTACAATGCAGGTAGGAAAGGTGAAGCAAGGATATTTCATTTTGGATGACGTCTTGGTTAGGAGGTGGGCTCCTCATGGTGAGACATTTAGCGGTGATCCTATTGTCCAAATTGTATTGCCTGTAAAATTTAGGACAGCCACAATTCAGATAGCTCATGATAATGTTGCAGGACATATGGGTGTCAAGAAAACACATGATCGTTTGCTTCAGCATTTTTTCTGGCCACGTATGAAACGTGATGTTTCTGCATTTGTAAAGACATGTCATACTTGTCAAGTTACAGGCAAACCTAACCAAACAATAAAACCTGCTCCTTTGTGTCCTATTCCTGCAGTGAGTCAGCCTTTTGAGCACCTGATTATTGACTGTGTGGGTCCTCTTCCCAGATCCAAGTCAGGTTGTTCTTATTTGCTAACTGTAATGTGCCAGTCAACCAGATATCCAGCTGCTTATCCTCTTCGTTCCATCACTACAAAGTCTGTTGTTAAGGCCATGAGTCAGTTTATATCTGTGTTTGGTATTCCCAAAATAGTACAGAGTGATCAGGGATCAAATTTTACATCTCGGCTGTTTGCACAAATCCTTAAACAACTTCACATAAAACACAACAAGGCCTCAGCATACCACCCTCAGAGCCAAGGTGCACTTGAGCGCTTTCACCAGCATTTAAAATCTTTGTTGCGTGCTTATTGCACAGAGCTAAAAGCAGATTGGGAGGAGGGTTTACCATGGCTCTTGTTGGCAGCGAGGGAGGTTGTTCAAGAGAGTACAGGATTTAGTCCTAATGAGCTTGTTTTTGCTCATACGGTCCGTGGTCCTTTGTCTGTGTTGCATGATCAATGGAGGTCAGCTGAGCCTCCACAGAATTTGATTACCTATGTTAATGGGTTTCGGCAGAGACTCTATGAGGCTGGGGAACTGGCCAAAAAGAAGTTAGAAGTTTCTCAGAAAAAAATGAAAAAACTGTTTGACCGCAAGGTAGAGCAACGAAAATTTAGTCCAGGTGACCAGGTTCTGGTTCTTCTACCACTGGCGGAGTCACCTTTTCAAGCTAAATTTTTTGGTCCATGTCATGTAGTCCGTCAGGTTTCAGAGCAAAATTACCTGATTGAAATGCCAAATAAAAGAAAATCATCTAAAATATGCCATATTAATTTGCTCAAGCCTTACCATGTGCGGGAACCATTAGGTGACGAGGCCCAAGGTTATCCAGCTCTGATGGTAAATGATTGCATGTCAGTGGTTGAGGAAGAGAACTTAGCGGGTGATGGGGTTTTGCAACCTCGCTTAAAAAATTCGGAAACTCTTGCAAAGTTAGATACAATACTTGGTCATTTGGACGAAAGTAAGTGTAAAGAGCTGGTTAAGCTTATTCAAAGTTACCCAGGTCTGTTCTCTGATAATCCTACTCGCACTCATGTAATTGAGCATGATGTTGATGTGGGAGATGCTAAGCCTATCACTCAGCGGTTCTATCGAGTCTCTCCAGAGAAACGAAAGATCTTGGACTCAGAAGTGTCATATATGTTGGATAATGCTATTGCTGAACATTCTTCATCCGGCTGGGCCTCACCTTGTCTTTTGGTTAGCAAGCCTGATTGCACCTATAGACCCTGCACTGATTACAGGAAGGTGAATGCTGTAACAAAACCTGACTCTTTCCCTCTTCCCCGGATGGAAGATTGTGTTGATCAGGTTGGCGCGGCCAAATATGTTAGTAAGTTTGATCTTCTTAAGGGATACTGGCAGGTTCCACTTTCTAAAAGAGCCAGAGAGATTTGTGCTTTTGTGACACCATCAGGTCTGTACTCTTACACCGTCATGCCCTTTGGACTGCGTAATGCTCCAGCCACATTTCAGAGGTTAATGAACAAAGTTGTGTGTGGGCTGGAGGGTTGTGCAGTCTACTTGGATGATGTGGTGGTCTATAGTGAGTCATGGGAAGAACATCTTCACCGAGTGAAAGCTCTATTCGACAGACTGCTCTGGGCTAACCTGACTATAAATCTGGCCAAATGTGAATTTGCGAAGGCTACAGTAAGCTATTTGGGTAAGGTTGTGGGACAGGGAAAAGTTTGCCCTATTCATGCAAAAGTCTTGGCAATACAAGCATTTCCTGTTCCATCTACTAAGCGGGAATTGTTGCGTTTCTTGGGGATGGCAGGTTATTATCGGGGGTTTTGTGCCAATTTTGCCTCTGTTGTAGCCCCATTGACTGAGTTGTTGAAAAATGATGTTAAGTATCTTTGGTCTCCCCTTTGTCAGCAGGCATTCGACCAAGTGAAATATCTGTTGTCCTCTGCTCCTGTGCTCGCAGCTCCTCGGCTGGATCACCCTTTTCAGTTGCAAGTAGATGCAAGTGATGTTGGGGCTGGGGCAGTTTTGTTACAGACAGATGAAAGTGGGGAGAAAAGGCCCATAAGTTACTTCTCGAAGAAGTTTAAAGTTTATCAGAAACATTATTCTGTAATAGAAAAAGAGGCACTTGCTCTTATTTGGGCCCTTCAACACTTCGATGTTTATGTTGGGTCAGGTTCTTCTTTAGTGGTTTACACTGACCACAACCCATTAACTTTTTTGCGTTCGCTCCAAAACCCAAATCAAAGACTGATGCGATGGGCCTTAATGTTGCAGCCATATCATTTGGACATACGTCACATTAAAGGCAAAGAAAATGTGGTGGCAGATGCACTGTCACGTGCTCCTTTGATTTAGAAATAGCAATTACAGGAAAATTGCCCATTTGTCTTTGTATATCTTCTGCCCTGATTTTCAGGTACTCTTAAAAGTGCTTCCTTCGGATCCAAGGTTGCTGGGTTATGAGAATTGAGGGTGGGGGTGTATTGGGACGTGATGGGAAAATTTTCATTGGTTGTTGGTAAATAACAGATTAGACAGGTGTTTGGTAAATGAAAGTTAATATATATATTTTTTTTATTTCAGGGTCGGCGGTGGGACATCGCTCTTGTGGAGGGGGATGTGACGGCTTTAGGCCTGACTTAATTTTTGATTGGTTGTCTGGGAAGCTCATCAGGAGAGACGGGTAACACCTGAATTGGTTTGAATGCTCACATATAAAAAGAGCTTTGAGCATTCGCTCGCTCTCTCCTGTTTGAGTGGCTGGGTTTGTTTGAGCTTTGGTTATTTATATTTTGTTTCATCTTACATTTACACACACCCATACATTACAAACATTACTGATGAACTGATATGCACAGTTAAACTTATGTAGTTTAAATAAATTTATGTTTTATAGTTTAAAAGCATGTGTGGACTCCATCTTTTGTCATACCTCTGAGCCAGGTTGTGACAATATCTAAACAGACTTTGTGGTGACAACTTTTACCCTGACGACCCTCCACAGAACACAGTTTGATAAAACTTGACGTCATTTGATTACAATCACGTTTATATTCATGATTGATATTCATGAGTCTCTCTTTGAATATCTTCAGCCTTGCTTACTTTGCATCTGCTTTGAATGAAAAGTATGTTGTAACTTTATTTTGGCGGTCGTTAATATGATTCATCATCGCTGCCATAACTGTCGAAACCCTGATTTGCGAGCACACACGCTGCCATTGTCTCGCTGCGCGTCATCAGCAGGTTGACGCACATTCAAAAGTGGATGGATGAGGGATCGCGGTGTATCTTGGCACATGCATCCAGCAGAAGAACAACAAATCCTTGGCACCTTCTGGCTTGTGTGTGTCAGTTGAAATGTGACAGGTGTGTGCTGTTCTTGGCTCTCCACGGTTGGAGGTATTTTAGTGTATCTCTGGTTTGGTACATTCTGTGTGATTTGCAAAAAAAAAAAAGTTACATTTGAAGTTTTTTTTTTCAGATTTCCTGTTGTTGAGGAAGCTCCACCTTATATCAAGAACTCTTTGATGTCAAATAAAAACCACACATCCTCTCTATATTTTCTTTGTCTTCTTCGTCTCTCGTTCTCGTTCCCGTCCTCTCTGCCCTCCTTTCGTGCTGTTTTGACAACACGCTGACAGCTGAGTGTCACGGAGACAATCTGTTGTCTGCTTGAAGGGGGACGGGGTAATTCTTCACACTCTGGATATCAGTTTTTGAAATGTCTTCCTCTCACCCTGGCACCCTCAGCTCATTAAATCAAGCCTGTGTGAAGGCTGCGAGGGGCCCGGGCTGGGTGAAGGGTTTGAGGGTTTGAGGGTGGGGGGGCACCTGTGAGCCATTTGTGGGTCCTGACCTCTAATTTTGGGAAACCCCCGCAGTAATGCAACACCTCTGGGAAAGAGAGAAGCTGAGATGTGCTTTGAATGTTGGAGGTCGTCAGAAGCTGGAAATGTCACATGATGATGCAGTGACCTGTTTAGAAGAGACGGACGTTCATGTTCTGACTGTAAAAGCTGTGATCAAAATGTTTTCATGTCAGCGATCGTTTCTCATCTCACAATGTGTTCGTTCTCTGTACGGTGGCCAATTTAGGACATTTTGTGTTCAAGCAGAACGGGAAAGTAGATTACAGTGAGCATCCAACTGGGCGATGCAAACACAGAAAGAAGTTTGATGTGTATCATGTGGCTTTGTGCAGTGTTTTGTGGGGAGGATCAGGCGAGGCGGAGCTGCTGAGCGCTGGGGACCTTCTGGAGAAGAGACCTGGAGGTAGACCTGGAGGTAGACCTGGAGGAGAGATCTAGAGATAGATCTGGAGGTAGAGCTGGAGGTGGACCTGGAGGTAGACCTGGAGGTAGACCTGGAGGAGAGACCTAGAGATAGATCTGGAGGTAGACCTGGAGGTGGACCTGGAGGTAGACCTGGAGGAGAGATCTAGAGATAGATCTGGAGGTAGACCTGGAGGTAGACCTGGAGGTAGACCTGGAGGGAGACCTGGAGATAAACCTGGAGATAAACCTGGAGGAGAGACCTAGAGATAGATCTGGAGGTAGACCTGGAGGTGGACCTGGAGGTAGACCTGGAGGTAGACCTGGAGGAGAGATCTAGAGATAGATCTGGAGGTAGACCTGGAGGTAGACCTGGAGGTAGACCTGGAGGAGAGACCTAGAGATAGATCTGGAGGTAGACCTGGAGGTGGACCTGGAGGTAGACCTGGAGGAGAGATCTAGAGATAGATCTGGAGGTAGACCTGGAGGTAGACCTGGAGGTAGACCTGGAGGGAGACCTGGAGATAAACCTGGAGATAAACCTGGAGGAGAGACCTGGAGGTAGACCTGGAGGAGAGACCTAGAGATAGATCTGGAGGTAGACCTGGAGGTGGACCTGGAGGTAGACCTGGAGGTAGACCTGGAGGAGAGATCTAGAGATAGATCTGGAGGTAGACCTGGAGGTAGACCTGGAGGGAGACCTGGAGGGAGACCTGGAGATAAACCTGGAGATAAACCTGGAGGTAGACCTGGAGGTAGACCTGGAGGTAGACCTGGAGGGAGACCTGGAGATAAACCTGGAGGAGAGACCTGGAGGGAGACCTGGAGGGAGACCTGGAGGGAGACCTGGAGGGAGATCTGGAGATAGACCTGGAGGTAGACCTGGAGGTAGACCTGGAGGGAGACCTGGAGGGAGATCTGGAGATAGACTTGGAGGTAGACCTGGAGGTAGACCTGGAGCTCCTGCTGGAGGAATAAAACACCCAGAGTAGACCCGGATGTTGCTCTGATCCAGAGATCCAGGAAAACCCAGAGCTCATTTTTTAAATATTTACTTAGTTACTCAGCGTGAGTAACACAAGTAAACACAAGTGATCCTGTGAGTAAACTCGAGACCTAAAGACCTAAAGGATTTCTGAGAAGTGTTCTCATAAACAAACACAGTTATGTGCATTTGAAATGTTTTCTTGAAGCTCATGTGATGTGATGAAAAGCTCCAGAACAGCTGCTAAATGGACTCTGCAGGGAGACTGTTGAACTTTCATTCTCAACTTCTGCGTCAACATCTGAGAAAACCCCTCCGACCAATCAAACTTGATCATACTTCAACATCAGCTTGTTGATAAACCGATGAAGTTCAAGTGACAGGACTGAAAGCTCCAGAACAACTAAATGGACTATTTGAATGAGATTGCTCTGATTAAGTTTCGAACAGCTGTTTGTCTTTGATGCCTAACAAACATTTTTATTGGATTCCTTTCCTCGTAAAATCCTCAAAGCCTGCGTGTTTGTTTCTTTTTCTTCTTCGTTACATCTGCATTTGTGTCCTCGTGGGTATGAGATGAGACGCAGAACAGATCTCTCATAAAAACATTGGTACGTGATGCACACAGGAAACCTTCAAGCTCAGCTGGGGCTCGTTCATGTCACAGATGCAGATTTGAAAATTGTACTTTTTTTTTTCTGTGACTGCTGAACTGAGGAGGATCCAGACGGCCCCTGAGAGCCCGACTCCACGTCAACTCTGTGAGCGGCTTTCTGCAGAAAACCTTTTTGTACTTGATCTGTTCCATGTGCTCTGCTTCTATGTCGGCGTTTGATTCGCTGTAATTATGCGCACCCGGCACTACTTACCTGTTTAAACGAGAGCGGACTGTGAGCCTGCACAGAGGAAGGCATCAGCGGAAACGTTTGTACTCCTGCATCACAAAAGTACGGTGGCCCTGAGGTGTAAAACACAACAGCAAATTCAAAAACACAACAGCAAATTCAAAAACACAACAGCAAATTCAAAAACACAACAGCAAATTCAAAAACAACAGCAAATTCAAAAACACAATAGCAAATTCGAAAACACAACAGCAAATTCAAAAACACAACAGCAAATTCAAAAACACAATAGCAAATTCAAAAACACAACAGCAAATTCAAAAACACAACAGCAAATTCAAAAACACAATAGCAAATTCAGAAACACAACAGCAAATTCAGAAACACAACAGCAAATTCAAAAACACAACAGCAAATTCGAAAACACAATAGCAAATTCGAAAACACAACAGCAAATTCAAAAACACAACAGCAAATTCAAAAACACAACAGCAAATTCAAAAACACAATAGGAAATTCAGAAACACAACAGCAAATTCAAAAACACAACAGCAAATTCAGAAACACAACAGCAAATTCAAAAACACAATAGCAAATTCAAAAACACAACAGCAAATTCAGAAACACAACAGCAAATTCAGAAACACAACAGCAAATTCAAAAACACAACAGCAAATTCAGAAACACAACAGCAAATTCAGAAACACAACAGCAAATTCAAAAACACAATAGCAAATTCAAAAACACAACAGCAAATTCAAAAACATAATAGCAAATTGAATAACACAACAGCAAATTCAAAAACACAACAGCAAATTCAAAAACACAACAGCAAATTCAAAAACACAACAGCAAATTCAAAAACAACAACAAATTCAAAAACACAATAGCAAATCGAATAACACAATAGCAAATTCAAAAACACAATAGCAAATTCAAAAACACAATAGCAAATTCAAAAACACAACAGCAAATTCAAAACGGAAAGTACCCTCGGGGCGACATGAATCGTCGCTGATTGGACTGGTGGTCCTTTTGAACTGTCGAAATATGAGCATTGTTAGTGACAATGTACGCGCTGCTATTAAAGAATATTTTGATGCACGACATGGAAATGACATAATACTAGAGAAGCGCATTGCATTCACTGGATAATAATAAATAAATTAAAGCTACAAGCAGCGATGGTCGGGCCCTCGCATGTGGAAATGTGCATAGAGCGCCACGCCCACACAGTTTCCCCAAAATTCATCACTCAGGACGTCTATGTGAACAGTCCTACCACTCCTACATGACCCCTTCTCAACCAGGCCGGAACAGCAAAAATGGCAATTTTTATTCTTAAATATCTGGCTTCCTGTTCATTGCTCCAAAAGACTTTTTTGTAGGTCTTGCTCTGTTCTACAATTCGGCTGAGTTTCGTGTCTCTGTGTCCAAAACTGTGGCGGGGCTGTTCCAAAGAACTCTGAGAGAAACTACCAACAACTGGACATGCTGAATCTGTAACTGTCACTGTGTTTATTGCTGCTCTGACACGTCCTCGTAACTTGACAATAAATGATTCTTTGACGAACCAATAGGTAAAAAGGTTTTCTGAAGAACTTCTGACTCTAACTTTTATTTTTCAGTCTGCACTATTTTTCCTCTGAGCAGCTCGTTCCTCCTCTGGTTTCCTCTCTCTCTCTCTCTCTGTCCCCAGAGGAGGATTTTCCGAGGAATTCCCACGCCTTCTTAGAAATGGCTGAATGGAATTCCTCGAGAAGCTTTTCTCCTTTTTGCTTTTTTCTCACTGTAAAAAAAAAAAAAAGGACTGCAGGCCTCCTTTCATTATCCACGCCTCTCTTTCATCTCCCACTGGCTCTTTCCCACTCGCTCCCTTCCTCACACTTTTTCTTTGTCCATTTCTCCCGCTCTCTCAATTTGTCTCACTTCCTCTTTCCCCGCCTTCTTTCTTTCTTTCTTTCTTTCTTTCTTTCTTTCTTTCTTTCTTTCTTTCTTTCTTTCTTTCTTTCTTTCTTTCTTTCTTTCTTGAACCACTTTAAAGCTACGCTCTCTTTCTCTAAGATGTTTGTTTCTTGTTGCCTGACTTCGACAGGAAGTTGTGGTAACCATGGATACGAAGAAGCCTCACCTGTTTCTGTGGTCTGTGGTCACACACACACACACACACACACACACACACACACACACACACACACACGTGTTATGGGGTGTGTTGTGTGTTTTTTCTGACATGATCTGTAATGTGTGTGGTTTTTTTTTCTTTCTTTCTTTTCACAAGACAGCGAGCTGTGGAGAGACTTCCTGTCAGAGAGGAAGTTGACACCGTTGATGCTGTACTTCTAGGAAAAGCAGAAAAACTTTCAAATGTCATAACAACCGAAAACAGCTTGTTTAAATATGGACTGTAGTTAAAAACACAGCGTACCTGTACACGTTTTATTTTGTCACAGCTTCACACCTTTCTGACAGTTTCCTGTCTCACGGAAGAGAAACGTGTTGTAGTTTCAAACAAAGCACGGGGAAGTGTCTCCGTCCATGCTGCAACCTCTGAGTGACGGAGGTCAGTGACCAGGTGTCAGAGGTCAAAGTAAACGCCAGGTCAGCATGATGGCATGCTCACAATGACAACAGGATGGATGATGTTCCATCCATCCATCTATCCACCCATCCATCCAACCATCCATGCGTCCACCCACCCATCCAATCATCCACCCACCCATCCATCGATCCATCCACCCATCCATCCATCTATCCATCCATCCATCCATGCATCCACCCACCCATCCATCCATCTATCTACCCACCCATCCATCCATGCAACTATGCATCCATCCATCCATCCATGCATCCATCCATTCATCCATCCACCCATCCATCATCCACCCATCCATCCATCTATTCATGCAACTATCCATCCATCCATCTATCCATCCATCCACCCACCCATCCATGCACCAGGTCAGCAGTCAATCGATCAAGTGGTCTCAACATGGACGATGAGAGACTAACTGTTGAAGTGGAACAACACACAATCATTTATGACACAACAGAAGCAAAGTCAGCTGTTTGTTGTTGTTGTTTCCTTTATACACAGTTTATCGTGGTCTCACCTACGTTCAGAATTATCACGTGATCTTGTGATCTTGTGATCTTGCGTGAATACGTGACGGAGAAAAACCGCGGCACAGCCGTTCCATGGCGCTGACAGACCCGGTGGAAATCCCCAGCACAGCTGAGCCCAGACTCCCTGCAGAGGAAATCATTGTCTGCGTGATGGCATGTTAACATTTGCCAAGTCGTTCTGTCTCTGTTACGTCAGCCACAGGTTCTGTTTTTCCAAAAAAATGCAGCAGAGCTGGTCAAATGAAGCCGGTCAAAGCGTGCACGCTCTTAATCCTGCATAACTTTAAGCCTTAATATAATGTGAACAGGTGAGTTGTATATAAATTCACCCTCAGTACAGTTGTCATGAACGGGGAAATTAGCTACAGAGACCAAAACTGTTTTTGTACCAGGCTGTAAACATGTTCACCACCCATCTATCCATGCATCCATCAACCTATCATCCACCCATCCATCATCCATCCATCCATCCACCCACCCACCCACCCATCATCCATCCATCCATCATGCATCCACCCATCATCCATCCATCCATCCATCCAGCCATCATGCATCCACCCATCCACCCATCCATCCAACCATCCACCCATCCATCCAACCATCCACCCATCCATCCACCCATCCATCCTTCATCCATGCATCCACCCATCCATCCATCCATCATCCACCCACCCATCCATCCATCCATCCAGCCACCCAAATCCAATCCATGCATCCATCCATCCACCAGCATCCATCCATCATCCACCCATCATCCATCCATCCATCCACCCATCATCCATTCATCCATTCATCCATCCATCCATCCATCCACCCAACCATCCATCCATCCATCCATCCACCCATCCACCCATCATCCATTCATCCATTCATCCATCCATCCATCCATCCACCCATCCACCCATCCATCTATCCATCCACCCATCCATCCATCCATGCATCCATCCATCCATGTTTATTTCTGCTGTAAAACATGGGGACTTATGGAGACTGACTCACTTCTGGAGCCAGCCTCAAGTGGACGTTAGAGGAACTGCAGCAGAGGCACAAGAAGACACGGGAGGTGACACAGAGCATGCTGTAGGAATATTTCATCTGGCGCTTGGTGTCTGATGCTGCGTAGCACAAACTGTTAAACTGTGTAACGTGAAGCAGGGAGGAGCCGCACAGAAAGAACACACATCAGCAAACGTCCTCCGTGTAAATAAAGATTAACAGCGAGATGTTTTTTCTTTAAGCCCCGTCTCTTTACCGACTTCAGTCATCTGTCAACGCAAGTGAAGGGGAATGGAGGAACTCCCTCTGTTCACACAGGGCGCTATTATCTGCCTGTCATTTACCCACAGGGCCATTCAGCTGCACAGTGTATTTACAGTCTGAGGCAACGCTGCTGTCAGTGGACTGAGACGGGAGGAGTGACAGTACAACTGACAGACAGACAGACAGACAGACAGACAGACAGACAGACAGACAGACAGACAGACAGACAGACAGACAGACAGACAGACAGACAGGAGTTTCTCTTTGCCAAGGAGAATGAAGAAGGAAAAAAAAAGTGAACAGGCTGTTGCCAAAAGTTGCTTTTGTTATTGCCACATTGTTCAACTTGTAAGTTTCCACCAGGTGATCTAGTTGCAGTCGTGTAAGTCAGTCAGTCTTTGCAAAATCATAAAAACTTTCTGAGTTTTTAACTTATTAGATCGTCTTTTTTTTAAAATATATATTTAAATATAAAAATATCGATGAGCTGCTTTAATAAACGTGCAACCTATTTTATCTTAAGGCAACAGCCATGAATCATTTATAGATAACACACTGACTTCTCCTGTTGTTACTTTCCATTAAACACCGACAGTACACTGACACACACACACACACACACACACACACGCGCGCGCGCGCGCACGCACACACACACACACACACACACACACACACTAAAAAGGGAGAGTCCCATGGGAATCGGTGTGTGGGTGTGTTTGGTTTGGCACACTTTTATCTGTTAAT